>PKRV01001356.1:373524-632277 GCA_003709505.1 Hyphantria cunea | reverse complement strand
AAAAAAAAAAAAAAAACTGATTAGTAAGTCACGTGACACGACTAGTACTACAGTAGGTAGGTACTAGTGAATAGTTGAAATTGCCTCTGCAATAAAATTCCGTTAGAATAAGATGTATGTCTAATTAAAAAATAAAATTATAATAATAACTTCGTTAATTATGAATGTTAATTCGAAAACTTTCACTCAACGTTTTGGGACTGTTAATTGAATGCATCTCTGTATATGTATTTTAAAACATTTACTGAGTTGTAAAACGTCATTCATTGTAATATGTACATTTTGTCAAATACCATTGCATTGTACTAAAACTAAAGCAACGTTTCTGTTATACAAGAAATCATTATCATTAATTATGAAAATTGATCAAACATTTTTCAGCACTAATTTCTAGCAGATATTTCATTATATTGTGATACTTCATTATTCTTTTATGAAGATATATGATTCATTATCAATAGTCTCATTGCTAGATATAATTTTATGCCCGACTACAGCAAGGGCAAAAGGAAGGGTAATATATAGCCCTGGCTGTTTATGTACTTTAGCATGCTTGACCGTAGCGCCTAAACTACTGAAACGATTTTAACAAAGAGGATTCTTAAGCTATATAAATTTTATCAAAAGGTTTGACATGTTAGTTTTTTATCGAATTTTTCCTTGTCTATAATTGTAAAACTTTAAAGTGCCTGTACTTAACACGTGCAACAAATTACAATTTTAGTTCAGACGTATGACGTTTAGCGTTCAAAGAAACCATCAAAAAGTAAATGTCGATTTTCTTTTATAGCATGTGATTTAACATATTATTTATAATTAAGATACATATTTTTAGTTATTTTTACAACGAAAATTAATTAGAGTCAAGTTCAGAAAGCTCAGTAAAAATAGTTTGTTAAATTATTATTTATTCAATCATGATAAAATATTACTTTTATATATTTAGTGACATAATTTGGAGCTAATTTTGATAAGTAGAATACATAGGATGTTTTCGTCTCACATGTGTATTTTTGTTGCGTAAATGTTTAAAGGGTTCTCAATATATTTATACAAATAAGTATAAATCAAAATTATTTAACTAAATAGAGGATAACAAATCATAACTAACCTTGTCATAAGCGGAAATTAATGTCACGTGGACATTCGATCTCACGTTTTCATCATATACGACATACGATCATATCAACAATAATAAACACAAATAAATATACCTACAATGTTTTCTCACGTGTATGTGACGACTGTATTTCATAATCAGTGGCATAGACAATTTGACAGACACATTGTCTGTCATTTTGACAGATTGACTTTTTTTCTAAACTGTCATGTTTTTGAAGGCATCGATTGCCAGTTTAAACAAACTGTAGAAAGGATTTTCTGTTAGGCTCAGGATCAGTAACATGAGACTAGTAATATAAAATGTCTGGTAGACAAAAGTTAGGCTGGCCTATATTAGGATGACAAATGTAGATGTCCTTGACTAGAGCATAACACAATAACGCGCCTGGACTCAATAATGTATAGGCGCCGGCACGTAACGTGGGAGAGCCACGCTTTGGCTGCCTCGACCGAAGTAATACCATCAGGCCGATGAAGGCCGGCAACGCACCAGTGACACCTCTGGTGTTGCGGGTGTCCATGGGCGACGATAATCGCTTACCATCAGGTGATACGGTTGCTCGTTTGCCCCCTATTCCATAAAAAAAACTTGGCCAGGTTTCGGCGTAATGGGGAAGTTAGCGCAGCGACTTAGTGCAACAAATTAAAACAAACAAAATCGAAGTGTAGTCAACTGACGTTCCAATCGCTTGCTCGGAACGGTGCTAATCAAAACAAACAAAATCGAAGTGTAGTCAACTGACGTTCCAATCGCTTGCTCGGAACGGTGCTAATCAAAACAAACAAAATCGAAGTGTAGTCAACTGACGTTCCAATCGCTTGCTCGGAACGGTGCTACTATAATCCCCACGTCCCTTTATCAACCAAGGGGATCTAAAAACGACTTCCGCGCATCTAACGAATATGGCCAAGTTACGTGCTAGTCTTAATAACGTTTAGAAAGTGTCTAAAAAGACCTACGTTAATTAAAAGCTATTTGACTTTGTCATGTTTTAAGTCATGCAAAATTCTTTCTAAAGACACTTGTCTTAATAGAAGACACTACTACTTTCTATATCTGACTTAATATAAGACAAGACACTTTAATTTATTAATGACATAGTTTGAATTCATAAAATCAATTTAAACATAGCGGTGGTCACGTTATTAAAATAATGAACAGCACAGAAATAACACATAAATTTAATCTGCTAGTATTATAATCTATAGTATTAGTATTCATAAAAATCAACATGCTGTATTGTTGGTAAAAGTGTGTGACCCACTACGGCTAATTACCTACTAAACCAAAAAAAGCAAACTGTAAATGTTCACTTAGCTCTCAACATCAGTATAATAAACGTTTTAAAAATTTAAGATATAAAATATGAGATGAATGTCTTCACGTAGTAATTGCGAGTAAAAATAAAAGTTTTTACCTCTCCTGAGAGGAGACCCGAGCCCAGCAGAGGGATTATGAGTTGTTGATGATGATGATGCTCCGCGGCTTTGACTGCTGTAAACTAAGATAGTAAGGAGATTTTTTTCTTATTAAGTATTTATTTTCCAAGTTTTACTTATATTATCATTGCTTGTATGAAGTTATCTTGAGGTGATGAATGTAATAATTGACTAGGTCGTGAATTTAATACAATGGTTTTTCTAATTACCGAGCGATTTATGTTCCAACATAGATCTGACCCCATCAGAATTACATTATTATTGTAAAATATGCATAAATCGCTCATAGCCCAGTTGCACTCGGTGATTAGAAACAATTACCGTAAGCAACGACGGTGTGGTCAGTACCTGGATGGGTGACCGCTGGTGACATGTTACCATGAGAGTCTCCGTGATTCGGAGATCACGTTAACCAGTTGGTCCCGGTTGTTACCACAGTCGTGAAGCTTAGTTGGAGGCCTTTGGGCGGCTTAAAAACATCCAATGGCAAGATACTTAGCGACAACGTTATCTTGCCAGTCCCAACCCGCACTTGGCCCACGTAGGGATGTATGGCCTTAACCCTCTCCTGAGAGGAGACACGAGAATGATGCATGTACCTTATGAGAGCCACGCTTCGGCACTAACGAGCCGGTTCGAAAACCGGTGTGAAATAGCGCCTGCGCTGTGTTTCACTGACTGAGTGAGGATTCAGGAGGCCCATACCCCAAACCCTACCCCTATCCCCCAAAGGCGGGTAAGGCACTTGTGACGCCTCTGGCGTTGCGGGTGTCCATGGGCGACGGTAATCGCTTACCATCAGGCGATACGTCTGCTCGTTTGCTCCATGTACAATAAAAAAATATATAGTCATTCCCTTAATTTTTGTATCGCCAAAGGCAGTTAAAACAATTTCATACGATGAATCTGTTATTCTCAGATATATCTTCGAAATGTCGGCTCAATTAACACTTTTTAAATGATCTAATACGGCTTTCACATACGATTTCAAATACCACATCATTGTGTAATGTGTTAAGTTCATTTGTTCGTTCGGAAGAAGCTCATAACCAGACTGACATCTAAATTACAGGTAAAGTGATACGTTAAATTAACTTTTTACTGATGTGTGAACCACATGAGTTAATCTTTTAATTCGGTATTAACTTAGTGCCACTTATTATATAAATGCGCATTGTTACACTATATTGACTACAACGGAGTATGACTACGTAATCCCGAAGATTTTGATCGATCTATATTTGCTTATATTTTATACAATTTAATTGCTTAATTATTGCCATTGGACTATATTGACTATACTAGATTGGAGAGTGAAGATTAATCCGGGCGAATCGTAATTATTGACTTAATTTGCGCGCCTTTATGTTGGTTATCGCAATAAAGATTTGCCAGTGTCCTTCCTCATCAATAAAATTTATATCCATGCCAAATTCCATTGAAATCGGAGGAGCGAATTAGTTGTGAAAGATGAGCAGACAAAGTTACTAGATATATATATAATTGTTGTGTTCGACGAGTTTGGAAAATAAACCTTTTGACGAGTAAAAGAGACTTTTAAAAACGATTTTTAAATCACAGTATGACTTAGAACATTAGTCCTTAATTGTCGCCGAGGTCGCTAGGTTAATCACCGATATCACTCACATATATATCACATTACTATCGTTATAGCTATAGCTATTACTAGTACATTCGAGGAAGGCTAATGACCGGTTCCTAGAACACGCAATGGAACAAAGCAACTGAGCAACGATCAATTTATATTAGACGCTATATATATCGCTGTTAGGTTCATTGTTTTGTGCCTCCAGAAACCAACTAGAACTTTCACGATGTTTAGCTGTGTCGAGTCTGTCTCTGGAATGATCTTTCTTCGTGACAATATTAGTACAGATGTTTGTAACTGAATCTAGGGTAATATTATAATCTAGGGTACTAGAAGCTGGCAAACCCCATACGCCCTAGAAGGGATATCCCTGGAACCACGAAGTGTCTCGGACCACCTACGGTTTCTAGATGACCCCCATCTAGTAGGAGCCTCGATATCCCCTTACGGCACCCAAAAGGTGCGAGCTCGTTAGGAGTTTCCACCTGATGAAAAAAACAAAGTAGTAAAATTTATTGAGCTCTAATTGCTTCCTAAATTGTTACCCATTTATCATATCATAACAGTAATTGGCCCGTTTGTGTTATGGTTATACTTTTATTATAATAATTATTTTCTTTTTATAAAACTTAGAGTTGGATACCCCACGTAGGTATACCCAATATTTATTTTATGGAATAACGGTCAAACGAACAAACTTATCGCCTGATGGTAAGTGATTATCGTCGCCCATGGACACCCACAAATCCTGAGGCATCACAGGGATGGGTTGTGGTATAGCCTCAGGTATCACTCCATAAAACACAGCACAAGCGCTGTTTCACACCGTTTTTCTGTGAAGCCGTGGTATCACTCCGGTCGAGCCGGCCCATGTATGCCGAAGCGTGTCTCCCCCACGGTCATTGAGACGAACGGATCATTGTTTTGAACGTTCATATTGTTGTTAATGAGAAAAGAGGTTGACCTTGAATCTTTGAAATAAGTAAATATTATAACAACATTAGTGACTTGAATGAGAAATAAAAAAATGTATTTCATTTGCTCTTTCAAGATTTTCTTCGAAAAGGGTCTTTGACCTTTCTAAGTTTTTCTTTTTTCTTTTTTGTTATACACGAACTTGATAGAGATCTAAGTTATTTATATGTATAAAAAAATCCCTTTTGCTTTGATCACGGCATCACGCGTTACCATACCAAAAATTATTTTATTGTGAGACAGTCCATGTACCGAGGAGAGCTGAACATGTATAGTTAGTATATAGTTTAAAATATAATCTGATTATATTGTCTTGCTTTGTAATTAAAGCCAAATCAATATATAAATCAAACTTAAAAACTTAATGACTAAAGAAACAGCATAATGAGTGATCTTATCGCATTTTTGACTGGCCCATCTTCAATGTTTTGTACCCTGAAATGTAATTAAAGATTTGTTTCTATTTCTGGTTACTGAAACTAATTACAACTAAACAGTTTATTATAACTTATTGAAGCGTGAAGGCAATGACTCAAAATATGTCCTAATATGTTATTCAATACTTAATGTTAAATATTGAAGGTTTGTAACGTACCCTTATTGGGCAGTACAGTCACCTTGCAACTGGGATCGCCTTGCGGTGACTCAGTCCGCGAAACTCGATACATATGGTCACTCAAGCGCCACTTGGGGCCATGCCGACAGCGATTATGATTTTAATATCACAGATTAGCACCCGACTTTAATACCTAGTGTAGAGAATAGCGTCAGTAATTTAATTTTATGTTCATACAACTAGGTTTTAATGTTGTGTTTTAACTAATTAGAAGAGGTCCCTAACAATCATTAGGGAGCTTGGTCAAACCAGTTTAATTTAGTAAAATCTTGACTTTGATAATGACTTTACTGGATGAAGTTTGATTTAGTGTAAATATTTATTAAAATGGTTGACATATAAATGTATGGCCTTAACTCTCTCCTGAGAGGAGACCCGAGCCCAGCCGTGGGACATTATGGGTTCATGACATATTAATTAATTTGGTTTTAGATTGTATTTTCATTTTCATCAATAAATAAGTGCTATATACTACAGTTTAGTCGGCTTAGTAATAAATAGTAATTAATGCAAATACATCTACATAAATAAAAATGAATTATCGATCGCCTGCACCATATTGGATAATCCTTTTTTGATGTGTTTTTATTGACAGGACAAGGTTATATATTGAAGAAAATTAAAAGAAAACCGGTATTGTTATATTTTCGGAGTCCGCGACGGCACATTAAGCACCAATGTGGCGGATGTAAAGATACAAAAAGGTTTACAGAAATTTAGAAAATATTCAAGAATAAAAATATGTGAACAAAGTTCGCCGAGTCGCTAGTTATTAGTATTATATTATTCATGATTCCTAGCCTTTATTATTCCCAAGATTTGGGGTAACCACTAGTTCAACCGGTTTACCTGAATATCAGTTTTTATACGGAGCGACTGGCATCGAACCTCCACAACTCTGAGGGTGAACTGAATTCGAAGGTTGAACTAGTTATCAGTATATTTGAGGGCACTGACTTCCCAATAACGATTGCCATAGATGTTCATAACAACCGAGACCGACGGCTTAACGTGCTTTCCGAGGCACGGCCACATTATTATATCAAACTACAGATATTTATTAACTTGTAAATGTTGTAAATATTATGATTAAACAAATAAAATTATTTTTTTTCTTTGTTTTCAACTATTAAATACAGTGTTAATAATGCGTGTACAAACCTTGTTATTTCATTAAATTGCACGGAATCGTTTTTAATGCATCGCATTTAAGTTTACTAATCAGCAAAAACATGGGTCATTGTATTGCAAATAAGTACTCGGAGAACTTTGTGTATTTGAGTTATTATTAATTTATTAATCTATATATTTAAAAGAGGTCAGTGACTGACTGACCAAGATACCTAGAGTTCAACACAGCCCAAACCCCTGAACCTAGAATCATGAAACCCTAAGGGGCTTAAATAATGCTAATAAATTATAATACTACTAGGTGTTTTGTCCGAGGCTCCGCCCGTGTGTATGCCAGTTTTTGGGGTTAAGAATAACCTACCTAACTACCTATTCCCTTCCTCAAGAAAGAAGCGAGCTATAAATAAGTGTTGTACTTTATAAATCACTAGCTGAGCCCCACGATGTTACCCGAGGTACGACTACAACCGAGGTTAGCGCCGCAGGGCAAAGTTAGTCTAAAATAAGTAGCTTAGGTTACTCTTTATATCTTCAGCTATGTTTAGCAGTGAAAGTTCCGTCAAAATCGGTAAAGCCGTTCCAGAGATTAGCCGGAACAAACAGACAGTCAGGTAAACAGACGGACAGACAGACAAAAATTGTAAAAAAATGTGATTTTGGTATATGCGTTGATTATAATATTACAAAAACTTTCATATTTTTTTAAGTTGTATAGATTGGTATTAAACTGACCCAATAAGTTACTAATTCTCGTAGGATCATTAGCATTTTCATGGGTCAATGCTGTTGAGCCTGATTTGGCTTATACAGGTCGAACGTGCCCGATATTAATCCCAATCGTTTATCTCAGCTGACCCTTTCTTCTGCCCTGTTTGAATAATTAACATCAATACATTATTTAAAGGATTAATGGAATTTAGATATTAAAATTGTAAGAGGCAGACACTACAATTAGTGTAAATAGTTCAAAATGTGTGATTTCCATTGATTTTTAATTGTCAGCTTCTCTATATTAGCTTAATAGCATACATAATACACATTAACTGAAATATCTGCAACGATACTGTGAGTATGAGCCATTCGCGTACCCAACCTTATTGTACTTTCCCTCAAAAAGTGTACCCATGCATTGAGGATCTAATGTGAGGATCTCTGGAATTTCCCTGTGAGGAACTAACTAATAAAAAAAAACAAAATAAAACCATCGTCACGGTGTCACTGCTACATTACGAAACACTACAACTATTTATATCCTAGCAGTTCATTCGTTAAGGCCCTAACTAAAAGTAAATGAGAACATTAAAACAAAAAGTACAATGGCCGTGCATCGCATCGAAACGAATGCATCATAAAGTTACGTACAAACAAAGACTTAACATATGGTCACGTAACTGCGATCTATTAATATTATCATGCATTTGCGCATGCATTGTTTCACTGCGAGGGACCTGTTAGTTTTTAATTTGTATTCTGCTGTTGGAATTTTGAGACACTCATATGGACGTAATCAAATATTATTTACGGAGACTTCCGACTTTGGCTTATTTAACATAAAAACAAAATAATTATTAATCTATAAATAAGAATGTTTCTCGAAACTGTGTCGGACATCCGATATGTCGATAACTACATGAGGTCTGTCTCTTTAGAATGCATAATCTGTCTCTTGACCAAGAACCTTGTTGAAATTTAACTGCCTCGGTAACGCGGTGATAATGTATGCGATTGCTGTACTTGAGGTTTTGGTATCAAATCCTAGGTCGGACCAAATGTTTGTTTCGGAGTTTGAGTGTTTTCTATTTAAAATTGTATATATTCTATCAGTCAGTCCTACTTTCATAGTACAAGCTCTACTTTGTGTGTTAGATGTCCAAAATTTTCTCTGGGCAATTACGAAGTTGAGAGAGGTGTTTGTTTGAACTTTGAACTTCTTCCGAACATGGAAGTATGAAGGTTATTGGTTTTCATTGCACGAAATGGTCAAGTATAACTTTTGTCAAACTCTAAGCTGATTTCTTACATAGATAAATAGCATCAGCGTTGATATTCATGATTATTTAAAATGTATGTTTAAGGTATTCGTCTAATTTTGTTCTCTTTAGAACAAGGAAAAACCTGCTGTTATTGATACAGTTTATTTATTACAATAAAAAACCTGTTATGTTTTTTGGAATGTCTCAATAATTAATTGGAATTTTTGTAGGTTATTGCTTTTAATCTTGGAATTATATTTCACAGTAGTTCCTTCCGGCGTGGCAGGGTCATGATACTTATAACCTTACGAAGCAGTCATTTGTCATGTGCGTGATATAAAAATCATGATATAGACTTTCTGGCAATATCGCAGTGACAGATTTTTGTTGTTGATCTGCTTTTAAAATCCCCTTTTCAACGAAGTTTCTTTTTGTTCTCGTGCGCTTAAATCTTTCAAACTACGGATTTTAATGCGATTTTTACCAATGCAGATTATTCAAGAGGATGGTTTATATGTATATATAATATATGCATTCAGAATTAGAAAAAATGAGGATGTAAAAAGATAACAGTGCGAAGCCGGGTGGGGTACTAAATATGGTAGTATTATTGAGGAATACATAGGATAGCTAAATTCATAATAAATTCGCTGTATGTGTGGATTTTTTAGTAACTAGTAATATTAAAAGGTGTACTCACGAAATATCTTAGTTACCTATTCGTACTATAACCACAATTAAATCTAGTTTTAAATATATTACACTGTTCTCTCATAGGGAGTAGGTTTTAATTAGTACTCTTATATTTAGCATTATTTTTGAGCCATATAATTAAACGGTATAAGTTTCAGAATACTTATCCCATGTTATTACAGTTGCGTCATTGTCTATAATGTGTTTGTTACTAAATATTTCATCATGTTCATCATCATCATCAAACGCCTGTCAAATAGGGTGCACCGGGTTCCTCGGCTTCTAGTACCCGAGACGGTGTGCGGTTTCCAGTCGGTTCGAGTCCGATATATCCAACAATCGGTGGTATCCGAGGGGATTTCCTAACAAAATAAAAGGCCTCTCTAATTGCACCCCACTTGGTTCTATCGTTGGCTTTGGTGTTATATTTTCGTCATGCTCATTTTTATTTAAGGTGCCGTACACAAAGGGTAAAAAGGGACCCTGTTACTAAGACTTCGTTGTCCGTCTGTCTGTCCGTCCATTCATTGCCAGGCTCTCATGTCCTTTGATAGTTAAACAGTTGAAATTTTCGGAGGTCTTTCTATATGAACGAATACTAAAAAACAAAATAAAAGAAATTTTTTTTTTTATATAACTAACGTTAATTTATTTGCTCGTTTTTATTCTATATCGGCGACAGATAGACGCTTGAAATGTATAGATAATGGTACGGAAACTTTCCTGCGCAAGTCCGACTCACACTTGGCAGATTTTTATAATTAGTTAATGTATAAGAAAAAATGCATTAAAAATGTTCAATGATACAAGTCAATCCTTTGAATAGATCGTCATGCATTATTTTCATTGAGTTATATAATTTCCGTGTGGTGCTTATATAGAATGCGCAGTGGCACTTTCCCTATTTAAATCATGGGAGTCGTAAGAGGCGCCTATGGGAACACATTATGCTGGAGAAAATCAATACAAAGATAAAGAAAACTTGATACCAACCTTATACCAATCAACCAAGAAAGCCAAAATCTCATTTCTGAGAAGAGGTCTTCGTCCAGTATTGAACAATTAAAATCAGTCGATGATGATGTGGGTTATTTAATAACTAGTCGGCAATAAGTCATACTGTACTATATAGTATCAAAGATATGTAACTTTCTTACTTTATTTATAGGCGAGCGTTTTTCATTCATACAATCAACAATGACTGCACTTGTGATAATTATAGTGTTATGTTTTTGATGGTTATACATGAAAGTAGTTTAAGTTAAGACTACACTCGTAAAAAGCTTATGTGATAATTTAGGGTATCACCTATCTGAACGCCTAATTTTATCAAAATTGTTCTTGCCGTTTGAGCGTGAAGAAATAAAAACATACACTCATTAACTTTCCCTTTTATAATATTTGTGTAAATTGTTTGTATATGTACTGGGGTTTATTACTCGAAGTGCATGTTTATTATGATTCACGGTATAACAAATAAATCATACAAATACATCGAGTTTATAGAGTAGTAAGTGAACGACCTTGCCCACCCGAAGGGTCAAACAGCCGGTCATTGGGCCAGTTCACTCTCGGTTTTAAACCTGCTTAGAAATGAGTACTTTAAGACAAGTGTTGCATAATAACCTGTTGTTGTATTATCTTACTGATATTATTAAAGGTTAAATTGTAATTGTCATAAATCATAAAAGGCCGGTCTCACAGTTAGTATCAGAACAAGGCCTATTACTTGGCTTGAATACGAACAAGATAGTCCGTTTTGGTAGTCAACTGCCTCCCAAATAAAGGGAGCACTACCGATGTAAGCCTTTGACTTAGATAGTACCCTTAGAACCTTAGACCTTATAAGATATCTTAGTAGCACCTTCCTTAAAAGAACCATTAGGTCGTGCCACCATTTTCCCTTGTCATAATACATATTTTAAGGTTTCTTTACTAAACAACATACTAAGTTAGGTGTTGTATGAGTAAATATTAACACCGAGAAACGTCATTGGTTCATTCGCTACCAAGGGTTTTCGAATAATAATAAAGTAAGAACATCTAACAGTAATAATAATTGACAAAGTTACCACAAAAGGCATCTAAAATTAATGAATCGAAAAACCTTTTTGCGAGTCTATAAGTAAGCGCTCGACCAAGTCAGTAATACGGCCCATTTGCCAGTTCGTTATTAGTTTTCGTATTAATTGAATTATTTACAGAATGATGAGGTAACAATACTAATGATTCCATTGTTCTTGTTCTCCGGCGAACGTAATTAAAAGCAGCCCTATTCTATTAGCTCTAGACTATTGACTACTGATATTACCTGCCAAGCTCGTGTAACACTGTCAAAAGGCCTTCTGCCTTCCTTTATTATGTTCTACTAACATTATTATAACTGCGCCTTAAGAATAAGCTATCAAACCAAAATCTACATTCAATGTAACCCCTGATCCTTTCGTCTTCTCTGTCGCGTAGCTCCTGGCAGAACTGTCGTCACGTTGAGATGTCCAGGCCTGCGGTTAAACATCTCGTATATAATTGTCTCTATTCTATTGTTATTTTTAGTAGTTTAGAGACGTTAAGTTTGATAGATGTATATGTCTGTGTAGTGACGGATTAAGAATACTGAGTGTAGTAAAAAGCGACTTAGGCTCCGCAGGACGACATTATTGCAATACTAACCCGTGTGGCCAGCATGGTATAAAACGCCTAAATCACTTTTCTTAGGAGAAGCCTTTGACCAGCAGTGGAATATTTAGTTAAAGCTGTAGATTGGGGATTTGCAAATTGAAGTTAGATAGGTTCTATCCTTGTGTAGTAGATATACGCCATTTAAGCATACACGCTAAAATAAATCAGCGTGTAATGATAAAAGGTATTTAAAGGTGTAATGTGTACGCACTGTTGGTGGCAGAATTAATCAAAAACCACCAGTATAAAATTAATTCATAATTAAATCATTAACTGTGTTCATATCATCATTTATTAATTCGACAAGTTCCGGTTATGGTAGGGTTACATATGTAAATAACTGATTTATTAAAAACGTGTAATTTTAAAATTTATGTGAAAAAATAACGAGGATAATTAAGAAACCGCTATAACATGCACAGGGGGTGGTAAATTTGTTCATATTTTATATTCCTTCGTTAATTTAATTAAAAGTGAAAAATTATTTAAATCAACTAATGTAAAACAATTTCTAATTATTATTTACTATTTTTATTGTAAAACAGCAGTACCTATACAGTAAAGATGTTTAAGTTTTATGATGTGGTATTGATCGACTACACGTCTTTTCTGATAATTAGGGATGATATAATTGAAAATGTATTTGGCATAATCATCAAATTATTATTTTTTCCAATATTTTATGTATTCTTAAAAATACATCTGAACATTCAGTAAGTACTCACTAGTGACAATTTTCTTATTTTTGCTATCGTTGAAAAATTTTAAGAGCTACAAAAATAAATCCTACATATTCTACTTCTATCTCCACACATTTCTTCTATTTGCAGATGGCAAATGCAAAGATGCAGAACTATATTCGCTATGTTTTATCAATAAGCGCCACCACCTTCAAATTAAGATCGGAATTTCAATTCATGTAGTTCGTATTGTATTACCTTAAAATTCAAGGTAAATTTTGCAATATTAGGAAGTCAACTGGTCGATAATAAGTATATCATATACAGAAGATACCCAAAGGAGAACAAGCTATGTGTATCAGCCCTAATAAAAGTTATTAATAATGTATCCGTTTTAACTAATATGAGTTTATAGTTTAACTCAAGCAAATTGCAAAACATTTGTTAATATTATTGGACGTTATTAACAAGATTCTGTTAAACTATTAGCAATTTGCTTATATAAAAAGTAATTAATTTGTACAAAATTGTTGTTAGAAAACAAACCTTAAAATATAATTGAAACTGAATTAAATTCTCAAATTAGTTATTAAAAGTTAAACAATTAATCAACTCAATGCCAAACTCTAAGGTCATCTGAGTATTTGAGACTGGAGATGCTTCGGCATTCCAAAAAATTTTACGACCCGTCTTTCACTGTTGAAGCTGTATGCTTGTGGAATGCACTGCCGGTGAACATCAGGCAAGCGCAAACAATAAATGCATTAAAAAAAATTGTTTATGAATATCATGCATCTTAATTAAGATGATCTTTAATCAGGGTATGCTGTGAATATTTTAATTTATGCGTTTTTTAGTTATGTATTTTGGTATGTATGTGTATTGGTATGTACAAGTATTCGTTACATGGGTATGTGTGTATATATGTATGTTTATGCATATGTGTATGTATGTGTATGTGTGTATGTATGTAGGTATATATGTATGTGTGTATGTAGGTACATATATACATGTTATTATGTTGTGTGTATATGTGTGGATATATATATGTAAGTAGTTCGTTATATTCATTAGCAAATAGTTAATTCAAAACTCATTGCACCGACAACTACCACTGTCTCTCCTATAAATTTCGATCCATCCTAAGGTTGCCTGGAAGAGATTGCTTCAGGCAATAAGACCGCCCTTTGTACACTCCGTCTCACATTTTATGTACTCTCTTCTAACTGTAATATTATAGTGCCCAAATAAAGAGTTTTCTATCTATCTATAAATTTGAATATTTCCTAGTACGAGCTGTTCGCAGTTACCTAACCTATACAAATAAATAAAATTGAAGTGTTTGTTTGTAGTTTCAAAAAAAGTTTTTATCTTTTTGTCTATTTGGTCCGGCTAATCTCTGGAACGTCAGGATCGAATTTGACGGTACTTTCACTGGCACTGATAGCGGATGTTATAAATAGTAACTTAGGCTACTTAATTTTTTTTTGAACAGGGTTACGCGGGTTCAAAATTAAATTCAATGAAAAAGTTATCAACTTTCAAAAGCAACAAAACTGTGGGTAGTTCCGCGGGGTGCAGCTAGGCTTGTAATGTAAATGATACATCTAATAGTTCGAAAAGAACCAACTTGTGAATATAAATTAATTTATGTTACAGTAATTATAAGTTCTAGCTTTTGCCCGAGCCTGCCCGCCCACGTTTATCTCGGTTATCGCGGTTACAAGTTAAATTATTTAAAAAAAATCGACTGCGTCAATATCTGCCGTCTTTATTAAACTCAGTTTTTTTAAATATTGTATTATTTGTTTTATTTTGGTGTACCCAGTGTCACTCTAACGACTAAGACAAATCCATTGACACCACTCACATAAAAATACGACAAGCCGTTTAGGCTATAGGGCGTGTCAAAGAAATATACATACACTCGAAAAACATAACCCTCCTTCTTTCGCAGTCGGATAGAAAGTAGCCTATGTCCTTCCTCAAGAATCAACGTAGCTGCCGGCCAAATTTCATTAAAATCGGTGTCATAGTTTAGCCATAAAAGCGTGACAGACAGACAGAGTTACTCTCGAATTTGTAATATTAGTATTTTGGATTAAGAATCATTAATTAATAATTTTTTTTCTGTTCTTACATGTCAGTGTTGCAACAACTTTACTTTTGCGGCTTGATCTTTTGTGTGCGTTTGGTTAATGAGCACTCCGCTCTGCAGCTGTCCTATGAAGGCCTACTCATAAAGGAATCGATAAATAATTCTTTATAACTTCCTTTTAGACATTATGTTGCCAACTTGATTAAACATAAGTTATTTACTAAATAACCATAACTTTCTGTCGTCTAATATGTATAACTTTCCTCGGATTCTTAAAAATTATATGTGTGTGTAATTGTGTATATTTAGTTAGACTTGCTTATCTCTTCAAAAACATCAGTTTTATTAAAGTACTTCTTTATATACTAAATAAAAGTAAAATGTCCTTGAGTTAGTCCCCTTTTCCTTTTTTTTTTCTATCGGGCCAGTCATTATATTATACGTTGCGGCCTGACCGCAGTTTTACGACCAAGCTGCCTTCTTACCGCTGACCGCATCAGTTAATCTACCATCAAAGGCCCCACTCTCTGGCAGCTTGCGTCCCTGTTGGCGGCTAGAATCGCCGCTGACGTCGTCTACACTCGGGAGCGGCCCTCTCTCGCTAGACTATGTATAGCGAGCTAGTTCAGACTAGGATTTCGCGTTCTAATAATAATTCTTAAGCTTAATACGGAACTA
Source organism: Hyphantria cunea (assembly GCA_003709505.1). Classification (NCBI taxonomy): domain Eukaryota; kingdom Metazoa; phylum Arthropoda; class Insecta; order Lepidoptera; family Erebidae; genus Hyphantria; species Hyphantria cunea. The sequence continues at coordinate 616,583 of PKRV01001356.1, read as the reverse complement.
TTTAATTTTGAAAAGCTAATTGAATTTCAAACTAATTTTTGAATTTTATAAAAATACTATAGTGACCCGGCGGACTTCTTATCGCCTTAGGCTTGATAAATTTCGTGTTTGGTTAATAGTTGATGGTGACATACCGACAACAGCGCCATCTTACTGACCCAATTGTATTTGCACACAATATTTCATCCCAATCGGTCCAACCGTTTTGGAGGAGTTTGAGACAAACACAGGTGCAGAAGAGTTATATGTATAATTAAGATAAAATGAAGTTGCCATTTATGTAATTCATAACAGCATTTACGTAATTGACTACCTCATAGACTAATATATCATACTCAGGCTGAGTATTTCTCGTTTGATTTTTCTTACTTGCAGTTTTTTTTCTTTTTTTAAACTATTCCCGCATAAGGTATATACATTCCTGTGTCACGGGGATCTTTACAAACATACATGAAACGGACACAAAGTACACCTAGACTTAGAACAACAATTTATGGATCACACAAAGGGCTGTCCCATATAGGATTTAAACCCACAACACTTAGCGCAGTAGGAAGCGGTGTGGCGACCACGGAAACACTAGGCCAACCGTGTAGTCTCGTTTATTGTTAAGTAGTATATTGTTAAGAAAATAGTTATTTTTAGGAATACCGAAGATTATAAAATACGTATGGTCTTAACACTCTCCTGAGAGGAGACCCGAGCCCAGCTGTGGGAGATTATGGGTAGTTGATTGATTGATTGATTGATAAAATGGATAAACATAATATGACTATATAGTCATACATATTTATATTTAGATCCTGTATACGTTTGTGTTAGCGGTATTTTCTTTTCCTATACGTGTTTATGTACACGTGATTTTGAGATAGATGCTAAAACTATTCGGGTCTCTAAACCATTTCTCACATTCAAGATCACTATCTACTTTGACATGTACACCACAGTAAATATTTTTAAATCCGCGTAGATTAAAATCTATGAAACGCAATACAAGTAAAGCACGCACTCACAACTTAAACAATTACGAAATTCTTTTGTTTCTTAACGTTTCGAAACTTTAATGGCGGTGCGGAATGTTTGTTGAATATTTTGATTGATTACTTTTACCCAAATATTTGGTCATGGTTCCACGATAGTAAATTTTAACTATTATTACCCTAAAGGCGAAATAAATTACTAAGAATGATTGACTATTTAATATTACAACGATGTTGAAGCCAATTATAGAACCAAGTGGGGTACAAGGTAGAGATGCGAAAATCCAACAGTGGACTGGCTAATATGAAGTGATGTGAGTAAAAGTACTTTTTCCGGGTGTATTTAGAACACGGGCTTCTAAATAAGTTACAAAGGTATGATGACGTACTTGCACGCTAAGTTCGACATGCAATTTAGTACTATCGACATTGTTTTATGTCTGTAGTTTTATGTGCATTCATGTGAACAATGAACATAAATATTTATTGTATATCAGAATAACGTGCATTCAGTTTTAACGTCACAAGTTTTGTAAACGTATATTAGTTTATATTAATCAGTTGCTGCTATAAAATTCTTATTATTACATCAGATACTTAATATTCTTAATAATAGTATCAATAGGTACTCATCTATGAGGTAAGATAGGACGGTCAAGACTAGGCTGAGATTTATTGATCTTTGCTCTTTTTAACTGTATTTCACATCGTATGTTTATTTATTTTATTTATTTGTTTATACAACTTCATTATATACCACTAAAATAAAAAAAAATGTGCAGATATAGATAAATAAATAAATAAATATTTCTGACATCTTACGCACAACGCCATCTAGTCCCAAGCTAAGCAGAGCTTGTGTTATGGATTTTAGATAATTGATATAAATACGTAAATACTTTTTTTTTCCAAATACATATATATTATATATATAGTAAACACCTAAACTCCGGAACAAATATTATATTTGCAGATTTTACAAACATTTGGTGAGACCCGAGAATCGAACCCGAGACCTCAAGCACAGCAACCGCATGCGGAACAGATGGAGATCTATATTGGGTGTTATAATAGGCGGATTATTGACATAAGTTCTTCTACTTTTCTTCATTCTTTGATCTGACACATCAGCACATGCCATTACGCTACATACATACAAAGTCTTAAGTGGTGATAAGTGGTATCTCTTGATAAAATGAGGGTGCTTTTAGGCCAAGTGATTGTAGGTACGTATACCTACTGTCAATGTCCATGGTTTGTTAAACCGCCCTGTTCCATTACATCGGGTTGAGCGAAGATTGAACTTAGATAGCTTCTATTGTTTGAGCCGGTGCTTAATCTAGGGTTGGTGAAATCAGACTTAGCTTCAGATCGTGGGTGATGATTTTTTAAATTGATGCAATAATTAATATTAAACAACCTTCTTGATGAGCAGTAGTTTTTATTGGAATCCAGGTGTTTTATAGCCTATTCCACCTTTTAGAGGTCAGAACTATTTTTAAAAACTGCTAACTAAAAACTATACACTAATTTCTAAAGGAACTCGCTTCAAAAGATGGTATTCATCCGTTCTGTGCTTATGTTGGATACTCAGCTCGTTATGAGTCAGTTAAAAGCCTATGGTTATAATATACTCATTTTAGTACCTTCTTATCATTGCCTTAACATCAAATATAATTTAGCAGCCCTATATACAAGGCGATATTCCCCATTAGCGGCAGTCTAAATATTGTATTGTACGTTCATCCTAAACACTTCATTGTTTCGGGCGAGGCGTGTGTCCGAGTTGATGGCCGAGGTTGATATGGTTGATAGCCCGCAGCACTACGTGCGTTTATGAACCGAATAAGGGCCGTATACGCTAACGTTCACCGTATTCTTGCAGTCATTTCAATGAAAATAAACGTCGATGTGGCAGTTATTGAGAAACAAGGGGTAGGCAAAGAAGACATGTAAAAAACGATTATATTTTAAACTTTTCTTTTATTTTCTTTTTCTTTTTTAAAAAGACAACTCCCGCATTAGGAATATAAACTCCTGTGTCGCGGGGATCTTTACAAACATATATGAAACGGACACAAAGTACACCCAGACTTAGAACAACAATTTATGGATCACACAAAGTGTTGTCCTATATAGGATTTGAACCCACAACACTTGGCGCTATAGGAAGCGGTGTGGCGACCACTGAAACCACTAGGCCAACCGTTTATTTCTAAGTATAAAGATGAATAACTTTATTGATTGCCAGTTTTCCTTTTATCTATAGTGTTGTGGGCAAAGCCTAGTAGTTTGTGTAAGTTAATCACAATTATCAGTAATTATATCAGGTATATAGAAATCCTATTTTCAATATTAATTATGCCCAATGATTTCATATAAACGAATATTTATAAACGTAATTGGAATGATCTCATTGGGCGGGATCGTTTATTTATTAAAAAGATGTAGGCTATCAATTATTTTCTTTAATTATATTTGTTAACTAGCAATATGTTTTGATACAGGTAAAACTATAATGAGATTGAAATAAGTAAGCATCGCTCATATTAATGTAAAATTTTCAAAAAACCTTTACAAGAACAAGTTATTATTATTACAAGGATTACCTTAATACCTTGTACACCTATTTAAAGCTTACTAATGCATATTCAAAACTGTAAGAGGCTTTTAAAGTTTATAGCATTCGGACAAGCAAACAGATTCATCGCATCCTACTTGAATTTTTCCACAAAACAAAATCTAAAAGTTATATAATTAATAATAGGTATTCCGGCAAAATCGTAGAACCCCTAGTGACAGCTGTATAGGTTTATTTTATACATAAAATAATTTTCTAGTCAAAGAAATAAGGACGTGTTAAAAACGAAATTCTAAAAGTAGTCCAAATCAAAATTTATCTATAACTAGCTGTTGCCCACGGCTCCGCCCGCTTATATGCTGGTTATCGCGATAAATAGTAACCTATGTGTTATTCTGATGTATAAGCTATATTATCGTAAGGTTTCATTAAAATCCATTCAGTAGTTTTTACCTGAAAGAGTAATAAACATCCTTCCATACAAACTTTCGCGTTTATAATATTAGTAGAATAATATATATACGTATCAGAATGTATCGCCATTTCGTAACGACGTGATATAAATTATGATATTATAATATGCGATTCTAAAGATAATAAAAAATTTTGGCGATGATGAGACATTTTGGGTTACTTTTAACTGTTTTATTTGTGATTTATATCCTACTGTACTTTGTGCTTAATGCATAAGAATATGTAATTGTTGGACATTAAGTTTGACTACACGGATAACGTAATGTTTCAAGTGAAGAGGTTGCTCCTTCACTTTCTACTTCGCTGAGTGTTTTGCGTTTAAAACAAAAAAGACAAAAAGACAAAACATAAAATAATTCACTTACTGTCACATACTGTCCTATACATCAACAAATTGTTCTGAGTCTAGATGTTGTTTGTGTCCATTTCGTATGTTATTAAATTCCATCGAGACAAGATACATGCGCGTTTTGTCTTTTTTAAACAATAAAAACTAGGTGTACCGTAATCTTCTTATAGAAACTGCATTTACCAAAATGGGAATGATTTATAAAGGTCCTAAAACTTGACCTTACCTTTGCATAACGCTCTGTATTATGTATCGATTTAAATAAATATGTGTTATAGATATTATTTCTGCAAACAATGTTACTACCGGTAGTCTTAAAATTATATTGAAAACAGGACTAACAATTTATGATTGCTTTCAAAGTTACAACTAATAGGACTTAAGAATATATTAAATAGTATTAGTAACGAAATAATTTCGGGGCGTCTCTAAATATTATCTTCAAACTTGTTCTTAAAATTGGAACGGGTTAATGTAATGGCCTTCAATTCTAAATAAGTATAATTATACTAGCAAATTTATAACTTAAAATAAACCAAACAAAATGAAATTACAGGCAGTAGAACCATGCTGATCTCAGCAAAAACGGGCCGGCTTGACCAGGGCTATACTACCCCCTCCCAGAAGATCAACCTAAATTGAAGTATTCGAGCTGTCTTGTTGCGTTGATGAGTGTGAGAATGGAGGCCAAATCATGCAGCATAATCACTAGGCTGCTGCATTGTTACATTTTATGCGTTCGCAATGAGCATGGTGACTACCACTCTTGGAACCGCTTATACTTTCAATGAGGCAGCAGAGAGTCACTTTGGCATGCCCATGCATTAAAAAACAAAAGCTTGGTAGACGTTTAGTGTTAATAATTATTAAGTAGCTTTAAGTCAGGACACAGACGCGTACAGACGAATATGGCTAAACTATTAGGGTTCTTTGTTAAACTAAAAACTCTAAAAAGGTTATTTTGTAAGTTCTACAATTATGTTTTATATTTATTTTAATTTGAAGTACCTTAAAGTATTTGTTGAAAGACACCCAGAGAACCCTGAAAAGCTAGATTTTTTTTCAATACTATTACATTATTTTATTTATTTTAAATTAAACTACAATATTAGTTGGAAATCTAATAAATGAATATCACCAAAAAATAACCAATACAAATTGCCAACCATATTTATTCAATCAATATTCAATAATATAAAAATTCGCCACTTTAATACCTATAGATATTTCGATAAGATATTCTCATAGTTTCGTTCAATTCAGCCCTCTCCCTTACGCAGTAGTAGATTTATCGGTAAACTTTTCCCTTCCTTCCTCCTTCTCCCTTCCTCTACAGGACAAGACGTGCCGGCCTTGCAAGTCATCGCTTCAGAGTGGTAGATATACGCTCTCGTACTCATCACTTCGGTTCTTCCTTCCAGTGCCGAGCTGTCAAAACCTGGAACTCACTACCACCACACGTGTTTCCTTTCCACTATGATCCCGGGTCCTTTAAGCGGGAGGTGAAAAAGCATCTCACTAAGCCACCATAAAGTGTGTCACCATGCTGCATTGTCCTTCTTCACATTGAGGATGGTGACCACTCTTGCATTCTTTTTATGCTTTCTATCAGGCAGAGCAGAGTTTTTTTGGTAGCTCACTATATATATAAAAAAACTTTAAAATTTAATTTTTTGGTTTATTACACATTAAATTTTGCGTTGAAAACATTTTTAAAAGTTTTTTGTGTATTATAGTATCTCGATGGAATCTTATATTACCGTAAAATGTAACGTATGTGAAAAGAAAATGGTTACAGAAGTAACATAACATTACACAAGTGAACATGTGTGTATCCTCGTATAAGTTTTAAGATATTAAGCAATAGGAAAAATGTCTTAAGAAAATTCTTTTACGATGTACCTGCAACGTACTTAAAACGGAAATGCACATGGAAAACATTTAGGGTCAAGTGATCCTACTCAAATACCCTGTATCTTCTTATCATGTACGTCCGTCTGTCTGTCACCAGGCGTAATCTCATGAACCGTTGAAATTTGCACAGATCACGTATTTCTGTTGCCGCGTTAACAAGAAATACTTAAAACAAACGTGATTTTTTGCCGCTTTTTGCTCTATATCAATAAAAAAAACAAGTAGACATTTGACACCACTTGGCTGTTTCTTTAAAAATCAATTAATGATTTTTTTTTATTTATTTTTTTATATTTAAGCTGCCAAAATGACTCTGCCCTGCCTGATGGAAAGCATGAGCAGAATCCAAGAGTGGTGGTCACCATCCTCAATGCGAAAAAGAACAATGCAGCATGGTGACCCACACTATGGCGGCCTGGTGAGATGCTTTTTCATGCCCCGCTTAAAGGACCCGGGATCATAGTGGGAAGGAAACACGTGCGCTGGTAGTGAGTTCCAGGTTTTGACCGCTCGGCACAGGAAGGAATTACCGAAGCGATGAGTACGAGAATGTATGTCTTCCACTTTAAAGCGGTGACTTCTAAGGCCAGCACGTGTTGTTCTGTAGAGGAAGGGAGAGGGGGGATCAATTGGAAGAGCTCTTCAGAACACTCACCATGGTAAAGGCGATAGACTGATTGTTTGGGGGGATCGGATATACTACCGGTGGTTTTATAAAGTATCAACAAGTCTTAGAAAACAATTAAACACAAGTACTACAGATACAAACCTTAAATTACTTCTTACGAAACCAGATACAAAAGCCATGACCGAATTAAGTAAGTATACCGAACAATATGGTTGCACTCACGGAGCGAAACGATGCACCCGTTCGGTGCACAATGCACCTCGTCATGCTGCGCCAAGCACCGAAGGGCGCGCCCTTGGCTCGTGACAACCGGTTATACCTATTACATCACGACAACATAATTATATAGCCTGTTAATTGGGTGTTAAATAATTATGATAATACTTGTTAATTATATTTCAAAAGTGCTTTTCATGTTATAAGAGGGGCACAGTGTGTTATTAAACGGTTGTAGGGAAGGGAGTTACGACATGGAAAAAATAATTTAGGATATTAGACAGGTGTACGATCAATTAGGCGGATTTAACGTTCTCAAGAGTTTTTAATGAGTTTATGAGGCAGTTGCGCTAATAGTTATGCGATTATTAATGTACGTAGATAGATATAAACCATCGTCACTAATCGCTATTAATGTATTCGTATATATCCACTACCAAAAAAAGTTTTTTTTAATGCAATAGGGGCTAAACGAGCAGGGGTATCGCCTGATGGTAAGCGATTACCACCGCCCATGGACACCCGCAACACCAACCGATTTAAAACCGATCGATTTCGACGGAACTTTCACTAGTAGATAGCCCATTTTATAAGGAGTAACTAAACCTACTTTTAATATTAAAACTAGGTAGGTTTCGAGGTGTTACCCGTGGTTCTTGTTGTACCTTTACAGAAAAAACTGCAGGTAACACTGCGAGCCACAGTTAGTTGTAATATAATTTTGTATGTAGTATTGCCATGTATCGCATTTTTTCTTACATCATGTCTTTTACCTAGATTTTTTGTACGACTAATAGAGTAAATCCGTTTATGTCGACATACAATATAAGTCATCGCTCACAAGCGTTGCAGATCCTGTTTAGCGCTTTGTAATAAAAAAAAATAATTTATAAAGTTCTTTTATTAAGAATTTCAGAAAAATATTAGTGATAATGATGTTCGTGCTAATTCTGTTGTTTGATATCTCTAAGCAAAATTAAGTCATTAAAAATCATCAAATAAAAATCATTCGTCTTGTTCTAAATGTCAAAAATGTATGAAAATTAGAAAGAAATAGTAAATATAGACATTATTTAAATACACATATAAAAATAGAATTTTGGACATCGGCTTATTTTTTTTATAAATCTACCAAAGAGACTGTTCTGTCTGATTGAAAGCATAAGCAGAATCCAAGAGTGGTCACCATACTCAAGGCTAATGCAGACAATGCAACAATTCAGCATATTAACCCAAACTATGGCGACCGGCCCAATGATGCCTCAGCACATAAATTTAAAAAAATGATTAAAGTACCGTACCTACATACTTTGACATGCATTTAGTCAAAGTTGTTAATTTGAAATTTCAAACATACACTTTAATTTTATTTATTTGTATAGATTATCCCTTCCAACTAGGGCAACGTAAACTTAAAGTAGATTAATACGAAATTACATTAATAGGACGCTAGAGGCAATCTTACCTTATAAGATATGGCAGTAAAACAATTGTCCATTACAAAATGTTCGATAGTCGTATATAATTGATCAAAGGCAAGGTGAACTGGTGTTTAACATGACGACAGTCCCCTGCTAAGATGACTGACGTGCGATTCTATCACGCGGCTTATGAATGAACCGTGATCAAAAGATGGTGATGCTAATCAAATTGAGATGTTACTAACTTTTATACCAGAGACTTTGATCGTATCGACTGATGTTGTGATATCCAATTTATAATATTTAAAATCCTTTTTACTCAACTACGGCTAAGCTAGAACAAAGGGTCATAGTTTTGGCAGTAAAGTATTGTCCCAATTTTACAGGGTTAGGGTGACAGATGGCCTCAACTAGTAGAGGCAGGCTCGGATGGAGACGCGGACGGTGGGGAGCGTGCGCGCCTAGAGGGATAGTAACGGGAACATATGGGTTCCAGGACGGGGCCACCTACAAAGAGTGGGTGGCCCGTTGTACGTCGGGGTTCCAGGGATCTCCTTCCGAGGGTACACCTGGTTACCCGGCTTCTAGTACCCGAGATGGTGTGCGGTTTTTAGTCGGTTCGAGTCCGACATAACCACCAGTCGGAGGTGTCCGAGGGGATTTCTGCACAAAAAAGGGTGTTACAGGCTATATCGATATTGTCAAAAATGTACCGGAAAGTAGATATTTAGTTTTTTTGCATATTCTACTTTAATTTTGATCACGATAAAATGAGGCTGTTGTTGCTCAATTCATTGTGTCTCAATATATCGTGTAATATTATTTAGTAGTATGTACCTTGGTAGTCTCACTCCTCACTCACTCCTTTTTTGTGATAAAAAATACCACTAAGTACCTTCGTTTTTGTCCATAATTTTATTATAATTTTTGAGATTGATGTGACTTATTTTGTTGAAAATATCCTTTAAAGTCATGGAAAATATGATGAGTAATTTTTATAAATGTTGCTGAGTAATTTATGGTTACAAACACTGCGATCATTTTAATTTAATTTTGTAATGTCATTTGTAACAAAATTTTAGATTATATTGATAACACGAAAAATTATTTAAACACAAAAATACGTCTTTGTGGTATATAATAATTATGACAACACACAATATACCTACTACCGTTAAGATGAGATGATATCCGAAATCAATCACAACATTTAAAATATTACCAAGACACTCTTACTTCACATATTTTTAAATAATACATCAAAACCGATTACAATCAAAGTAACACATATGTTTAGCAATCATCGATATGTAAACACAACAATCGATTTGAGTCTCAATTTCACATCGAGACGAGATGGGACAGATAACGTCGCCGCGTGTGGTGTGAACGATGATACATCTTCGTAACGTAACAATTTGTCAATGGATGTTCTACACGAGGGGGCAGTGACCAGACTTTTGATAGTATCGCTTGAATATGTAAGTGGCAAAATGCTAATGCTTGCGAAGTGACGTGACAATTGCTATAAAGTAGAAAATCCTACCAACATTATAAATACAACAGTTTTTGAGAACGTATGAATGTTTGTTACTCTTTCATTTAAAAATTACTGAACCGATTTAAATGAAATTTACTTACGTAATATAGCTCAACATTTGGATAACTCATATGCTACTTTTTATCTGGTAACAAAAGGTAATGCAAAGGTAAATAAATATCTCGTATCAGGGCGTTGGTAAAAATAAGATGATATATGATTTTACTCTTTATTGCATAAATAATCACCTGTCACGATGTCAAACAAAACAAAAGCACATTGATTACTAGTACGGAGTGCTTGCTCAAAGTAAAGTTCGAAAAGAAAACTGTTGACTCTGAAGGACGTTCTAATTATTTGTATTTTCTATTGAACTAGAATGGAGTGAGTTAACGGCAGTTAGTAGGTATGGAATGCTTTTATAAAATTAAATCGTTCAATCAGTTTCGTCAAATAGTATAAATGATATTGTTATATAATAGGAAGTTATTAGTCCAAAGACGGTCAGTTGAGCGTCGCTTCTCGCTACCTAATAATGTTTGCAGTCACGTACAATATTTTCTACGTCTCCCCCTTGTGGGCGGCACACAAATGGAAAAACTTTCCGTGTCGTTTATAATCCATGTGATCCATAGACTATGTAAGTTCGAATAGCCCCGTATTTCATAGACCGTTATTAATATACAGCTCCACTCGAGGGCAGCCCTACCATGAAATTTAAATAGGCCAAACCCTAGTGACTTCCTCGAGCAGCTTAGAGATTGGATTACGCACGCTTCGTTTGAACTTAGAAACGTTCGCTGGAGAAAAGTTATGAGGAAAAAGGCGATATACTTTCTCTCGTGGGAATATTTGAGAAATTCTAAATTATCTGTGGAAGAAGCGGAAAAAATAATTTACAGTGAATATAACTTATAGATTAAGCGTTGATAATTTCTTTTTATAAACTCCATCTGTAAATAATAAAGTTCCTCTTACCATCCTAGTGCAAATGATTTGCAAATATATATTCAAGCTCCGGTAAACTTGTTATCGGCGGTACTCAATACAATAATGCTGATCTATTGCGTGTTATAGAATTAAATAATATATATATATTATATATATGGACATAATTATGGACTCAAGTTTAATCCTATAAAAACGCCAGTAATTTTTATCGGCAGTCCTGGAATGGTCAAAGGAGTTGAATGGACACAATTGCCACAAATTGAATTCAATGGCACCTCGAGATCAGTCCTACCCTAAAATATCTAGGGACATCTACAGGAAGTCAGCCGAAGTATATTGGCTTCTGCCGGGTCTTTGCGAAGACTACGTGACTTTCTTCCAACTGCTACTAGGCCTGCACTTGCATATGCACTTCTCCTCCCAACTCCCGACTATTCTGATGTATGTTATCTGAATCTCACCGAAGCACAACTTGATAAGCTTGAACGTCTGCAAAATTTCTATACACGTTTTGTATTTAGCCTACGAAAATATGATCAAGTCTCTGAATTCCGTCAAATGCTCAAGTAACGTTCAATTCGCTCACGTCAGAATACTCATATTCCTATATAACATATTATGTAATCCTAAAACCCTCTTTTACCTCAAAGAATGATTTAAGTGCCCCAATGACACACATGACAATAGTCATCTGAAGATTTGAAACTGGAGATACCTCTGCATTCTACAAATTCTATGCTGAATTTTATACGGTTGAATCTGTACGTTCGTGGAATGCATTGCCCATAAATATTAGGAAAGCTCAAACATTAAACAGTAAATGGTTCAGAATGTTTATACGTCATAACATATATGTGTATACATACATATACATAAACACACGCATTCACATATATACACGTATATATTCGTACATACATATTCGTGACTGACTCGGTTATGACCTATATATATATGCACGTGTGGCTATATACTTGTTTTTCTAGTTATATTCATTAGAAAATTATAATTCTTGAAAACTCATCACACCGTCGACTATTGTCTACGATACATTTCGATCCATTCTAAGATTGCCTGAATAAGATTGCTTTCGGCAATAACGTCCTTTGTACATTGTAAAATATATTTATCATTTGGACTCTTTTAATCTGTAATATAGTGTACAAATACAGAGTATTCTATTTACCTATTATTCTAGAATTATTTAGCGACTTACAAGCGCTTTTGACGGATTAGTCACCAACAGGATAACATGACTTTTAGAGTTCTAAACGGTCAACTTCCGAAAGAGATAAGAAGTGTTTTTCCAAAATGTTCTTTTATATACATTGAGGAAGGAAAATAACATTAAATTTACACTACATAGGACATACTTAGGTACCTGTCGGCTATAATATTGGCTCCCAACGGAAGCGCAGACCTACGGACGGAATACTCATCGCTTTTACTACATAGCATTGTATGCCAAAAGAAAATGTTAATCCACGCCTCATTAACTACGTTACAGCTAAGCCTTGATTTTCCTTCAGTCGATTATTAACTGAGAGCTAGAATACACGATATTCACTCACAGATTACCGTATGTGTTATTATTAAAATTGTAATATAGTGTATTTCATAGTCTTTTCTTGTGTGTACTTAGTGTATAAGTGATGTTTTCAAAACATTACTCGTGTATACATTATTAAGTTATGTGGACAGTTAAAGTGATAAATGACAATAAAATATAGTAGTGGACTGAAAGTGTGGTGCAATTATTTTCCAAGAAAAACGAACATTATATGATTTTAATGGTGACAGTTTTTCCGTTAAGTGATCATGGCGCCATCAAGCGACGGCCACACGTACTACTACAATATATGACAAACCCACCTAACCATAACTACGACTTGTATAAGTTTAACTATTCGGTAAGAGGTGGCGCTACTATTACAATGGATTTAAATAGTTTAATCAGTTTAATTTTTAAGCTGATCTGCAAGTTTCACAAGTAATTTATTTAGAACTACTATATTCCATTTAAGACAGTTGGTAAAAGAAATATTAAGGTTAGATTTACATCTCCACGAATTTGTGAATTACAAGTTGATGTTTTTTCTTTTTTAGGCCGAGCCGGGTGATACAATAGCAACAACCAAAGAAGGTTAGTATTTTTCTATATTTTCCGCAAGTATTAAATCAACGTACATATTGTGCATCACATACAATAAATAAACTTGATGCACCAGGCTCGTCACTAATTTACTTGTTAAATTTTTTGAGAAATTTAATTCATAGTTATTAGGATTTCCTAATAACTATGAATTCTTATATTACTTCTAATAATTTATTTGGTATCAGAGTAAAGACAAAACTTTAATGACAATTTTAATGACGCTGCCTCCATTACCTTTGTTAAAAGAACTTTCTGCCAAACTCATATAATAGTCATCAAACAACACCATAAACATATTCTATAAGCAAGTAAAATATTAGTTTCAAAAAAGAATTATAAATTTACAGAAGAATGGGTGACGCGGAAAAAGAGTGAAGTGACGACCACGCGACAAATTGCGACGAGAGTCAAGCGAGAACTGATACTAGAAGATGGACGGATACTCAGCGACTCTGGACCTAAGATATCCACCTCTGTCAACGAAGATACACACACTACCAATTTCCAACAAACCGAGGTATTATCATAATCATTTAAACTTTACCTTATTTAATTATACCAAGTAGTAGTCGCTCAATGGTCGGAATTCAACTGTAATTCCTCTTTTATCATTTTTTAGCTTAAGGCACTCCTCCATATAAACTGGAAATTTTCCAAATATGTACTCCTCCAATCGCATTATTTTCCTAAAAAAGGGTATAAAGTTTTTGCTTCATGTAATGTGTAGATAATTGTCGAACCACGCTGGGTTCGACAATTATCGTTGCAATATTTTGCACTATTGAAGCAAGCATTGCAATGCTTCGCTGTAACACGAGCGACGTGAAAAGTAGGCAAACACTAAACAGCGCTAACTTGTTTCATCATCGTCATCAGGCTATCACAGTCCAAGCCTGGATATAGGCCTCTCCAATTGTACCGAAAATACATACTCGTATACTTACATGACTTACATAAATGTTTCTACTTATAGAGATTTTAGCTATTGCAATTTGATTGGCTATTTCAAATTTCTAACCACTTTGGATTTTTTTGGTACTCACTCGTCTAGTTTGACGGGTCTTAGACATTCCTTTAGGTAATTGCGCAATATAGCGATTACATCGAATGTGCTAACAGCAGTTGTTTTCCAAACCTTTCAATTTTAGGCTTACCATACCGGTTTGTGTGGTTTTCTTTGATTTGTTTCTAACTGAGAATATGACTTTTAGAATTATTAAAATATGTTTACAATTATTTACACTTTTGTAATAAAGTCACCCTGTCAGTCAGCCTTATTATGGCTTGTGTCGACTCTTTTTCAATAACGATTATATTCTAAATGGGATTATATCTCTAATGCTAATATAGTTATTGCTTTATTTTTAGTTCTTTTCCTATAAAAGCTAGTGCTTTTGGACGCATCTCCGCTCACGCTTATGTTGGATTTCTCGGTAAAAAGTAGTGTAGGTATGTGTTTCTTTTTATAATGTTTTAACTGCCAAAATGGACTCTGCTCTGCCAGCTGGAGAGCATGAGCCAATGGTAACCATCCTTGATGCGAGTAAACTTAAAGGATTTGGGACCATAGAGTGAGGAAAACACGTGCGCTGGTAGTGAGTTCTAGGTTTTGACCGCTCGGCACAAGAAGGAAGAACCGATGAGACGAGTACAACAACGTTTGTCTACCAATCTGAAGAGGGTGACTTCCAAGACCAGGATGTGTTGTTCTAATGTTAACGTAAAGTTTTAAATAAGAAAGTAAGAGACATCCTGACAAACATTTGCATTAATAAAATACTAGTTGGATAGGAAGAAGGTACGAAAAGTACTAACCTTTTAAGATTGAACTTGGTTAGATTTTATGTAATTATATTTATTTACAGCACCGCGTACCTGATAATGAAGTCAGCAAAGAAACATTACCCGATGGAGGTGCTGCAGGCATCGGAGGCGCCATAAAAGAGGCCCCCGATGGTGAGAAAATATTTACTTTTTAGTTGCTCTTGTAATATTTATGATATTTGATTTTGAAGTTTAATTTTGTTCATTAATTTTCGTAAGTATTTGATTATAATCTTATTATAACATATATCGTTCCAATTCCAAGTCTTACATTTGATTTTTTCCTCTTCGCAAAATTATCTGGGACAGAACCACAAATTTTAACAATTATGACGGCTAAAATCTTGAACTTCAACTTCATACAAGTTCGACTCTTGACATGAGATCTAGAATGGCATTTACTCGTTCTTTTTACAGAAGTCGATGGCCTCGTTCTCGGCGGTGTAGCGGCTCCAGCCGGGACGAAGGTATTAGTGACGTCATGTGTTGTGGCCAACCCAGATGGCAAAGTGCGAGAGAGCAAAGACCGCAAAGTTCTAACGAGGAACATCACGGAACGCGTTCAGGAGACAGAGGAGAGAATACACAACGGCGATACGACTCATGATGTGAGTACTAGACTATTAAGTTTTATATTATTGAAAGAATACTTTGTTTATAGTGAAACCTTTAACACCCTGGATTTTGTACATGCATGCGTTTTAAAAACTTTGCGTCGTCTCCTACTGGAAGTGTTCCGAGACAGCTGGTATTTCTGATTTAGTTGTTATTAATTACATGTGTATTCTTAAATTATCTAAGTAAAATTATTAAAAATACCCGACTGCGTTAATATCTGTCCCTTTAATTAAATTCAGTTTTTTTTTAAATAAACACATTTAATAATTATATATACACTGGAGATTTTGACGGCTTTCTAAGATTAATTTTTGATGTCAATAATCCTTATTTCTTTTAATTTTGATGAACCCAGTGTCACTCTCACGACTAAGACAAATCTATTGACAACACTCACATAAAAATACGACAAGCCGTTTAAGCTCTAGGGCGTGCCAAAGACACAAATATACATACATACATACACTCAAAAACATAACCCTCCTTCTTTCACAGTCGGGTAAAAAAGGGATTCGATTGAAAGACTGAATTAGTTTTGACTTTGTCAAAGTTAAAACATTTTAGGGGGCGGATTTATATTATACTTCGTGGCCTTTGTCTATAAATTATACTGTAAATGAAAGTAGTTATCTTTACCTTCAAATCGTTTTAAGGTTTATAAAAAACCTTATTAAGTACTTTCTAATTGAAGTATAGAATTTCATTTATAATAAGTGGTATTAATTTACGGTTGTTGTACTACACTTGTGTGGTAACACTATTTGTACATGTTGTTTATAAAATGAAAATATGAAAGTTATATGAAAACAAGACTTATTCAACAACCTTTTCACATTATCGTGTGTCCCACGCTTCGGCATGCATGGGCCGGCTCGACCGTAGTGATACCAAGGCCTCACAGAAAACCGGTGTAAAACAGCGCTTTCGCTGTGTTTCACTGAGTGAGTATGGCCCGGAGGCCCATAATCCAACCCTTCCACTCATGCTCCTCCCCATCCCCCAAGGCCGGCAACGCACTTGTGACGCCCCTGGTGTTGTGGGTGTCCATGGGCGGCGGTAATCGCTTACCATCAGGTGATACGTCTGCTCGTTTGCCCCAATTCCATAACAAAATAATAATAAACCTTTTGCTGAGAATAACAAGAATAAGATTGGTAAGTAAACTTATCACAAGAAATCACAGAAAGTCTGCTTTAAGCTGGGAGTTCTTGTTTACGACCAGTTAATTAAAATTTTATTTTCGTTAGATTGAACTACTAGAATTTAGATTTTTTTATAAAATAGTTTCCATTTTGTCTTGCTAAAGGTCATTACTCAGAAATACATATGATTGCTTATTTTCATTTAGAATAGTACAAAAAGAACTTTGTATTTCCTTTGTATTACACTAAACAATATTATGTTAACAAAAAAGAACTCTTATAGTGAATTTATTTCGTAAGAACTTTTAGAAAATAGAGAGATACGAGATAAAAGCACTCGTCCATTCTTTAGCAGCAGAAATAAAGGCTTTCTAAGTGATATTGTAGGTCACTGAACATAAAACATGCAAATTTAATAACACGTCAAATAATCTAGATTGGTGCAATTTACAAGCGCTTTTAGCATTAAGATGACACTCCTATCTAAAACCTAAGATAAAAAGTGGGGGACATCTCGGGCGGTCGTTCGACGCATCACAGGTTCGACTCATACTTCGATACTGCTGATAGACGCTAATGGAGCCATGGGAACCCATTTTTATTAGATTGTTCGGCTATTCTACGATAAAGAGTGCATTTAGAACATTTATATCCATCTACATGTAACCTAGCTGTTGTCTGATAATAACATAAATATGTTTCGATGTACTTTGGTAGCAATTGCTTGGAGATTGCTGGAATCTTTATTTGCAGCAGCCGAGTATGATA
This sequence comes from Hyphantria cunea, assembly GCA_003709505.1. Classification (NCBI taxonomy): domain Eukaryota; kingdom Metazoa; phylum Arthropoda; class Insecta; order Lepidoptera; family Erebidae; genus Hyphantria; species Hyphantria cunea. The sequence continues at coordinate 599,022 of PKRV01001356.1, read as the reverse complement.
CGATGTAAATAATTGTGCTCACAATTTATATAAATTATACTTTCTATCTTCATGGTTATTTCACTGTAAAATAGACGATTTCCTATGTATAAAGCTATGTATGATATAACACACAACCATGTCTTATTTAAAAAACTACTGAACCGATTTAAATGTAATTTGGTACACAGATTGTTAAGAGCCTGAGAGAGGACATAGGCGTACATATACAAAAAAGGGTTGCAAGGGATTGAAAAGGGGTATGAAAAGTTGTATAAATGCTACCTAAAGTCATTATTCCACGCGGACAAAGTCGCGGGCACACCTAGTATTCTATATGTATTAGGAATAGCAGGTGTCCTAATTCCGCGAAGATTTTCATTTGTCTGATTGAAATAAATAATTTTATTTATCAAAGTCTGAGTATTCTATAAGGAAAATACACAGGATCTTTATTAAAAAAGTAAAAACAAAGTCATAAAATTTGCCTTTAAGGATTATTCCTGATCCCATTTACAAGATTAAAATATAAATAGCATAAAGCAACACTGGCGGTTGTTGCTTTTTTGGCTTGACTTTTTACAGTAGGGGAGAACTTGAAATCCATATGTTTGATTCACAAACACCACGAGCTACACCATTTTTCTTTAAGCACTTCACGCCTACGTTGCTTTTTGTTCATGTAATGAGAAAGCCCGATGCACTAGTACGTATTATTTACGCGTAACATAAACTTGCTCCTAAAGACACCGTACTAATGGTACGCGTAAATTTAAAAATATTTCTCATTATAAAATTGTCTTTTTATTGCATTGTAAGTTTAATGAAAAGAATTAAAACTTCTTTTAGATTTTAATGATTAAACATTATACTCTTGTCATTTTGAGCCCAAACTATTTCAGCAAGTTTAAAACTTACAGTCAAACTGTTGTTTAAAAAAATAAAACGTAAAAATAGGCAATTATAGACAATTATAAACTCTCAGTTTTGAGGTTTGAGCAGAACGTGCAAAAAAAACTAAAATTGTTAACAAACTTAGGTCCAAGAAAAACTTTTACAATGGTTTCTCAATAACCGAGAAATGAATAATCAGAGAATATTATCACCGCACTGCTATATCGCGTCGTTTATCTGAATTTTATAAAATATTTATGGACCATATCCCTACACAAAACTATCAGGTTAACATAATTCCTTGCTATTTTATTGCTGCTTTGCGACATTGTTAATCTGTAGATAGGAGATGTCAGTACGTGCGATTTTATTTTTTGCAATCGAGAAACAACAGTAAGATACGACGCGTAAAATGGAGCATCGCTTTATTCAGATGAGCGTCCACATAAATCGATGGGGATTTTGAAATTATAATTTGTTCACGGAGATAGGTCGCCGCGGGCGCCGCGCCCACGCTCGGGTCCGTTCTACACACTCCAACTATCGGAACGAGCTTTGTTGTGCACTTTTGTATGGCAATATATGAATTAAAACCAGTATTATTTTACATTGAAGTATTAGATATATTAAAATTATTTATATCATACTAGCTGTACCATGCTTTGCTTTGTGTATCTTTGTAGCGTCTTGTACGTCTTGTCAAAAATTGAGCTCAATCATCAAGATCAGACCTTTTTGCTTTCAATAAACTGAGCATTTTATTAATAGATAGAGCTAGTAAATTATTTAGCAGAGGTTGTGACAACGAGTCCTTTACGAGATTGGAGTTTATTCTCTAGTTTAATATTTTTCTTTATTAAACCAGTAATGAAAATTTGTACAATGCTTTATTTTTTGTTTTTTCAAAATACATACGTATATGTCGCACTCAGTCTGACATCTAAGAGTTACAGAGTTACAGAATGTCTAAAATTTAAGCGAAGATTTTTCGATTTTCATATTATTAAGGTAAAACATCTGAGTATGAACAGATTATTTTGTTTTGAGGCTTTTGTAAAGTGCTTTAGGCTACTATGCTTCGCACAAGTCTATATCAGTTTACAACCTATATACCGTGACCTGTGCCTGTTGCAATCGCTCAGTAAACTGCACAAGTGCCGGCAAAATTACTAAAGTACTTATTAGTGTGTCAGTACTATTCACCTACTCTTGGTGCAATAATGTTTTGATTGCACTGACATTTCATAGCTTTTGTATCTTGGTATATTAGAGCCTTGATTTGCTTTTGCATAGACCATTATTCCAGAAGTAGGCATGATTTAAATGTAATCCTACCAGGTACAATCAAATTCATTCCATTTCAGAATTATGCGTCATTTACCATCAGAATTACAACATTTCGTATCACAACCAAATGTAGGCAAATAAACATATTTGTAGTCATACACAACAACGATACTTATTGGTTGCCTATCCATTCGGCCTTTGCTTTGCACATTCGACCCAGATGTTTACATGAAGATTGCAACATCGAAAGTGATGTTCCAACGAAAGTGATCGCCCGTTTATTTGCTGCCCTGAGCAAATGTCCAAACAATCTCAATGTTTATTGACTCTTATTTAACACTTAAACATTGACGATCTTGTAATAGAAAAGGTACATTACATATATGTATATTTTAAATTGTATTGTTGCCTCAAACTTGCTCAATGATTAGCAGTTCCTATATTCAAATGCGTATATGTGTTATATTTGTACCCTAAGGCCTTAATATGAATAAAATTATCTGTAAATTGTAATCATATTTCTTTCCTATTACAAAACGAATCTACAGTTTGAAAAAAGATCAAAACACTATATGGCTTGGTAACTATGCTTGAATAGGGTTAGCTCGCGTTACCGACGTAAAAGTCAATTGGAAACAAATTGCAATCCTACTAAACCGATTTTTTTATTCGACGCAATTTGAACAGTGCCTATCTAAGCACTCGGCTTTGCAACGTTGGCTAGTAATTTGACCTTACGCCGAGCATTAGTGGGAGTGCCCGGCGTGCTTTCAACGCGGATAGCAATAAAACCACAAAATATGTGCTTCACATTTACAAAATGCTGCGAAACTTCATGGATGTGGCCTTTTTTATACACTCCAGAATGAAATTGCACCGGTATGATGTCATCGCAGTCGCGTGTCTTAAAATGAGAGCCTTTTTTGATAAAATGTCGTATTAGTGTTTTGGAGAAGGGTCAATTATTTTGAAGATGAAAGAGGTACAATTGGCTTTGCTTAGTGAGAGTTGTACTTATATTCTCTGGCTTCAGAAAAATGACTAAGGTAAGTAGTTAAACGTTACATTTCATATGATTGGGTAAACGGCGAGTGCCTCCTCCAAAGATAGGCTTATAAAAGTTTCTAGTCGACTCCACGATTATAACGCTAGATGAGAGCCGAGGTAGCCGCTCCCAGGACAATAATTTAAGATGTTTAGATAACATCTACAAGCCTCGTGCGGTGTGCCCAAGAATTCATGTGATCACCCTTAGATCCAATCTTAGATATAGCTTCTGCAAGGTGATGTTACGAAAAATTATCTCCGGCTATGCGACCTGTTCATTGTCAAAGATTATGAATCCCCGGAGTTTGTGTATGCGTGTACCGCGTACCCTACATTAATATTAATATGTATGATTTACACGGTAAGTAAATTTAGAACGGACTATTGAATTAATGAACTTGAATGTTGGGCTATTATTATATTGTAATATCGTTTGAGGGTGAAAGATTTACGGCTTATTCTCTCAATCTATTGTTCTGGCATTAAAGTCATGCACAATGGTAAAGCTTCTATTAATATTTCTATTTAATTAAAAGCACTTGACTAGTGTATTGCATCATTTGATTTATTGTGTTTTATAATTTCGTGTAATGGAATTTTCTTGCTGACCGTACAACTTGTTTGTAGTCCTTTGTTTTGTTTTCATTCGTCAATGAACAACATTTTCGAAGTGTACATTATGATCGGCCTTGACCTTTTCGAACAAAAGTGAGGGCGTTGCAGGTATTTTTGTAGATAAATCTTAAATACAGCGTTCGGTAATACGTCAAAGTATTTTGCTACAATTATTCTACCCTTTCAGGCTGTCACATTTCATGTTATAGACGTAATTAACAGATCTGATTACTATTTTACACGAAACCACATCTACAGGTTATTAGACTGAATAAATCGATATCATTTAGCAATTTCAATGCCGCCGCCATATTACTTAGTGAAACACAAACAAGTATACATACCTACAGTTTCATTTCTATCAAGATGGTCGTTGCAAGATGGTCTGCAGTTAGTTACCCTCAATTACTGTTGGTATAATATCTAATTTAATCAGTAAGTTCCACGCCTTCAGATAAAATGTATCAATATACACCTGCGCTTGAAATAGATTGCATTCCGTAGGATTATTTAACGTTTATCGAATTCTCATAGCCAACTGTTGGAATATTCATGGGCTCTAATGACACCGTCGTTGTCGGCAGCACGAACGTTTCCATTCTTGTCATTTATTACATTTGTATAGACATACTCGGGGTCCTACTTCGCCTGGGTAATATTAATGTTTTTATTTGACATTTAGAAAATCAATGCTGTTTATGTATCTTTTGATCAGGTTTATTCAAGGCATGGCACTCGTTGTCTTGTTTTTTAATAATGTACGCTTGTTATTATTAGTTTTACAGTGTTTGTGAGCTGATTAGTTTTTTTTAAATTGTGAAGTCAAATGTCAGTTGTATTTTATGCGGAGCTTATTATATACCAATGTGTGTTACGAATGTGTTTTAATTATTTCTACAAAAAAAGAAAGAGAAATATCTAACCAATTTAAGGATAAAAGTAATTTTAATTACAGCTGAGTGACATTTCGCAGTGAATAGTGTATTAACTAATATTGTATTTCAAATAATGTTATGTTCACAAATATTGTTTAGACCATTACTTGGAAGTTTTTTTTGGTTTTCAAAGAATTTATTCTCAGTAAGAAATCACAGTTATTTTTATGACGTGACTAAAGATGATATTTAGTAGTATACTCATAACTAATACTACTATGTATTATGTTAATATATACATACATACTTCTTATACCCGTTTTTAAGTAAACTAATACTGTCGAAATCATTGGGTGCTTTTCAATTTGTTATTCACTTATTTGTAATCATAATAAACCAATGATCAAATAGACTATTTCATTTCATATTACATCGAGTATTACTGCAGGTATTTTATTCATCAGATAACAACTATAACAAAGGTATGTTCAATGCTTTTTTTTATATATGGCCCTGACAGAATGACTCTACTCTGCATGCTAGAAAACATAAGCAGAATTCAAGAGTGGTGGTCACCATACTCATTGCGAATGCACACAATGCAACAATGCAGCACCATGACCCACATTATGGCGGTCTAGTAATACTTCTGCATTATTGGGCCTCCGGTCTCGCATTTACCAACGAAACACCACAGCACGAACGCTGTCATTTTACGTTGATTTTCTGTGCGAAGGTGGTACCGCTTCGGTCGAGCTGCCGCGTGCATGCTGAAATCAGCGTGGCTCTACTACCTGTAAAGTTTATTTTGTTTGCCAACAAGTTTGGTCCATAAATTGTAAATTAAAAAGATTTTATATCTCAGCGTAACGTCAATTAACATTCTCCGTATTAGTGTGTTTTAGAAATATTTTTTGTAATGAGTTCCACCTTAAAACTGTAAACATAGTTCAAAAGCCCGGTAAAGGGTGGAATCAGTGCAATTGTAAAAACACGTAACAATTAGAGTTAAGCACTGGTTGAATCTTTGTTGGCAGGGCGGGAGGCGGCAGTGAGGTCCTGTTCCTAATACAAGAGTCAGTCCGACCCTAGGTTATTATCCATTCAGAACAGGCAGATTGCAAAATATAGTCTATTTAATAATATAGGCAACGAGTTACAAACTCAGTCCCGTATTCCGTGAATTGAAATATTTTCAGAGCAAGATATTAGATGTAGTATATTATTGATTTTTTTTTCGTTCTTATTTAATTTTTGTTAGGAAAATAGGAATGATCTACATCGATACAGTATTTGTGACGAGTCGCAATGTTATTGGTCAAGTAATGGTTTTTATTAACTCATTTTAATTAATTAATTACAACACAATAAGAAGAGAGCAAGTTTATGCCTTCTAAATTAGTATCATTTGATGAGATTTTTTTAATGAGTGATGATAAATATAATATATCATCTTCAAATAATCAATAGACTTTAACAGTCCATAGGCCTCTCTTTGGAAAGAAGTCTTTTGGCCCTTTCCAAAGAGAGGCCTCCGTCAAGCTCCCCAGACCAGTCTGGGTTTGTTTTAGGTTATTATTGTATTGTTATAGGTTATTACGAACGTGCAAATAATATTTATGTTTCGAAATAAATTTAAATGAATATTTCATGCGCTTTTATGTAACTAATTCGTTGAATTGTGTAGAGAAATGATTGGTTTATTAGTTGACACGTGATTTCCTAGTGAATGTCCATGTAACGCATAACTACTATTTTGCAGAGTATGATATTGTGCTTAATTTGTTAATTACCTATAATCTGCACGCAAGGTGAATCGAGAACCTTTCTAACGAATAAAATATAATGATAAACAATTAAGGAGTTATATAACTTTTATAGTCTTCTATCTGTGGCGCCAAAGTTAGGTTTTGCAACTATATACGTCTTGGTTTTTATAATACCTTTGCAAATGATCAGGAAGTTTGAACTGAATAAATAAATTAATTGCAGTGCTTTATTAAATTTTATTAACAAATAATGTTTTTTTCCGAGCTATTTATATTAGGTATAAGCCTTGAATGTGAACTTTACTGGATTAAGTTTTATTGGATTAAGTTTGATGTGAGTTCGCAACTGATCATGTATTTAAATTGCACAAAAATAATCTGTGGCGTAGTAGACTGAATAGAATCTACTTAAGAGCAATCTCTGACGTATTTTCTATCTTGTATACCCTTTTTAACCGTGTTTATCTACATAATCAAATATATATCTATTTTTGACGTCACACTTTATACGACGCCTTTCGGCGTGGTATCGTTTAATCATGCTGCATTTGTGTTCGTTGATTGATTGATCTTCAATACTGATTTAGAGAAACTGTATATTTGTCGTTAAGACGTGAATGTTATTCTTTAAGTAATCAGCCAATTATATTTAGACTGCCTCGGTGGCCTAGCGGTAGCGTATGCGACTGCTGTTACTGAGGTCTCGGGTTCGATTCCCGGGTCGGATCAAATGTTTGTATGATCTGCAAATTTTTGTTTAGGAGTTTGGGTGTTTTCTATATATGATATGTATGTATTTACAAAAAAAAGTATATAAGTATTATAGCAGTTGTCTAGTACCCATAATACAAGCTCTGCTTAGTTTGGGACTAGATGGCGTTGTGTGTTAGATGTCGGAAATATATTTATTTATATCGGAAAAAGAATGGAACACTAACACATATTGCAAGTACATAAAAATATTTTGTAATGATAATCATCACCATAATCAGCCAACTGCAATCTACTATTGGACATAGGTGCTCCCTCATTGAACCCCACTCTTATCTATTTTGGGCTTCTTGCATTATGATAAGTTGATAAAAAAACTAGACAATTGAAATAACTAGTCTACAATATTTATAAAAATGATTTTTTACCAAATACCCCCCTGTGTTGCGAGAACTAACTACCACGCCTACCCCTAAGCGTGCTTCGGCAATGTATTCCGTGAGGATATACAATACTTAGTGTGCTAAATCTTGCTCCTGTGTGTACGGTCCGGTCGCGTACGAGCAGCGCATTTCCGACTTCTTAGGGCTTTCACACTTATATATAAACTATGAGTACATCTTAATTAATTGTTTTTCTAAATTGAATTTAAATTAAAGTAAAATATAAATTCTTTAGGCAATAGAAGTGCATTGTGGGTATGTTATGTGATACTGCATCAAATATAGTGAAACACATTACATTTTTTTTTTTTAACTGTACTGTGTGTACTTAACTGTGTGTATTTTACCAATAAAAATACATCCTTATAAAAATTCCCATACTTGCAAATTATCTTATAAAAAATACGATAATTTTAATAAATATTTCAAAGTCATGTTATTATGTTTTATATTGTCCGGTTTCTTAGTTTAAGTATTCCTGCCGAGAACCACCGCCTTACCATATGACGTGATAACCACGAGTTTTTGAATAAGTAAAAGTTGAAAATATAAAAAGAAATACAAGAAACAGCAGGAAGTTATCAGAACTGTATTCTTTATAAGGCGACAACATAACCACTCCTGTTTAGAATTTGCGAGATAATAAAAGAAGTGTTATAACGATTTCAAAGGTTATTTTAATTAAGTTTGTGAAGATAAGTTATTAATAATCATAACTCACTTCTGCTGATAAATAAATAGGTCTTTGTATACACAATTGAAATTAAAACCATTATAAATATATCCTTATAATGACAAAAAGAAATACTTAAGTAAATATTTTAACAAAACAACACCTAAACTAACAAATTGGAAATATTTAAAAATTATCGTACTTCTTATAAGGTAGTTTATAACAGTGTGGATATTTTCTATGTAACAAGTTCCGACCCGTTTGGCCACCATGGTAGCATGCCAAAATCTTTTTCTAACGGAGTTACTTACTACTCATGTTTAGCTGTGGGCCATGAAGGTTTATTAATGATGATGATGTAAGAATTATTCATTTAAATCATCATCATCATCATCAGCCTATCACAGTCCACTGCTGGACATAGGCCTCTCCACTTAATAATCTGAAATTCATTAAGCGTTTCAAGATATCTCTGGTTCATCAACCGTCCAACTAAGTTTATGAAAATAGGATTAAAATTAACCATCGCATAAGGGCTTAAGTCTTTAATAATTTGATGAAACTGATGAAAGTTTTTGAAACCCAGTTCAGTGGAAAAATACGCTCACTTTAAATCAACATATACAGAAACAAGCACCATAAAGGTGTTTGTTTAATAATCTACCCCGTGTAGCCGGCTTCACGACACCCACGTTCTGCAACGCGAGTAATTTACGACCATATCCCAGAATAAATCGTTCGGCGATCGACTTTAACTGCGGATAGAGATCATTAGTCCAATTGTTTATCGATCGATTGATCTGCGTCAACCGGTGACTAATAATTGACTTATTTTAGCTACTTTGAAAAGGTTATATCATCATATATTAAGTCTAATTTTGTTATACACCAAAAACATAAACGGCAAGCCTCACAATGCACAACGCAGCAGCAAAGTTGTGAGATCTAATAGTAAATTTTGTTAACATTGACACGTTCAATTTTCAAATTATTTTCGCTCTTTCATATGTTCAGCGAAATTTTTAAAACTTCTTTATTTTTTTTTATTTTTTAAAAGACAACTCACGCACTCAACATTAGGAATATACATTTCTGTGTCACGGAGATCTTTACAAACATACATGAAACGGACACAAAGTACACCCAGATTTAGAACAACAATTTATGGATCACACAAAGCATTGTCCCATGTAGGGTTTGAACCCACAACACTTGGCGCAGTAGGAAGCGGTGTGTCGACTACTGAAACCACTAGGCTAACCGTGTAGTCAAAGAACCAGAATGTCATAATCTATCTACATAAAAACATTAAGTTGTTTCGTGTACGTTTTAAAAACATTAAAAAGTTCAAGTTTTGACACGAGCACGCTTTGTTTACTAATAATTTTTCATCTCCGTTTAGTTCTTTATTTTTTATAAATTCAACTTCGTTATTAGGTATTACAGCTCAGTTGCTTAACATTTAACATTTTTATATCTGACCTTTCAAATATTTTTATCGAAGAAAAACACCGGAGTTCCCCATACCGCTCTACTTCGCATCAACACAATTCGGTGTCTCAAAGCTCACGTCACCTGCCCAATGGTGCAATTAAGCAGAGGCGTAAACAATGTGCCAGTGCACAATAGCCGACCCCGATTTGTCGTGGAAACCATCACGCCACCGCTTTCTATTAATATCATTTTTCTTTGCCACGCATTTTTCTACTCTACACATTGTGCATCATTCGTGAGACTGCCAAATACTCACCGTGACATACTATTTATGTACTAAATGATGTAGAAAGTGCATTTAAATGTGTTTTGAAAAAAAAAAAGATTAATTCGTCTATTTTTTTAGGCTGAAACTACACATGAACTCCTAGTTTAAGTAGTAATGCTTAAGGAGTACCTATCAAACCTTTAATAACTCTTTTACTTTTTAGTAAATTTATTGGTCCTAATTACTTACATGTAAAAATATTTCCGTGTTATCTAGTAAACTTCTGTAATGTATATTAAGATGCTTTAAAATGTGAAAAGAAGGAACAAATTAACTTAACTAACTAAATTAATTGTCTAAAAAATCATAGGAATTACTAATTGAGTGTAACACATTGTGATCGTTTGCCGGCAAATGGACCACGCGTTGTTGCAGTTGCTTACGAATTGATTTATGAAGTGTATCAAATCTTGGAACAATTAGTCGTTTTATACTATGGTATGGTTATAAGATGTTACAAGCCAACGTAACCACTAATGCAATGTGAGTTTGCAACTATTCATAGTACACAATCGGCTTTAACTCATGAATGGATGACCCTGTTATCGAGGAGGCCCATGTTCCAATTTCATATTATGTATTCGTGTGTATCTACATCGTTTTCTGTGGCTGCAAATGCTGTTATGTAGTTAAGCTGTACAATGTAAATTAATAATATGGTTTTGAACTTTGCTGGTGAGATAATATGCAGTTAGAGCTAGTGTTTTGAGCTAGTGTTTGCCAATTAAATTTTCGATAAATAAAAAAATCGTTTATAAATTGTTATCTGTCAAAAACAGATACAATAACAACTTTTTTTGTAATATAAACGTCATAAACAGCCTTTAGAAAAAAATATTAAAAAGTTATTAAAATACTAAAAAGATTATCTTTTTCTAAATCACATGTCTAAAGGAACAAGTCTTAGTATTTTAATTATTTGTGTTCATTGCGCGACGTTAACTTTTAAAATTGTAAGTTTAAACGTAGTTGATGAGTTTTTTATGAAAGATAAGCACATACCTAAAGTATGTTTCACTTTCAACCCTACGTATGTCTGTTAGAAAAATTCACACAGGTGCCAACAATTCTGTATTGTGTATAAACCCAATGAGATGCACAATTATGAACTGAGAAACGCATCAAAGACGAACATACACGAAGATGAAACCGGGGAATTAAAAAAAACTGAACATGAGTAATCTAAATCAAAAGGTTAACGACTTCAGATTAGATTAAAGCGAAGTGAGTTAACTTACGATTTAGGCACACACCGTGAGTTAAAGTTGCTGTGTGGTACAATGCATAGAAATATCTTCAACTACCAGTTTGTACTATATTTAAAAAAACGACTTTAGTAAAGGATTAAGAATACGGAGTATTAAAACTCCTATTCGATGGGTGTCGTAGGAGGCAGACTAAGCAAGACAAGATCACTTCAAAGAGAAGAAAACCTTAAAAATAATCCTGTACCAGACATGACAGACATGATGATTGATGACAATAATGATGAAAAGTTAAATTTCAAAGAATGAAATATATTTTATCAACACCTTACAGCTGTTTCGTGTGTTTATCGAAAATTTAATTTACTTATAAAGTCAGTGCTTTTAACTTTTTGACTTTTACTTATTATGAGAGATTGTCGCCTGCGGTATTCCTGGACCAATATGACCTTCAAACCTTCAAGAAAAGAGCGTACTCCTTCTTAAAAGCCGGCAACGCACTTGTGACGCCTCTGGTGTTGCGGGTGTCCATGGGCGGCGGTAATCGTTAACCATCAGGCGATACGTCTGCTCGTTTGCCTCCTATAACATAAAAAGAAATACTTATGTGTAATAGTTTATTCTCGCTAACTTTACTAAAATACTAGATTACAATTAATGATAGAAAGATATCTGTGACTCAAATCAGTCGAGCCATTTTTGTCAACATCAGAACAAATAGTTTTTAGTTTTATGATATTTTATCTTGGATTTACTTATCGCAGAATAGACGTGATATTATATTTGAACATAAAACTGTTAAAAATGGAACACTGAACCTGTAGATGACTTTTGATTATTTCTATATTGCTTTAACAATTCAATTCATTTCATTCTTTTATGAATTGCGCCATACCAAGTACAATAATTTCCTATGTTTCATTAACTACGTTCTTTGCGATAACGGTAGCAGGCCGTGGGACTGTACTCGCATTGCGATCTATTTAATTGTTGTAGAGATGTTCCACCCAGGCCTAGAGCTGTCACTCATGTACTTACTCTACTTTTATTTGATTGTCGGGTAGAGAAACGTTCTCTGTGTTCTTTATTTAAGTGTTTACTGTTATTTAATTAGATTTTTTATGTAGAGAATATATCTTAAGGTGCAATTTAAGAAGAGGTTTTTAAAATTCCATGAGGTCGAGAAGACAATCGTTATTTTGGTAGAAAATATTTTAGATATTTTGCATTATAATGTAACACCTCGTTTCAGGAAAATGGTAACGAATTTATTTTTAATTGAGCATCGAATGTTAGAGTTAAAAGTGAACCTGACCCTGAAAAATTAAAAGTAAGAGTAGCGAGTTTATAATAAAATATTATCATGACAATTGTGTGGTTGTGTATATAAAATCATATTTAATGATGATTTTATATACCCAATGTCTCCATGTTCCATATTATAAGACTACAAAATTAAAAAGTTTTTTATCTTAATAGCTCTTGTAACATGATGTTAATTATAACCGGCAAACAAATATGGTCCTTCGTACATTGTTGAAAACATAATTAATTATCATTTTGTAGTACTAAGTCGCCAGAGTGAGGTATAGATATCATCGGCCACAGTTTCTCGGTAAAACTTCTCTCCGCTCACGATAAACGCACTATGTTTAATTATAAAATTGTCCTTATAAAAAAATACAAAATGCAATAAAAAATAGAGATGATGGCAAAAAAGCAAGACGTGTAGGCTCGCACCTGCCAATGGCATGTCGAGATACGCCGTTTTATATATAGAAACCACTTTATTTAACACACCGCCGAGCTTAAAGCTACCGATAAAAAGGTTAACTTAGTACACTTGCGGTGCATCGTTTATTAAGAACCATTTACTTTTCGCCCATGATTGTATCAATTGGTTGCGTAGACGCCGACACTGCACTTAAAATGTATTGGAATAACACCTCTCGGGAATAGGTTATACATCTTTCGTCTCGTAGATTAAAAATAGTTATTCCACAAATGTGTAAGGTAACGGAGTCTAAGATAATAATAAATAAATAATAAAATTTATTCCATATTCAATGTACAAGATTTGGATGTTTTTCTTTTCTAAGAGTAGATTTAACTTAAAATAAGCAAAATATTAATTCTTGAGAACTTATACAATTAGAACTAGGTATTTATTATTTCTTACTATGAAATTACAATGGTTAAACTCATTATTAAGTAAGATCAACATTTCTAATTAGTGATCTGCCTGATCTAGGTGAGACCTATGTTTGTAAGACCTGTGTTTCACCTATTATAGGTATTACAATTACATTTTACTATAAACAAACTATTTTTCCTTAAAACGTAGGTTATGACTAGTAGTAGGTATACATGTTACAATACTATATTCTATTTTCAAAAAGCTAAGATATTTTCAGTGTCTGAGCAGTTTAATGTACCTAAATATTCTAATACCCTTTTTTATATACTGTAATATTAAGACTATATATGTTTAATAATTTATTTAGTTTATTGTATATAACCAGATGATGACACCGATGAGCTAAGATGATCAATGATAACATATAAGTTCATGAAAGAAAATGGTAAGAAACCAGGTATTGTTTAATTACCTTTTGAAATCAAAGTATGTTAATGGTTCTTGCAGTTGCATTATCATTTTGTGTCATGATATATTATTTATTAAATATAAAGCTTTATTTCTTTTTTCTGTGTCTAGGTATGAAGTACATTGATTGACGTTGCTTATCTATTTACAAAAAAAAAATGTGTGGAAAACGAAGATAAAATACTCCCAATAAATGTAGTACAGTAAAGTTAACAGGAGACAGATATATATACTTCTCTTCCCAATTTTGTTGTTTAATCAAACTTGATACACTTAGGGTATTTTTTTTAATGTGGTGCCGACACTACTGTACATACTTAAATTATGATCTTTCACAGCAAAAAAGTGTAAAGTATCAAGACGATTTCCAGGTATGTGTTATCAGGTACCCCACGTAGGAGATAGTGCACGGCCTCGCAAGACAGGGTTCAGTACACGGCGGGCTTGCGGACAGAGAGCTCGCTGCATTCGTTGAACTCTTTTGAACTTCGACGCTCTATGTTAACATTTTCAACCGTACTGAAGTTTCTTTTGTTCAATTAAGGATATAAAATACTCTAGTGGATAGTTACTGGTTTTGTAATATGTGAATTGTGTTGTGTTTCTTTTGGATATTCGTTTTCAGTGACATTTGTGTTGAACTTTTTCGGTGGCGACAAAATTAAATTGACGAGGTGAGTGACATGATAACTGTAATTTCACAGTTTATATACTAAAATATGAGTATTTAGTCTAATGTGTATGTAATTTTATAGTATTAGTTTTGGAATTTACACGAGATGTTGCCTGATGTAAGGTCGTTAATAAGCATAATTTGCGAGGATAAGAAAACACCAAGTATCAACCGGACGTCGTTCAACAATCCTGTTTTATGAATTATATTTTCGGTTTCTGGAAGCTATTAAGGATATTCTCGATGAACTATTATTAAATATTTAATAATAATAAACTGTGAACTAATTGGTAAACTGCTGTTATACAGTTGATTTAAACTAAAGGTTAGTTATTTATTATCATCAACAACCTATAATGTCCCACTACTGGGCTCGGGTCTCCTCTCAGGAGAGTTTTAATGCTGGCAGAGTGCGGGTTGGGGACTCATTGGTTATTTCTTATCAACTTTAGATTTATTTGTTCTGAATGAATAAATCTACCAATTTTTACAAAGTATTGAAAAGAAATACGTCTTCATGTTAGTATATAATATGTATAAAACAAATGTAGGAAATAGTATATTAACCTGTTTTTTTAACTTTTCCATGTTTTCCTATTGATCATTATGTTTCATGATCATCGGGATCAAAGAATATGGGGTTTAAAAATCGGATAAATAGAATAATAATGGATATTCATCTTTATACATTTACGCTAATTAAAAGTCAATTTTAAATGTTCATTAGTCCCATTCCAATATATGAATAATTCTGTATTTGTTCTTTGTACTTTATGACTAATAGATCTTCTAGTATTCGACTGCATAATTAACTATATTTTGCTTTACTTTTTTATAACACCGATCATTTTAAGTTTAAAATATACTAACTTTACAAGTATATGTTGAACCTTTAAGTCTCTCATAGAGCCGTTTTCACTTACATTTCTATTTCAAGCGTATATTGTTTGAATAAGTTAGTTTTTCAAAAGCATTGAACTAACGAACTTTAAGTATTCTAAATTGCCTTCAAAAAATTCTTGACAAAATAACGTATAATATAGCGTATAAAACAGGTGATGTCATTGGTACAATACATTTTATACGTTGATAAGAAATAAAATCAATTGAAAAGTATTCGACCCTGAATGTTAAATGTTTTTGTAGTAAGGAAGTGATATTTACAAGGACTATTCGATTTTAAGCTTGTTACAGTAAATATTTATAAAATATATATAAAATTTTGCAATTAATTGGAATAAATGGTTTCAGCAAGTTAAAACATTTCGTGTTTAAATAGTAATCTTGGCAAATGTCAACAGAATTATTAAATGATTTCAAATAACGTGTGACGATATGCTATGACATAATTTATTAAAATATTTTAACACTAACAAAACTTAGTTTGACGAATATTACTCGAAATTTATTGATTTAAAAACTATTTATTTATTTAGTTTTTTTGCTAACTCAGCAAAGGCAAAGTTGAAAGTTAAAAAATAAACTAGTCTTTATTAGGTAACATTAATTTTCATTTTGGTTATTAACATTTTACGCACATATTGTTATATGTTCAAATTTGGAATGGCATAGGTAATCACTATCAATTTATCTTAGAGTAGTAGAAATAAGTGATTATGTGTAAAAAAAAGACATTGTCTACGTATTTGTGAGTATAAATTTTAGTATGCCCCCTGCATACTAAAGTCCATACTCATTTTCAGCAGCGATAAATTGATCTAGGTTAGATTCATTTCTAGAAAATTAAAAAATAGAAATAAAAATATCGAGCAAAGCTCGCTCATCCAGGTATTGTACATAAATGGTTGTGTCTACGGATTTCCCGAAATATTTTCGTGGAACGTTTAATGTTAGTTATTTCTTTATTAACAAGATCAGGACTGTATTTATAAAAATACCCCTAACTTTGTTATTAAACATTCAAAACTAAAAAAGGTTTTATACATAAATACACTATGTTTGTATTTGTATTGCAACGATAAAAATATGGACCAATTTCACATACTATTGTGAACAGTTACAATGAAGTGTTAAAGTTTGTTCTTTAGGATAAAACAAACTTTGACATCCATCCAAAGTTTTGAGAATTTCGTAAGAATTCAAAATATTACTCGATGTTTTAAACTTTACGATACTCGAAAACAGCATAACTAACAATATTTTATTGTAACGAGTAAGTAACTTATCATATTTAAATATATAAAATATATAATTGTTATGTTTTAGCAATGGTTGTATTATCTATTTCTGTTTTTACACCTTTAATAGGCAAATTGTATATAATGAAAAAAAATTATCACTTTGCTCATTCTAATTATTATAGTTATTTAAAAATTTATCACCTTGGAGGTAATATAACTTAATAAAGACTGAATTATTTCAATCGATTGACCAGGAAGTCAATTAGTTTACAGGAAAATGCGTTTTGAAGTCGGTGAACATTAAAGATACTATATAAATCATGTTAATAAATTCTTATGCGACACAATATGAAAGAAATGTTCGCGAGCAAGGAGTTATTTCGAAAGCGAACCACTTGCGGGGACCAGCATTCTTGCATCTTGGATCTTGTCAGACCGGGCGGGCACCCTGAGGTGAGGGGGAACGGCCCTGTCCTTAAGGGCCATCTCTTTCACAACACCATTACTATATAAAACACAATTTGTTGCGGTTGTAGAATTAGATAATATACAACTTGCATCATCACTTTAATAAAAGTTTTTCAGACTTAATGTTTTTGTTAATTTTAATGTTCTAACTAAAGAATTGTGTTAACATTTACATATTAAAGGTAAGTTTAGGTGCTGTTTTCGACGAATAGGAAACCAAAATAAATATACTAAGAGAAAAAGTAAATATACTTCTTTGTATTTATTTATGCTTCGCAATCTAAAAACTTATTCCAATTATTTAGACTTAGAAATTGCAACATAATATTTTTATTGTAGCTATAGAACTTAGGATTTATTGTTTAATGTCCGCTCTTCTGTATAAACATTACTTGTGGCGAATTTACTTACTCTTACAAATCGAATCCTTCAAGTTTGTAGACAAAACTATTCCTCATTAGAACCTACAGTTATTCCTAGCGCTATAATTCTTAATAAGCATAATATTACATTAGGTGAACGTGTGTAGCCAGAACTAACAGGAATTACTTTTTATCCGTCGTTATTGAAACATGTTTGTCATTTCTATCAAAGTTTTCCCAGCAACTAAGTATTGTACAATTATTGTGCAACTAAGTATTGTGCAATCCAGAGTAATCCAAACTTATCCCTTTTCGCATCCATGTCTAAACAACTCAGTAGTAAAATTAAGTATTTAGCACGCAATTACGGTAGTTATACAAAATTTTTAATATTTTAAGCCCCATGTTAGGTTATTTTAGCTAGGTTTTTCAAATTTAAGTCACATTCATTTATGTTTTGGCTCATTTCACTTATAGTCACATGATTCTAACAAGCGTCGTTACCTTTATCTAATATAAAGTGCAAAAAGTAAATTATTATATTGATCGATTCTGTATATACGGATTGTAGCAGTACCTTGTTTTAAATATAGAATCTACTATATAACATATTGCCTTCTTGCTCTTTGCTCAAATGTATTTAGGATCGACGAAATGCGATTCATTCTTGCATTCCATGTTGGCGATTTTTTTAAATTCCTTGGAAGTCTTTGCATGAGGTTTATGTCCTGATTTGACGTCTTGTAAAGAAGGTTACTACTTATTATTAATTATGTTGTGTAATATAATTTATAGAATTAGATTTTCTCGAATACTATTTTCATAACTATATTTTTAAATTATTCAAGACTGCAGCATTGTTTCAACAAATGGTACGATACTAAGTTTTACAATAATTGAGTACATTTATGTATGGTATATTACTTTGCCATCGTTATTTGAAGACGTGTACTTTAACCGATTTCTATTAGAGAAAAGTCGTAAAACTTTTCCAAAACTGTTAAAAGTTACAGCCCTGGCCACTTACATAAGGTTTTTACAAAAGACAAATAAAGGTTTAATGATTGTAGATGCGAGTCCAACGCTTAGTAGTACATTTTTAGCAGGTGAAGTTAATTTAAACATTTTACTAACATAATTAGCAACAGTAATATTTTTCTTATACGTTTATTTTCAACTCTTCTTCAGTCGTACTTATGTAAGAAATAATATTACTATGCTCGTAATATGCCGTATTACATATAATAGTTACAGAATGTTGAATTAAAATTGAATAAGGTTTCATAATGAGGGTCAATGTTGCATGTATATATAACATGTAGTTGCGTTCATATATCACAACGAATTGTGGTATTTATCATTTATTGTTTTCTAAAAGTAATTTGGTCATATTCACGCAAATGTATACATAACTTATAGAAAAAAAAACACGTTTATACTTTTGTCAGCCTAGCGTCACAGGAGACAAGCCTTTTAATGTTAACAGTTATGTTAAACTAACTGACCCGAAAAAAATGCTTAAGTATATATACCCGCCTCAGTTTCTCATAGGAACAGTGGCAGATTTGGAAAATATAACACTTTTGGTTTTCTTCTAATTTTCTTCTATACAAACCTTGTCCTGACTATAACAAACACATGAAGAAAGAATTATCCAATTCGGTGCAGTCAGTGGAAGCAGATTGGAAGTTATGCGCGTACATATATTTCGGTGATTCATTTTTATTTATATAGATAGGGGCAAATTTAGAAACTGTTCAGCTTTCCCTTTGATCAGTCTCTCAATTTTCCCTTATTTAATTTTAAATTTTCTAATATTTCCCTAAAACTAAGAAGAGTAGGCAGTGGTAAAAGATACTATAAGAAAATGCACCTGCAACTCACCTAAGCTGTTGTTTGGAAGTCCAAACCCTCAATGTTATTTTTCACAAAGAGGCCGTCAATAACTACTAGAGTCTAACAAAGTAGATTTTTTAAATATTTTAATGCTTATTTTGATGTGAATATTTCAAATTCAGAATTATCAAAAACTCATTATAATATTAATCTGGAAATACTATTTTTTAAACTAGTTCTTGCAACAAGTCCTCCACAATTCCACTCGTGTTTATGTTCGGAGGTCCTAATTACTCACATGAATAGAATTGCTTACATTAAAAAATAAATGAATCGTTTCTAACCAACACCATGTTTGTTTAAAAGTAAAAAATAAGTGAAAAGAAAGCCAATTGTCGTCATCTATTCACTTCACAAACGATGTGACAATGACCAACGTCGGTGTACATCAGAATGACGTTGTTTGACGCAGTTATGTAAACTTAGGCAAAAACGTTCAGCCGGCAAACATGCTCACTCAATACTCAGTACGGCAGGTGATAGTTTACTAGTTACACAATATCTATTCGGTTTTATTGGGTCGATAACTCAATAGGAGTTGTGCGATGATGGGTAGAAAGTTTGAAGACTTTTTGTTTTACTTTTGTGCTAATGATTTATTTTGAAAACCTTTTACTTTTAAACAGGGAAGTAATATTGAAATTTAAACTGCATTTTCCGGTTTGCACATTATAATTAATAATGTAATGTGTATAAAATGTGTTAAATACTTTAAAATATTGTATTTATTCCTTTTCGCCGCCTTTTCGAGAAATGATAAGGCAGTTCTTAATGAAAGTATAGTTTAAATGGGTATGTCATGAAAACAGATTATACATAAACTTTAAGATATTTTAATAATCATCACTATCATTATCAGCCCGTTGCAATCCACTGCTGTACATAGGCCTCTCCCAAGGAACACCACAAGGCCTGGTCTTTTGTTTTGTGTAAATATTTTTAGATATTAATCGTGAGTTTATTTATGCTTAGTGAAAATATGGAATACACGTAATAAACATTAATTGTTAGTATATTTTTAGGACTGTCGCAATTATAGAAAGGAAACGAATATAAATAATTAATTTAACGTACATAAAAAAGGATTCAGGTATTTTACAGTGCTTTACGAAATAAGTTGACATATAAATGTGACGTTGAGAAATGAATCTTATTACTTTTCTCTACTTATTAGAACAAAAATATAATAATTCGTCTGAATTAGATTGATTAAAGGCCTAAACTGATTAATCAACAAACATTATTTCTTTTTTAACATGGAATATGGGGCAAAGGAGCTTCGCCTGATAGTATGCGATTACCGCTGGCCATGAACACCAACACCAGAGGAGTCACAAGTGCGTTGCCAGCCTTTGGGGATAGGGAGGAGGACGGGGAGGGTCTCAAGCGCTATTTCTCACCGATTTTCGGTGAGGACGTGGTATCACGCAGCTCGAGCCGGCCCATTCAAGGGTGGTTCCCCCACGCTCTTCTGCTGCTATTATATTTTAGACTATTGAAATAATGAATGAAAATGATTAAGTGTAGGCTCCAAGAGCAGCATAGGATGAGGATTATTACATAAAATACTACTTAAAAATTTACGTAATATTTCCTGAATGCCGTAAGGTAAATAAAATAGACAGTTTTTTTTTGAACATACAAAGAATACTAATGTTAAAATTTTGATTAATATCTTAAAAGCGTGTTTAGAATAACATTTGTTAAACGGAAAGAATTAATCATTGCTACGTGAGTATATTTAGTATAATTTTTAGGTTCCTCTGTGTATTATTTTACAAAATAAAAAAAACATGTTAGTATGCGACTGATTGCTATAATTTAGGACTGCATGTGACCAGTAAACTAATCGTAAGAATTAGTCAAGCATTACGTTCCTTTGGCTAGAAATGCTGTTGCTATGTAAGTTTGTATTTATACATTTGCCAAGTATGTTTTCTTATTTTGTGACATTTAAAGTTTTCTGAAATTCATAGAACTTTATTAAAACAATAACTTAAAAAATCAATTAATTAATGTACTATTTTAGTGAGCCATACATTAAAAAAGTTAAATACTACTACTTAAATTACTACTACTACTGACGACTGTGTTACTTTCGAAATAATATGAACTTCAAACCTTAAAAAAGTGCATACTTTTACTCCAAAGAATTGGACCCTGGAATTGTCGGTGTCCATGAGTCCCTATTACCATATTATTATGGTGACCCGTCTGTAATGATATTCCCACATATATATTGTCAATATTTTCTTTTTCCGTTGAAAATAATTACAGATATCAAATTCCCATATAAAACTAAATATCTTAAAGAATAGAGTCATCAAGGCTACTAAAATTGTTCAAAAAACATATGATAGTTAATCATAGGTCAGGATAGAAATGGTAAGAAGGTAAAAAATATGCATTCATAATAACGTTAATAAAAATCTGTTAAAAAACCATTTAATTGATAGTCATTTGACCTTGAGCGGACAGCGGTCAACGAACGGAGAAAGGCAGCCAACCATTCTGATAATGTTATGTAAACGTAAACAAGTTAGAAAATGTCTTCGGTCGCCATTATTCTGTTAGGCTTTTATAATACGAGGGCAATAACTGGCCTTCAGTAACAGTGATGGTGGAGAAAGAAAGTGTTTTAATATTTTAATGTTTATATACCTAACATATCTAATAATATGTAATGTATATCTGCACTCGTAAGTAAGTTTATATATTTTACATGCGCAAATGTACTGACGAATGAAATAAGTGATCGTATTCGAATTTCTTGCAATTAGAGACGTAGATACCTAATCACATTCGATACATTTAGACTTGAAATACGTTTTATGATTATTGAGCTTTGGAAATAAGTATAGAAAGCAAACGAAAAGGTAAATAGAGAGAAAGAGAGGGAGATGTCTTAAGTTTAAGTTCGATATCAATTTAAAAAGTTACATTTCAGATGTGGGCATATTGTGTGTTTATTAGGAAGTGGAAACTTGTTGCAGTTCATTCTTAAATCAAACACACTTATACTTATTCCGTTATATTATTGCTTGATTCCATAGTCAGGTGTAAATATAATTATTATAGTGGAATAAGTACAAGAGTGTTAGATTTTAAAATACTCATTTTATTTTGGTAATAAGACGTATTTAATTAAAATAAATATGTATACTAGGTACTTAGATATTAAATTAGTCTCTCCTTTATTAACGTGGACAGACCGGACGTCGTAAATAATCCTATGATTTCTATTTTAAGAACGAGCCACGTTAATGAAAAAAAAGTATCGGAATGAGCTCTATTTCTTTGATAGTTTGGTGTGTACGTGTCTAATAAAGAAATACAATTTGTAGCATAATATACAGCGTGCGTCCGTCACGTCAATCAACATGATGCAACAAAGAAAAAGTAGGTGTGATTTGCTTATTATACGAAGTATGCTATGGTACATATAAAAACAGCATATTGTCAACTTGCGTCTGTCCAAATTGCCAACTTATTAGTGTAAAAAATATTTGTTTAGCAAAAAGTTTTATGAATTATCCGGCGTTAAAAAGTCGTCATACATACAATAACTTACAGGCTTCGGATGTAAAGCTGAAATTAGTAAGTCAATTTACTGAATTTCGGGAAAATTACTTCATTATTTGAATTGCTGTCAGCGTTTATGCAAAAGTTATGATAATTAGGCGCTTAGGTAGAGAAAGAAGTTAGTTAGTTGAAGAACAGTCTCAAGAGTATTACTTAAAAGAGAGGGCTGGATTTATATTAGAAATCCATAGAAATACGTAATGTTTAAAAAACTCACTATAAATTAATAGTAAATATTACATGTGGCAACGCAGTATAATATATTACATTACATTTCTAATGTGTTATACGATACTTTCAGACATTAAAAAAATGCGAGACATTCGAAATGCAAATAGGAATTAGATATCTCTATGAACATGATATTCTAAGGTGAAGGTTTCGGATTAGATTTTATGCAAATAAAATACCTATTTAGATCGTATCGCTAGAGGAGCTTGGCAACTTTTTTAGGAACTTCATTTGAAACCTAACATTTTAATAATGATATTATGAGTTTGAAATCAATAATACAGCAAAAATTATGCATTTCATTTTTAAATTTTATAGCCAATTTTTTTGCAATATTACGTTTCTCTTCAAGTCCTTTCGTTTCTTTGATTTCATCTTTATTAAAAACTAGCTTTTGCAAATGGCTTCTCTGTGTGTATGTCGGATATCTCGATAATTGGTTTTCATGTTAAAGGCCTATTACACTAGCAAACAATGTGGTTTTTAAATTGGTTAGTATATCCAGAGATAAATCCCTTTAACTTCACAAACTTCACCTCTTTATATTATTACTACTATTAGTATAGATTTCCAAGAAAGGTTTTTTGCAAGAAAGTTTTTAATTTATTTCAATGTTTTTATTAAATTTTATTAAAGTGCCTTAAGTTTGTTCGATTGATTAATCGATTTAAACACCACAGGTGTGAACCACAAGGCTGCCACGCTACGTAACTGTAATGGCAACGTTATCGCATAATTGCACAGGTTACTTGTAAGCGATTCAGGGTTAGATCCTATCGGCCTGATGTATCGGGATGCGGTGCCCCCGAGCGATGCCTTATTGATGAGTCTTGGCCTTAACTTGTTGGAATTATTTACTTATATTATATTAAAACGATAAAGCTGAATACATACGATATGATTTCTTGCACAGAAATCGTAATAACGAGACACTAGTGTCTTATTATTACGATTTCTGCGGTTTCTAGTGACAAATACGCCTGTGTATTCGATTTTCGAAATTGTGTTTGCTATCACTCATGATGGAGAGTGTTTTTTTTCCTTTGTGGATTCTAAAGGCCGTTAATCATTCGTAAATGAGAATTCATTGTATAAGTGAGTCAATTTGCATAATTTTCAGACTCGCTTTATTACAAGCACTATATTATCAACACGCAATCGTTTTCTTTTACTCATTATGTCAATTGATAAGTTTTTCAGAGACCGTGATTTTTATCTGAACGTGGCTTTACAATAACAGCTTTCAAAAGTTTAAGCTCTCAATATTTTTGTTCATGTCAGTCTATCAATGAACACATATCGTTTATAAGATGGTGTAAAAATTACAACATGTTCAAAGGGCCTAAAGCGCTATCAATATTTATGATAGTTCTATCTATCTTAGTGTTACTCGTTAGGAAGGTAGTGTTTATTCTCTACAAATAAGTGGGTGCCATTCGTTAGCGTTTTGAAAATACGTCAATTAAATTTCTCGGCGAAAATAAGCTTATTGTGAACGAAGGGTTATTCTTTGCTTAGAGTCACTCTCTGTCCCTTTTTTAGGTCCGAAAGTTAAGCTCAGTGCACTAAATTCTATGAATTTTTGTCAAGGACCATTATTGAGCTAATGTAGTAAAAGCTTCGGTTGGGTTCTAATTAAAGAAAGTTCCACTAATTTCATTTATATTACCAAATTCCTTGTTTCTGACTTGTTACATTGTATAGTTTTTGCAAGCATCTAAAAATAGCCACAAAAATGGTAGACAAAAAATAAAGCTATATTTTTTTATGTTTTTCTTCGAAAAAGATATGAATCCTAATGTGTTTTCTTGGATGCTACCATATTAAAGGCCTCAACAACCTTTCCACGTATCCTTTTGGTAACATAAGACAAGCGGCTTCGTTAAAATAGTTTTGGACACCAACAAATAAAAAACTCAACTGTCTCGAGATTTAGATTATAGTCTTATCAAATTTCATCTCTCCCACGGCGAATCGAAGTTCACACATTTTACTTTTTTAATGTTGTTCTAACCAGTTGCAGTTCAAAAATTGGTTCGCAAATAAAGCAACGATTTTTACCTCAAATATAAACAAATTATCTTTGTTTCTGTGTTTTTGTGAATTCAATCATACTAGCCCGTTTACGACGAACGGGAATCAATTCGTAGAATGACTCTCTAAGAATAGCTTTGCCGCTTAAATTCTTATCGCAGTCAGATAAAAAGCATCTCATTGCCACAAGTTGTAGGCGTGTTTGAAAGTAACCAGTGTACGCAGATTGCTATCGTAGTGGGTGTCATAGGTAATGGCTGTTAAGATGCTATCATGGGCCATTGGATTGCCATCATCGATCATGTTGCGCAACAATAACAATTTAATGCGTCTATTATTAAATTTTACTTTACATAATATTATAAAAGAATAACTGCATTGTTAAAGTTGCTGTTTTGCAGTCATTTTAGAGTCTTCTTTATGACTCTTGGATTTAAAGTGTGCGATACTATTATTTCTGAACATTTCTTTACCAACACGTCATTCTCTATTTACGGAAAGATTTATATCAAGACAGAGCAATATGGGAATCTCATTCAGACAATTTTGCTGTTATTAAACTGTTTTTTGTGTTTAAAGTTATCCTATTTAGAAATGACTAATAAGCAACCTTTGTACGTATGTATGTATTTCAATGTTAATATGGATTCCGTTTAACATTTCTCAGAAAGACATTTTGTTCACATAAACCGTGGGAGTACAATTAAGAGATATTATATGAAAAATAAAATAAAACGCGCTAGCATAAATAAATTGTTTCTTTTAGTTGAGTTGCTTGTTTAGTAGAGCGAGAAGCCAAATGATATGTTTTTATGTGAGATATATTGTTACTTTTTTGCAACTTTAATTTAAAGTCACTAACGAAGTAGAACTTCTGGAATATTATTGTAGAACGGATATAGGAAAACGTATCCGCGCACTTTATTTGTAATAAAAGCATAATATGTTCTAGTAATCTTAAATAATTTCAAGCTTCAAGAATTTATTATAAACTCTTCAGATTAGAAGCAAAATTGACTGGATGTTAATTCTTCATGATGATTTCCACAATACATACCTACAAAGAAATAATATATTTTTTTATCTTCAATTCTCCTTAATATTGGCATAAGAATCGAGTTTCAAACGCTGCGTATAGGCGTGTCGAAGCAAGTAGTACAGAAAGCCTCCGGTGTGGTAACTCGGTTCCGCAAGCGCTCAGCGCTCCGGGGACTAATCAACCGAAGCGAACACTTCAATGCCTTTTGTTTTTATGCCGACAACAGCGTTGACGTTCGTCTAATTGTGGTATACGCTATTTTAGATTAGATTGCTTTTTCGTCCAACGTTCGTTGAAGATGTGGTTCACTGACGATTCTTAGATATTTTGTCTCTTAATTATTATTTTTAGACTCTGGCCGGAGTTTTAAAAACGTCTACCTTATCGGTTGAACTCTGATTATCTGAAATTAGTTTTAAGTTCAGATTAAATCTTAAATTAATCTTATTGCGTTTTAGCTTTTACTTAGTAAAAACAAATTTTTAACACTGATTTGAACTTACAGTCGATCCTCAATTATCAAATTAAAAAAAAGTCTATTAAGTCCTTTATATAAACGGTTACAAATTAAAAGGAATGATTTATAAATAATGAATAATTTGACTTTTATTGTAACAAAAAACTATGATAATTTAAAAATATCTTTATATTTCAGTGAATTAATCATATCCTCTCTGCAGTAAGTTCTTTGTTTGCCTAAAACTATTAGAATAATTTTCCGTTTTTTTTTTCTATTAATATAGTCTTTGTTCTCACTGAGTAGTATTGTTATATGAAGGTTGTTACCGAATAAATTAGAATAGTTAAATTGATCCATCTTTTTTAAACTCTACCGGAATTTATTAAAAGTAATAAAAAACTGAACTTCTGTAAATATTCAACCTAAAAAACGAAAAGTCTAGACTATACCGCTGCTCTAACTAACATGATGGCAAAATATAATATGGCCAATCTATTGTACCTATGTAGGTCTTAGTCCTTTAAACAATTAAGGCTATTATGCATGTAAATGAGTGAAACATACATACCTGCATAGCCTGCCTACGAAATAAAGCCTGTATGGAGGATTTTTGTTTGTGTAGTCAACGACAATGTCAGGACAATAGAAAAACTACACATGACAGAATCCACTTTCATATCTTTGTGCACATCAGAAAACCCCTGTCTGTACAAAACGGTTGATTTGGTGTTTCCTATCAAGTTACAAAACCAGAATCTATAATACAATCATGAGTGGGAAATAAAATGTTAGATTAATCAAGGGTTAAAGCAACTTTCCCCGTCATTTTCAGGCACCGTATCCTGGACCTTGTCAGGTCCGCAACTAACAGGCCTTTTTTATGGAATAGGAGGCAAACGAGCAGACGTATCGCCTGATGGTAAGCTATTACCGCCGCCCATGGACACCCCTTACACCAGAGGCGTCACAAATGCGTTGCCGGGAATGGGGATTGGGGAGGGGGATGAGGGGAAGGCTTGGATTATGGGCCTCCGGTTTCCTCACTCACTCGGTGAAACACAGCACAGGCGTTGTTTTACACCGGCTTTCATTGCAATATACATGCGATGAAAACTAATGAACTTTTATAAATAAAAAACCAAGATGTTCAAATTTTCATGGCTAACGGGTAAATTATATCATCGTTTATCGAGGTTATGTAGTATGTATTGAAGAGTAATTATGGACAACAAAAAATATTTGACCTCTCATTAAATGAGTGTTCCTAAAGTCTAAATGACGGGCATTCATTTAGAGTTATATATACCAATTTTCGACATTGAGTTCAAGTCACGTTAACGCCATTCATCAGCTCTTCGGTCTAGTTACAAACACTTTGTTAGTGTGTGATACGTCAATACATAACAGTATACATTATACATTTACCGATAATAATAATAAATAAAATAATTATTATATATAATTATTTTAATTATTTAGTTATAATTTAATTATTTAATAATATTAATTTAATTATATATAATTAAATTAGTATTATATTACAATAATTATTATATAAAAAATAAATATTAAGTCATTAAAACTTAATAATAAATCCTTGTATTCATTAGTGTATTCTATCAACAATCGCAGTTTGGCAATACAAAATGCCTTCGTAATTCGCACCCCATCGTCTAATAATACGCCAATATCCATTTAATAATTTAGAAATCTGTATTAAAACTTATTGCTAGTACCTTAAATTTTCAGATTTTTATTACACATTAAAAAGGGTTTAATAGGTTTCCGATTTTCTCATATTTTAATTAGTAGCTGTTGCAATCAGTAGTTATCAACAGAACAACTCCGCCGTTATGAGTACCTGCGGTCAATTACGTGTAGTTCAATTATGTTTCATAGCACATAACGTACATAATCAAATCTTAGGAATGTTGTATCGTGCGATTTAAATACACTAACTACAGTGCACGACTATAAACTGAAGTCATATATCCAAATCATTTTAATAACGTCCTCTTTCATTGTATATTATTGGAATATATACTTTAAATTCATCTGGTAGCTTTTTAAAAATAGTCAAATATTCTAGCCAGTTTTAGTGGCCAATTTAAAATTTATTATATCCTTTGAAATTAATTTTACATTTGATGATACATAATGATATATTTAAGTGGAATAATAAATGTAGGTCGAAGACAATTTCAAATTTTAATGTCCTAAAAAAGATAAGATTCCCAGTTCGCCAGATTGTTGTGAGATTTCAGAAAATCACTCGTAAGACAGTACTAGTAGGCACTTGTAAGACAGTTATATAATTATATTAAAATATTGTTGTATTCAAGGTTAGTCCAACTTATAATAGCAAAAACCTAGATCAAATATAAATTTATTTAGATTTAAGAGCGGTGACTCTATGATTTTATGAAAAAAGTTAATTATTGTATATACGGAAATGGTCATCTAAGATTAATTATTTGTAAAGACCCACTTAAATCGTGAGACATTAGGTTCTTGTGATTTCAGTTTCTAACTTTATTGTACTACGAATTTAATTCAAATGCCGAGATTATTTTTTCTAACAGTTATAAATTAGTTGGACTCCAGTCAAGCTGAACTTGAGTCGGCTAGCGTAATATGACCCTGCAACCTAAATAAGTAGACTAATACATTAACCAGCAGAGATTTAATACACTATTGACATAATATCTTTAACATGGAACGTTACACTTGTTTTTCTATATGAAATTTATTTAATTTGAGTTTACCAGGTACCATTAAACCTAGATTCTTTACCTAATATTTACATTATTAGTTAGATAGTTAGTACATAGTTAATTCGTTAGAGTTTATATTCTCTTAGATGGTAACAACTTGAGACAGTTCAACATAATTTTCAAAGAGTTTGCAATTACATACCTATAATCTATGCAAATATAAAAAATATATCTGTTTGTAATTGAAAACAACTTTTCATTCAGTGCAAATGTAAGTATATAAAATAGTTACTTTTATTTAAACTTTTTTGTCTGTCTACTTGTTGCGACTAATCTCTGGAATCGCTGGCCCGATTTTGACGGGATTTTCACCGATAGGTAGCTGATGATATAAGGTACTCCTTATATACTTAGGCTACTTTTTAAGACTAGCTTCCCGTTGCCCGCGGCTGGTGTCGTACCATCGTAACACCGCGGGCAATACCGCTGAGTTCAGCTAATAGGAAATAGTTCAAGCGGTCACTTTTATTTATTTATTTATTTATTTAATCAGCTGCTCACAGCACTTACAATTTGCCCAACACGTACAGCGAGCCAGTACAATAACAACAATGTTAAAAGAGAATGTCTATTACATACTTATATTACCTACCACTAAAGAAAGATATACTACATTTAAAAAATGTACTCAAATTGGTATGGAATATGTCGATATCCGGGTACTGAGCAATCAGAGAGTTGAGCAGACTAGCTGCTTGGCTCGTGAGAGCATATTGTGCTGTATACGTCCGCACCTCCACCTTTTAGTTTAATGAATACCTATTTTACACAAGCATTTTGCTTGGCGATTAGAGAAATTATTTCGTCATTAGCTGTT
Organism: Hyphantria cunea; assembly: GCA_003709505.1. Classification (NCBI taxonomy): domain Eukaryota; kingdom Metazoa; phylum Arthropoda; class Insecta; order Lepidoptera; family Erebidae; genus Hyphantria; species Hyphantria cunea. Next base: position 568,680 of record PKRV01001356.1, on the reverse strand, counting down.
TTGCTTTTATTCAAAGAGTTTCAATAAACAGCCCTCTTTATATAATTTATGAGGTATCCCTAGTAGGCGACTACAGTTTTGTATTAATGCGATGTCAAGTATTAATTGATAGAAAAGAAACTCATTTTATTTAGTATTTTGTAATGTGTACGCAACGAAGATAAATAAATAAATAAATAAAATCATATAGTGGAATAAGATAACCAACTAAAACCTAAGAACGAATGATAGGATCTACTAGATTTCCCAAAATCACAAGAATGATTCACACTAATGATTATTCTGTTTTAGGAAAAAGAAGCAACGGATAATTCGCTAATTGATACATTCGTTGCAATGGAATCTTTCGCTGTGATTATATAACAAAACAAAAACTAGAACAATTGTGAAACCTTAAGTAATATTGTACAATTTAAAGTTATGTATTATATACATTTATGTTTTCTATCAATTGATGTTTGTCACTAGTCTTCATTATTAAAAAATACACGTATTTTTTTAAAATCCTCTTCAAATAACATTAGTGTAATATGTTTGGTTCTTTTGTCAATCAATTTACAGGTCTCACTTTAGTAGGTTCGCAATTTGACCAGGATTCCCATTTGTGAATCAAATCAAATATATCTGTGGATTTCTGATGGATTATATAAGAATACAAAGTTAAAGACTTTGTATTCTTATATATATATATAAGGCCTATATATATATATATATAGGCCTTATAAATTTAAATTACAAGCTTTTTTATATGTGGTTAAAAGAATCTGAATCACAAAGATAGATTACAGAGTGAAATCGTACATAGATACTTTATTGATACATAATATTAACGCGTTAAGCGTTAGTGCAGACGAAGGATAATCTACTTGTACTGTATTTCACTTCGTTTAATTAATTATTTTACTGTCTATTTCAATAATTATGTTTTTAATTAATGCCAAAGTTGGAGGTTTTTCTTTGGACGCTATGGTCTGACCGCCAAAAATAATATAACTAACTGCGGTCACGAAATGCAAGTTTAACTTGTACTTGTAGGTCACTCAAGAAGGTTAAGCGTTTCGGCTGAAGTAACACTAACAAAATACATGATTTAGAAGACTCTTTTTAAAAAAGTAGTACCACGTAGTTACTTATTTCATTATTACGTTAAGAATTTAAGATACGATTACGAAGATAGAGAGAAGATTATAAAGTAAAAATGTAATATTACAACTGTATGTATTTTGGATTAAAGTCCAGTTAAACTAAAAAGTTTTTTGATAATATCATCACTCAATATCAGTAATTTAACTACAGTTAGTGTAAATTTCTAATTAGCACGATATAAGTACACCCAACGCTAAAGAAAATTTCAAACGCAATAACTAAGTATTTCTTAATGTTATTAATTATATAATGTTAAATACTTATAGCACTTTCTCAGATTTTAGTCGTTCGAGAAAGTGGCTGAGGAAGAGGTAACTAACCCTTCTAATAATAGATAATTCAGGACAAACGGTATTTTCTATAGCCGCATTTTGTTAACTGGGAACTGATCGTATCAAATAAAACGACAGTGATGAAATTTACTTGTTGTAAAGTCCTTTTTTAATTTACTTTATTGAAGTGGATCATACAAAACATTCATTTTTATTAATATAGATGTTTATAGTTTTCGTAATCTTAATATAGCCAACCAATGAAATATATAATGATTGTGACCGTGGAGAAGGAGTGAAATGAAAACTTCCAACATGGTGTCTCAAACAACGAGAAAAAGAACGAGAAAGAGAGTGAAGTAACTAATACTGGTTTTGCCACTTTAAAATCATAATAACTACAGTACTCGATGCCAGGCATTGGAAGACGGAATTTTCAAAATCGAACTTTATGGAAAGTCTTACGTGAAAATGTTCAGACATATTCCTTAACATTAACACCTCGAGGCTTTTTTTTAATTACCTTTTCGGGCTTTAATGATAGTCTTATCTTATTTTGTTAACTTACACACTAACAATCACTATGAATACAGTAGTAGACTCATGAAAATCATTGCATCAGGTCTAATTCTTGTAATGATATAACAATACTTACTTAGAATGATATATTATTTGACTGTTGCTAGTCAACTCTTGTATAAGTCATGCAAGAACCGGCTTTTGAGGTTAACTTTTACCACAATAAATTAAGTAGTCATTGGTTGTAACTAATTTCTTAATAAAGTTTTGTTTCCTCGATAAAAACTGGTATATTTATTTACGTACAATTGTAACTAAGTAATAAAAGTGAAATGCCTCATATTAATAGTCGAAAGTAAAAGAGACGAGTCTGAGAACAATACATACAACTCCCGTACAAAATTGTGCCCTCGTTTCTTAGCACGCTAGTTGTAAAATTCATATTAACTTACTAAAATCCATGAAATTTATTTCATATTTGAATGAACTGGAGGCCTATTCTCGTAGCTATATAATTCATCAGAAATGTTTCACGATTTATATAGCGATTATAAGTTATTGAAAATATAAACGACGCCATATTAACCAAGTTCATAACGCGTAATATCTTCGTTAATTGTAAACTTTTTTTTTAAATATATAAAGAAATTTATTAAAATTTTACCTAAAAAATGCAAATCTGAGGTTTTGAAGACTTAGAAAAAACATAATTTTCAGCGTTAATTAATGCGTTCAATTTATAAGGATATCACTTTTATTTCACTAACAGCAAAAGTATGTCCTTTACTGAATATAGGCATTTTATGAGAAGAACTGTAACTTATAAATAATATTAAGAAGTGTATTATAAAAAGGTGGTATAGCTTAAACGTGTATATAACACCACCATCATAGCTTCAATTAACCTACCAAAGATAAACATTCTCAAAGTAATCTGAAAGAAGATTCGCAGTAGTATAAATGTGTCTTAAATTTTTAGAATTCGACAAAAATCTCAGAAAAGCCTCCGTATCAAAATTTTACAAGTTATGCAAGTCACAGCCGACTTTACAAAACACAAATCTAGTGTTCCTTTTCGGATGCTAATTGAAATGAGCAAAGAGAAGAATGGTGTCGGCTACAGTGAAAGTGTGTTATGTAATTTAATTTGAACATGTGTCTAACAGTGCGGACTAATCACTTGAAGATATGTATTCGATCACATGATTATAATTACTCTAAATTTGGCATCGATTGAAAACCGGATAAATCTAACGTATTCTTTATTGAAGTTGGTACTAAAACGATTTATAATTGAAATTTTTGATTAAACCGTTTGTCCGGAACGTTCATTAATTTAAAATTTGATAAGCAAAACCGAAATTGGAAAAAAATATTTGTAATAAAGTTTTCGTCTTATGCCTATTATTATTGAGTTAAAAAAAAATCTACTAGGGATGTCCCAACATGAAATGGTATTGGTGTATTACCTCTACTTAATTGTCAAGAAAAAATAATCATAATAATAAAATTAACATTTTAGCTAGATCAGTAAGAATTTTCATAGTTTATTCTAATCAGCACATTAAGTAAAAACAACACAACACATTCAAACAAAATGGAAAGACACACTCAATTATCTTACACTCACACTCAATTTAATATATAGTAGCTTCTATTAAGAAATATAGTATGGTCAACAATTAATAAAATATGTATAATAATCCTGTACCTATATTATTGTTCCCATACATAAAATTGTATGAAATATCTCTATTGAACATTAGGATCTGAAAATTTCAAAGAGTTTTAATATAAAGTCCTACATTTCATTACCATTTCTGAGTTTTGAGTTAACTCGGCTACATACGATAGTAGATTCCTAAGAGAGGCTATAACCGGTTGATGAGTATAAAATAATTGATACTTTACTTCTCGACTACTTCTGTCCAAAGATATGAAAAAAGATAACACAGTACGCCTGGATTAGCTGCAAAAACAGAGTAAATAATTAAGATCTAAAATTTCTTTTTAATAAAACTTGTTTAGTAGAACTAATACGTTTATGCCAGTTCTTACTTTTCTTAGGAAAGACAACAGTACTAGTGTAGTGTAAAATAGATCGTAGGCAGTAGTAAATGATAGTGGATGTACACATCGTCGCCTACTTCCACAATATTACACTTACCCCATGAATCAGCGTGGCAATTCTAGTTGTTTCTTATATTAACTTTGGTGAGCTGCTATTAAAAGTAAACTCAATGGTCGTTTGACATTTTAAAATGGGAGACTTTAAGCCCAGGAGACATTGCAACGTACTAATTACTTAATATATATTACCCATTTAATTAGTATCAGTAAGAAAAACTTTATAATATACATGTATTATAAGTATACAAAATTTATAACATGAATACTTTAAGTATGTAAGTTATATATTGTATGATACCGTTACTTTTAGCTATTAACTATAATCGACGTTTATAATAACTGTAATACAACATTTAATTTGTACAATCATTCTTTTTTCTACCCACGAAATTGAGCCATTGAACGTGTAACGGCTGACTCGTTTGTATCAAAGTTCAAATCAATTCTCATTCCGTATAAGATATTCATGTAAATTGTGCACGAAACAAGTTTGTATTTACACGTTTCAATTACGATAATTGTTTTAAGCCAGTCTTCGTGTAATTGCCAAACTATAAATTGGATAGAATCGTGAGAATCTTGAAGCTGTGTAGCGCAAGTTATTGCCGTTATTGGATATCCTTAAAATAAATATTATGTAACAAATGAAAGTATTGTGAAGGGTTACGAATGTTACAATTTATCAAAATACCTTCATAAGACGCAATTGGCTCGGCTATATTAGAAAAATATGTTATAATAAATTTAAAGAATATTTTGATGAAAAAAGTACAGAAAAAGACAATTCAGCATCAGCCTTCTCGCGTACCCATGTTCATTAATAGCGAAGTGAGCAAAAATATTATTGTCGTGGCGCATAGACTTCGCTCAGGACACTATCCGTCTAGGAAGTTTGGACATCTTATGAAGAAAGTAGGTACCCCGGACTGTGAGATATGTGGGACTCTTGATGATGTCCAACACTTACTGACGGAGTGTGTCAAGTATCGAACATAAAGGGAAGCGTTGGTGCGGTAAATATGATTTAAATATTTATGATATTGGTATATTTATTAACATTTTAGGAAACCCAACCTCAAATGCTGCACTTGACTTATTCGGAATGTTTACGCATCAAAAGATTTGATTTTATATAGTATATAACAAAGGATAAGGTACGATGGGACTAACATATTACGATGTAATAAAAGTCTCTAAATTAATAAAGATTAAAAAAAAAGACGCAAGTCAAAGTCAGGCCTAGACATTTATGCTTAGAAATAGACAGTGTGTTATGAGCTTGTCTTGTGTGATGAGAGATGTTGAAATATTAACCTCAGTTAGTTTATGACTATCTAATAGAACTGTTAAACAGTTATACAGGTACTTATTACATATGTTCTTTAGACTTAAGGAAATGTTTTAATTCTTATTGCCAAATTTAGACATTTCTGTAGATCGAAATAAGATAAAAATTTTAATACAATCTATGCCTGATAACCCTGAAGAACGAACGACTCAGCGGCACGGGCGCAAGCGCTATAACCGCCGGCGAAACAATGAGGAAGCGGCGAGTTGTCGCTCGCAACCTGCAAGCAAAGGCAACAAGTTGCCCTCCGCACTCAGTTAATCACAGACCCACGTAGATGCACTTTAATCGTTACACATAAATAGTGGATCTCGATTCAAATTCGATTCAAAATTTAAACGATTAAGATGTGGTTCACCATTGACCAACTAACACTTAATGTTATGTTTATTGACGATCACATAACAATAGTAAGATTGCCTTATATCTTGAAAATTTACTATAATAATCCAGGATTGAATTGTTAAGTATGCAAGCGTAGCTGTATTAAGTTGGTTTGTGTAAGTCAACAATGTTACTTAGGTTTATGTACAACTCAAAAATTCAAAAATTTCTGGACCGGCTGAGCTCTTTGGTACCCTTTGTAAATTTTTTGACATCTGTGAGGAAAAATTCGATACACAGTACGCCTATTTATCGCTTTAGTTTTGTATCTCATTTTTTGTCGATGCAACCATACTGTGCCGTAGCGAATCTTAGCTAGTGTAGTAGTAATAAACTTACTGTCAAAATCTTAGACATGTTTCAAATTATCTGATGTGTAAATATACTGAATGAAAATCAATAAGGTAGAGCGTTGTTTAGTTTATGGTAAACAGCCATAAACGTGTTGCCGGTGCGAATCATTCACAACGAAACGGATATTCTTGTTTTTAAAGTTCCCACATGCGATGTTCATAGGAAGTGTTCAAGATACATAAGTATTTGTATTGTTTATTATTTTATATGTTTGTAACATATATGCCAGAACAAGAAAGAAATATTTAGAATCTTGAAAGACTAGGAACGAAAAAATAATCAGGAAATTTTTGTATACAGGAAATAATATTGCTCGTTTTTACCACTTTTAAATGACATGCGTTTATTTTAACTTTTTATTTTATAACAAGAAAAGGTTTAAAAACTTCAGTACTTCTACGTACAAGCATTTGATAAAATTTATATTAACTATGACATCCGTGCCTTTATTACGAATCTATTGACCCTTCATTGATTTAAATCGGTGCAGTGGCTTAGACGCAAATGTGGAACATACAAATATACATAAAGTGCCAAAAATATAAGCTTTCCTTTTGACTTCGCGTTGTTTTAAAAAGTATAAAACTATATAATACAACAAAGTTAGTTCTAACTTACAAAATAAATACAAACCTTTATACATATTCTATAAAAACAAGCAAGTAATAAAGAAAATAGAATTACCCGAACAGTAATAAAAGTATGAGCGCTCGATTACTAGAAAATAGTTTTAACTATGGATATAAAATTGATTTATAATGTTTTTCTTAATGTTTCTTTTTGATTGGCCCTATCAACATTTTTTTATTACAAGTTGTTAATTTAAATTATGGTTAACAGTAAGGGCTGTTAACTGTATCAAAGAACGTGAAATTTGTTGTTACATTTATTAGGTTACGGCTGAATTCACGAGGGTCATAACATTGATATGACATTTATAATATTAGTATTTTATTTATGGAACAATTATAATAACACTACAACCTCGCCTTTTAAAAACAGGATTATTTTCATCATATATCATAATAATAAGCGCAACTAATATTTTGATATAATTTTGAAATTGTGAAAACCATATTTATATATTTGCACATTTAAGTATTCTACACAATTTTTGTCCACGGCTTCATACAATTTAATTTAAATATTTTTGACAGCTTTGTAATTTTTTGAGTCTCTTGGTCCTAAAAACATTTACATTAAATTTTAATAGTTCGGTAGATTAATTATAGCGTGAAAACATACACAATTACTTTTCACTTTTACATGAAGTATAAACTATAAAATACTATCTTCATGTAGATATAAGTACTACGATATATACGATTTATACTTATTGAATAAATCGAATATACATACCTAATATATTTATATGAAAGAAAGGTGTCTAGTAGATTCTCACCTTCACTTGTTGGGAGAAGAATAATAATAATATTGATTAATTCCAAGATAATAATGTAGTTTCCATATCTATAAACCTATTTACAATGTAACTAACTATTTTAGTTAAATCAACAGTTTTGATATGTTGAACGTTGACAGCTGTACTAGTGTTAACTGTATGACAGCTATCAGCTCTCCCAAGTATAGTAATTTACAGCAGTATTGGTATTAATTCAAATAAGGTAAAAAAGCAAAAAAAAAACAAGATAGAAAAACTAAAACTACATGAAGCGTGTATGTGTGTGCGAGTCTGGATATGTATGTGTGTGTGTACACACACACACACACACACACATACATATCCAGACATCATACTCATATCCACCATACTGTGTATGAGTGTGCGATGTAATTCTCGATGTAAAAAGCAATGGTAAGATAGGTTCTGCAACTATTTGTTTAGACTTATGCGAAACTGCAATTTCAAATACCGCATATTTAATTTTCGCATTGGTAACAATATCTCATGTGTACTAGATTTTTTTTATTGAAATTCCTTCAACCAAATTGTAACAAAATAGACCTGTTGCTTCAATTCCGTTATGTGGTAAAACTAACAGTCTTAACTGTTAGCTGCGTCACAAAACATGTACAGTAAGGCAGCCTGTGAAACAGTATAATTTTACATCTGTTTGCGAAGTTACATTGTATTACCACTGTTGTGGGTTTTCTAATAACTTGTTAAAACCGTTTATTTTTTACGGTTACAACAAAGAAATTGCGTTGGGTTACGTCTTGCTAGTATTACAACTTTTCTATAGTGCTGCATATACCGCTTCAAGATAATGTCACATAGCAGCGTTACGACAATTTTGTAAGGGGCATTTCTCATATATATATGTATAAATATGAATTCCTTTATCCGTTGGTCATGGCATAGTGCGTGAATACCTGAATCGACTTTGCTGATTCTATTTTTGTTCAGCTTATTTGTCATAAAAGGGCTTTAGGTTATAAAATAAAATATCACGCTTAAACCAATATCAATGGAAAATGTTGTGAAAAGGAGGAAAATGTATTTGTTTTAAGAGATGGAGACGAAGTTGGACGAGTCTGCTGATCGTTCCTAAAATTAAAGCTTACCTCACCTATAATAAAGTGGTTTCAAATGAGCCGCTCTGTGTACTAGTTAGTAGTCATAAAACGCTGTGAACATGTGATTCAATGCTCTATTTATACTGTACAGAGTATTAGGTTCAATAAAACGTGTGATTAGTTCACCATTGAAATATAATGTGATGATGATAAAAAATGATAATTGATGAAATAAATAGATATGATGAATTGCGCGAGACGGCTGCCTGGAGCTGGATGCCATAGATCGAATTAAGTGGCGTGAAATTGGAGAGGCGTATGTCCAGCAGTGGACTGCGATAGGCTGATGATAATGATGAAATATAATGTTATATTTAAATCGTGAAATACTAGTGATGACATGATAGTATAAACATGCATTTGACATTCATCATCGTTCTTAACATACTTAAATTGCAGATACTCACACAGATACAAATTAACATTGATACATTTAACGTGCACCTACTATAAATTGATCACAAATTAGTAGATACTATAGCAATGATTCCTACAGCGATTCCTAAATAAATTTTAATAATAAGTAAATAACAAGACTGGAATAGTTGGTGCTTATTAGACGAAGCCTATGTTCAGCAGTGAAAAGCGATAATGAGACTTAAGAACTTAACATATAAACGTACTCAATGGCTCTTTCTTATCCAAGTTTTAAAGATTTAATTCACTTACTGTTACTGCTACCTTATCATGCTAAACAGATTTCACATAAAGAAAATGAAAAGGGGAGGTTAAACAACCATGGAAGGTCACAATCTCAATATATGCTAGATAAAATTATATGAAATTTATTCATACTATACTTAACTCCTATTATCCGTACAGAATGGTCGCATTTACATAATACGATGGCATTAAACCTGTAAACATGTTAACAGCAGATTGTATTAAGATAACTGCGGAATTTAAATAAAATCTTTTGAAATATAAGCTTACGACACGTAAGTAATATCTGTTAATGAGAACTTATTTCATTGAAGACCATCCTTTGCCTATTAGGGTCGTTCTTTAGTGTTCGTAGAAATATCGTGAGGAAATTGAGGGGAATCTTGAGGGTTTTTGATATTGCTTCTTATTTTTTTTTTTTGTATTACTGTGATCTATTAACATAAGTAGGATCTAATTACTTCATTGCTTATAGCTAAATTATAACACATTTGTTGTAGATGCGGTTAATATCACTTTTATACCGTTTATACCGTTATTATATATGTATTATACCGTTAAAATAATATTTTATGTGTGAAAATTTCAAAAATATTTAGGCTCTACGTTGGTGTATAATTAGTTGAGTCAGTACAAATATTTTTATAAGTATAAATAACCACTTTACTATTTATCGTATTAGTGCTTTATATTCGGTTGATCATCCAATAGTAAAGGACTTTGACAAATATTTCAAGACCAAAACTAGCCAAATCGGCCCAGCCATTAAAACTAACGACTAGCATTTTTATAAGATTTTTATCAACTTGCAATGTATGTATGTTCGGGTGGAATCTTGCAAGTTCATTTTGAAAAGAAAATCTTAACCCAAGTTTGCTGAAATTTTAAAAGCATTTTATTTTATAAGATAATGAACACATATTACCAAAATAATGATTTCGTTTGGCACATTTCCATTTTTTTACACGAATACGACGAAACCAAAAGAAAGAGTAATTCATTTGCCAGTCTATCTATGTAAGTATGTTCCATCGTAGTGCTTAAACTATAAACCGATATTAATGAATGGGGAGACAATAGAGTTGTATTAATGACCCAGGTTATATCTAGTATAGTATAGTTTATATATATATATATATATATATATATATATACATATAGTTTATACTATAAAAGTTTTTATGAAATCGGATTATAGTATTTTAAACTTTTTACTTTATACTATAAACTGAACCGTGTAACTTCGCCTTAGTCTTTCAAAAGTAATAAAACGTCTAAAGTTTACGTGGATTTTTTTAAATTAGATAAATTGGTAAAGCAATTTGTTTACTGTTCGTTATATAATGAACTGATTATTTTTATATAATGAAGATAATGAACACACTTTGAAATGAATGATTCATTGAGCATATTTTCATATTTTTTAACAAGTTGTAACATACTCATTAAAGGGTGTATACGTCACGGTGTGTAGTGTCGACAGCGAGCGTGTGGCCAACCAGCGGAAAATCGTTTACTAGCCACCGTTCACTCTGATGAACAGATTGAAGTCCTATTGTTTACAAACATTTGTAACGCCACTTACACATACGTGCTGTGATATCATAAGAGCTCCATATTAGTAAATATATTAGATTGTGTATAAAGAACTTTACGAGGCTCTTTTAAGACCTATAACTAATATTTAATTGATTTTGAGGGGCATTTAAGACAGTGTTTAAAAGTCATACAAGGATTTTTTGTAAAGAATAATGTGCACATGGCACGCCAGCAAAACATGTTTTAAGGAAATGTGAAAATCGGTTATATAAATTTAGGTTTCATCGCGTATATATTATATAAAAGATAATAAAAAAAATAGAAGAGAAAATATTATTTGAAAAATAATGGAAAATAGTAGTATTTTAATTATAAATATTTATGGTGTTTCGTCATTAAGTTAATAAACTAAATGAGTACATGCATACACACTCGCTTAGAAATTAAACTAGAGTTTAACTTCGGCTTAGATTAAACCTCCATCCGGTTGGAATAAGTGTGATATACACTTTAATCTATTTAGGTCGTTACCAACAACTTTGTTAAGCTTACCTCATACGGGATATATTTGACTTGATGTAATGAAGTATAGAAAATACAAACAGAACGTGTACCTGCTACACATATTACAGGTAAGTTATTTCATAAATTAAATGGTTCTGGTCATAAACTTCAATAAAATATACAGGTTACTGGTTGAAGCAGAATACTGTAATTAAATGAAACTACAGACATTTAAGTAATACCAGTTAAGTTGAAAGGGTTGACAAACTATAAATAATATTATTTTTGTATATCACTTGCTGATTTAACTTAACAAATATATATATATAAATATAAATATATATAAATATAAATATATATAAATATAGAAAAAAAATATGTCACGTAANATAAATATAGAAAATAAATATGTCACGTAATCTTGGTTATATCAGTGTCTTTATATGTTAGAAACTATCTGAATTTATATCAGGAACTTATTATAGTATATCTAGATCTTGTTTGTCACTTCGTGGTATTTAAAGAACTAGACACTAGTACGAGACTCGTTGTGTTGGTTTACGTTCCAATATTGTCCTTAGCTATTGGAATGTTACTGCTGCTCCAGTTTTATATAAACTAGTATTAGGTGCACTACACAGATTCACTATTAGAATTCCCAACGAATAACTAAAGTTATGCTTTACTGTAAATTAATATGAAAAATAAAATTACGCTTATCGCACGTTCTAAATTTCCTTTAAAAATATTTTTTATTGAATAGGGGGGAAACGAGCAGGCGTATGTCGTATAAGATCAACAAAACTACTAGTCATCATCTTCCTAGCCTTTAGTACATCCCAAAATTATTTGATGTCAGGAACTAGTTCAACCGGTTTGACTTGAATATCAAATTTTCCACGGAGCGCCTGGCATCGGACCTCCTCAACCCTGAGACTTAACTGAATTCGATGATTGAATTAGTTATCAGTATATTGAAGAGCACTGATTTCCCAATAACGATTACCATAGATGTTTCTGACAACCGGGACCGACGTCTTAACGTGCTCTCCGGGTCTCCCATTCTTCGGGTTGCTATTAAGAATTTCTTGTAAGAAAAACCCAACAGTAGTCAGCCCCGGGAATCTAATTCGAGTTCTCTTCATAGGAAGTCGCTTACGCCAACCACTGGAGCAACGAGGCAGTTAAAAAAACTATAGTTAGTATAAGAAAGTTCATAACTCAAAGTGTTCCTAATTTACATATATTGATGATGAGAGGTAATCGTTAAACACCTCATTATCAGACCATTCCTTTGTTACATAGGATTATTAAACAATAGGCGATTATTGACAACCAAGAAGCAAAAAGATATTAATGATACTGTAAGTGATTGTTATAGATGATTTGTCTTTATTTACAAAAACTTTGAATGGCCTCAAAGAAACGCGTAGATGTGAATCAGACGTCACGTGATCCCACATAGCACATATGTCGAAGAATGTTCAGCTTTTGACTCATTGCGTACAACTAAGTGATCGTGATTGTTTTATGGGTTATTTTTTCTTTCGAAAGCTGTCAACCTCTTGCATGACAAGAGTCTTTTGTATGCTATATGAAGATTTTAATATTTCAGTTGATTTAATTTTTCACTTATTTATTCCTACTTATAACTATTTGACAGATTTTTTCACCAAGTCTCTGTAATGCTTAGTAACTGGTGTACCTCTTCCTTAATCAGCTGTGCCCCAAGACGTTATTCAGCCTCATATCTTATGTTTTATATCTTGTGTTTTATGGGTTTAATTCAGATAAATATAAATTTTATTTCATATTTATATATATGAATTTACTTCATCCGAATTTGAACCATGACTCTTTTATTTAGGGTTTTTTTTTGTGTTTATGTCATTTATATAGTTCGGTGTATATGTATGGTTACATCAAAAATATATATAGATTGGTAAAGTCGACGAAAACTTTTCGTAGCGTGACAGATCAACATATTTTCTGTACTTCTTGTGTATTAAATAAAATGCTGTTATAGATTGACTGGTATATTTTTAATTAATTATTCAATCAATCAACGGTAGCAGTAGTCTCAAGTTAGTGACTAGATTTGAAATTTTTTACAGCTGTTGAAATAATTCAGGTATGTAATTATATTACTTCAATCGATTTGTTAGAATTTAACTCGTTAATATCTAAAATGCAAAAGGTATATATATGTAATATCGTGGGGCACAATCGGTTCAAGTCTAATTATGCGACGTCACAGTATTAGATAGCTGCGCCTGCGCACAATCGAGGTGAGCAACCTCGCCGTATCCCATTGTCACAAGTTGACATGTGAGAATGTAAAGTGAAGCGCATATTTGTGGAGAGTCACTACGAGTAGTCTTATGTAGAAACTTAATTACTTAGTAAACAGAATCGTAAACTTACTGTAATTATAACGCTTTATTCTAGATGCAATTTAATTTTTTTGTTATTTCTTTCTCAGAAGACAGACATAAGAAACTTTTTCAAAACAATATATTTGATGAAAAGTAAATAACAAAAAAGGGGTAAATTTACACTCATGCCTTTACCCTACAACACATCATAGAACAACACACTTACATAGTTCAATATGTCTGTGATCTCACCTACGGATACGAGGCCTTTCAAAGAGAAATTTCTTCGGTACCCTTCCGAATCCATCAGAATATATCTTTCTTAGTTGGAACTTATATTTTGGTTTTATTGTCGTGTTAAAATATGGCTTTCACACGAAGTACGTCATAGATTGTTTACGGTTTTCTCTAAAGTACAAATTCTCTCAAAGGCGCGTGGATACGTGGAGAGTTTTCTATTAGAAGACCATCATCCACTAACCAACTACTAGGAATTTCAATGATCACCGTTTTTACATAAAGGGTACTCTAGATTGAATGACAGACACACCACATTACAAAGTTAATAAATGCTAAACATACACACAGTGTATAAAGAATGGAAAACGACTGCAAGCTCATGTTTGCGGACGTTGGTCTAACCCGTAAGACCACAGTTCAATAGCTAAGATCGTAATCATAAAGGCCATTCAATCGTAATTGATACCCGAGTTGTGTTGTCAATAGACATTGTAGTCAAGTGTGTCGTGGCAGTTAAGGAGAACTGTTGCATTCATATTAATATAGAAAGCTTTATGAATAAACTATTTTAACTCTATATTACGGACCACGACGTGTTAGTAAATCTAATTCCAATGCAAATTGAACTACTCCAGCCTGGATTGCAAACTCCAACCCAGTGCAAGTAGTTAAATAAAAGCTCTGTTCTCTTACAGAATAAAATATTAAATTCTTCTATGGGCACGATGCATAATTTTCTACTAAGCAGCGTTTACGCAAGCAGGAGGAGATAATATGGTATGCGTAACTGATTGCTTGTTAGGAAAAAAAGAGGTGTTAATATTACAAGATAGTGTGTTGTTCCTGTGGAACTTTCTTTCGGAAGTTAAACATCTTCCTTGTGAACATTTCTTCATTAAATTGATTTACCTATTCGTGTAAGATGTGTTGGTTGTACCGTTACGTGTGTCGACACTCGACTTAAGACAATGGGACATTATTTTCGTTTCGCGTTTAGAAATCTGTTTTTTTTCTCTCTCAAATTATATGAATTGTGTTAAACTCGGTTTGACTATTATGATGAAGATTTTATAGCTCTAGTAACACTTGTTTATAATTTGTACAAGATGTGTTTCATCTACAAATACTTTAATAAAAAGATGTGCTATGAAATCGTCCAAACCATCACCTCTTATTTAAAAAATACAATAAAAATATATTGACATGTTTTAAAAATTATGCAGAAACATACTATTGGTTATCTATACCTACATAATAATACAAAATGACTTTCTTTGACTACCTGGCTCATTCATAAACGTAGAGCCTAAGCCGCTGGGCTTACACTTCAAATTTTGACTGCAGATGCTTTTTATACTGTAGCCATGCATTAAGAATTATCTTTCGAAAATTACACACCTAAGGGTGTAAAATTAAAGAAATAAGGAATAATCACGCGATTGGATTCCTAGTTTTTATAAAGAAGTTAAAAACGTGTTTGATCGTCGTAGTACCTAAGTAACATCGAGGATCTTTATCATTAGATAGGACGTCCCCAAGGTAAAGGAACCGGCACAGCGGCGCATGAAAGTACCCGTGATAAATTCGATGCGGAAGTCGGAGGAGCCAGCTCCTAACAGTGGCACGAGATCAATCAATTGATTAAAAATCTAAACGTTACGACAAGCTCGATAGAAAATGTGGTGGTAACAAGTTTACTTTTTAAAAAGGTATGAAATCTAATTTTATTATAGACGCTAATATACATGTAGGCGACGTTACTCTTGTACATTGTGACTGGGAATAAACATAATATCGCATTTAGTACATACACTATCATAATTAAACTCGAATCTCGAAGCGAGATTATAAGTGTGTTTGTCATTTGTAGTAACTACTAACTAACAATATATTCTTTATCTACGTATGTATGTATAAATGAAAAAGATCATCAAAAAGACAAACAAGTAATTCAAATCATTTATATGACAACATGTCCATTGTATCGATGCGCGGTTACCACATATTATGTTCGCATTTCTGATATTCTTCCTACAGTCAATGAATTGATATTATTACATAGAAAGTTTATTATAAGTGCATGGTGTAGGTTTTAGGAATATTATTTTATATAATATAGATGGTTTTGAAGTACAACTTGTGATTGAAATAATTGAAGGTTTGTTTAACCTTTTCATGTTGACAAACACGAAGTGTTGAAGTTTATAACCAAAAGGTTTCAATACAATTTTTACGATTTATTTGTTTTTGTCGTCTAATATTTTGATGCAATAAAGAAATTAATATTATTAATAAGATGTATCCCTTTCCTCGTCAGTGCTATTTTATTAATTGTATTATTAACAGTAGTTCAATTCGACTTCTCAGCTTTCAGCGTCCTTAGTTTGAGTACCGTTAAAAAAGAAAACTGCTTCTTAAAAGTTGCTTAAAAGAAACAAATAATTATAAAATCAAGAAATAAAACGATTAAGAAATTTTGTCGTGGGAGAGCCACGTTTTGGCATGAATGGCCGGCTCGACCGGAGTAATATCATGGCCTCACAAAAGGCCGATGTCAAATAGTGCTCGCGCTGTGTTTCAGCGAATGGGTGAGGATACCCACATTCCACCTCCCCCTCTCCCAAAGGCCGGCAATACTTGGTGTTTCGGGTGATTTTAGGCGTTTGCTCGTTTCCCAACAATACCACGAAAAAAAAAATTGCATATCTTTCAATTTCCTGAAAATACGAATAGGTTGGGGATTTCTACTTCTATATTTATTTTTGTCCGCGATACATCACAACAGTGTATTGAAAGCTGTTGGGGTCTTCTTATCCATCCGTACATTTATTTTGTCCCAGCGCGCAGGCGGTTCGTACAAAACCTTAGTAACAGGATCGAGAACATAATCGTACTTCCTTTAGGACAGTTATTATGACTACCACACACAAAGTTCTCTCTTCATATTATTACTGAGGCCGATACGCTTGTACAAAAGCAGTTACTTCTGTAATGGATACCTGTTGTGAGCTGTTCATTGAATGCTTGCGCGTTTTAATGAATTTTCTGTTGAAAGGCACTTACTTCTAAATATCTTACGAAATGGCTTTAATTTTTTTTGAAGGTGTTGTTTATAAAAGGATTGGTTTTTACTTGCGTTGATAAATCAGATTACAGTTTCATGTTAGCAATTTCGTTTTGATTATGACATTTTGATTTGCTTAGCAGTTCAATTTTCTTTAACTTATTCATAAATAGTCTAGCAGATACTTTGCAAAATGTGTGAATTATACATTTTCTTTTGTGGTAGTGTAATTGCATTATATAATCTTGGCGTTAAACAATGTTCTTTCTTTACTAATCCTTACTATTTATGTTAAAAGCGTCCCTGACGACGTCAAACGATTTGTGTAAATATACATTTGCGTGAATATATATTTAAATGTATATAAACATTTATTTATTTAGTATTTTCAAACTGTATCTTTAATCGAAGATTAACGTTGTTGCAATATATTTTGCAAGTACAATGTTTAAATTGTTGTAAAATGTCATTTCCAGAAATGCAGGTTAGGTTGTATTTAGAAACGAAAATACATTAAGCTAAAAATAATTACCAGCAACTAGTGATCGCTCATCGCCCTGTGGTCGAACTTCGAACATAAATTATTTATTTTTTTAGCCTTCTGCTCTTCTTCTACTACACATAAACTTAGCCGTGCCAAACTTCATACTCCTCCATTCGCATAATATTCGTAAAAGTGGATCCAAAGTTTTGATTTCATGGATTTAATATATACCAGTGATAATAGCTAGGAGAACCAAAATCATGATTAAGAAAAGTTTTTTTTAATAATTTAAAAGCCATAATGAGGTCTCTTTAGCAAAGCTAATTCAGAGCGTCGTTAAGGTAGTCATTCATTTGTAAGTAAGGCTCGTTTTGACGGCATCCTGTTTTCCTTTTATTGTGTGTCTGAGTATGTCCATTCGCGTAATTCAAGCACATCGTTTAATCTAATTACAGTGGCGCCTCATTGC
Organism: Hyphantria cunea; assembly: GCA_003709505.1. Taxonomy (NCBI): domain Eukaryota; kingdom Metazoa; phylum Arthropoda; class Insecta; order Lepidoptera; family Erebidae; genus Hyphantria; species Hyphantria cunea. The sequence goes on along the minus strand of PKRV01001356.1, from coordinate 550,651 downwards.
ACTGAATGAACGTGCAGCCATTCCAAAATGTCTACTCAGTGGTTGGAGACACTGGATTTAGAGCGGATATAATAAAATGCTCTTCATCAATGGTAGGCAATCAAACAAATTAATGTAAAAAAGATAACCTCTAATGGTTACTCTCTTGAATGTAATCGAGACTTTTGCAACAATGTAAGTAGTTATTTCATGTGTATATAGTAGTTAGGATACGACTATAGTTAGGATAATGCTGTTGATATCAAAATTTATATCCCCGTTTTGTATTGTTTAATGCTATGCTCGTAAAATACAACGTTCCCAATAGTAGCCGCTATCGGTGTTGAATACAAATGAAGCCATATGTGTGTGTCTACAGCTGTGCGGGATACCAAAGTACATTTGCAATTATTCGTGGAATAGTACGTGGTATAAGAGGTTGCTGAACGCATACTGAATTTCATTGTATGCCTGGAATTTGTACTGCTATCCTGGAAGACGTTTGGTAATGAATTTAGTGGAACAAGGTAAATTAAAAATAAATTAGTTAAGTGTATGTTTAAGTTTCGAGATAGGTGTCGATATTTATAGATTGTCAGGAATAAATAGTCCTGTGCAATAGCTTACAACCCATATTTTTTTTTAATTTTAATTATATTTGTGCTCGTGTACAATAAAGAGAAATGTATTATACAATAAAAATCTTTGAATACATAAAGTTTGTCAGTAGGAATTGACTTCAGTATTACTCGCTTCTCTTAAAAGAGATTTGATTGGTAAAACGTAGGTAACTCTAAAACAAATTCGCTTCGCTAGGGGTTTTTCTAGACTGTTTGAAAGTTAAACAGTTAAGGAAAGGGCATTGGCAATTTGTCAGCTTCAGATCCTTTGGTAGCAGAAAGCACTTACTATGTACTGTCTTATCTCCTGTTTTGTTGCATCATTAAAATCTGAAATGAAATTGCAATTGGTCGCAAATATTACATATTAAAAGAAAATAAAGTATTTAACAAAAACTTAGTGATGATACAAGTCGAAGCAGTAACTGAAGGTAGTAATAGATCAATAATTTGTCAATTTGAGCGATTAGATAGTTTAGTAAACTTACTCTAGTTTAAAGATTACCGATTCAAAAAATAAACGCTTGAGTTCATTTGAAGCGTCATTGTGATTGCCAAGGACTTGTGATTACGTCGTAGTGTTTTTGTTCATGTCGCTCGTGGGAACGGCTTCAGAAAAACAATGGAGACATACCTTGACGTTGAGATAAGTTTACACGAAAAATGCATGATGATATTGATTATTTTATTCATTCCCTTGATGAGTCATTTCGAATATTTATTAGAGTAGTTGCTCATGAGTGATTTATTTTTGCAAAATTCGTCTGTGTGCAGAGTGCATGTATTTTCATAAAGTAATGCTCAAGCAGGTTTTTGTAAAAATATGCATTAGTATAACCAGAATTTTACTTTCGACAAAACAATCAATGAACCTAATGTTATAATATTCATATACATATTTGAATACCTAGATTTACTAGTGATTCTAGCTGAGTTCGAACTACACTTCAATAGTCCAGGTTCATAAAATATGTATCTGAACATAAAGAAAAAGTGTTTAAAAGTAAAAGTAAAAAAATCTAAGTCTCTAAACTCGTATATTGTTGAATGTTTGTACAATGCTGCCTGAACTAAATATTATGGATGTTTCATATATAACTGTCCTATAATTGTTTTACTTGAAAGAAGAAAATATGAAATATCTAACACAAACTAACTATGGAAGCAATTTTTCATTCGGACTTATCTATTAATTACAAATATATCTACTATGACAAGGCATCGTTTTTTACATGCTTTCATTTACTTTCATTTATTAATCAGTCAATAATCATTTTCATGTCATTGCTATCATTGCAAAAAGTTGCTCAACTGTTTAGGTGTGTTAGCGAACCGGTGAGCATGTATACTCCACCATCGTACAAGTAATAACTTTCACAGACCTTACCAGTGACTGGCTCACCTTGTCGACTCCCCGAACAAGTAATTTCTCCTCCAAGTCATTGATTCCTGCTTTTTCTTTTCTTCGCAACTTATGTAGGCTACCAGTAATGAGAGGTTTCTACCTATTCAGGTTTGATAAATATACGCGCTGGTAAACTAACCTTAACTTATGTTTCGCTTAGAGACAGAGCCGCTTTAAATACTTAAAGAGGTCTCACGTTTCTTAGACTATGAGATTTTAACGAGAAATGTACTTTGCGCTAATATGAGACTCCAGTTCCTTGTTTTGAATTCAACTTACGAATCATCTGTCCGCAAATACAGAGGTCTATAAATAACGTTCAGTTGTTGATAAAAGCACGGCACTGCCACGAGCGCTACAAAGTTTAAAGTTGATAGTGGATCTCGAGAAGCATGTACACCAGCGAGAAAAGCCAACTAACTATGTTTTCGAAGTTGTTGCAAAGCAGTATATATAGAATGGCAAAATTGATATCATAAATTGTAACTGTACTTACCAATTAAATACGTACATAAAATGTAAATCAAGACGCAGGGTAACTGGGATCAGTTTACTGCTGGTTTTAATCGTTCACGAAATCGTTGTTCCCAGCGACAAAGTACCGTAACAATCTAGCCTATTCTTACCAACATATTTTACATAGAGACACTATATTTCTGTAGTACAAAGCTACTGAGTGAAATATATTGCTTTTTCGCGATTTAATAGCCTATGAGAGGACAGTGCATCGTCTACAAAAAGTAAATCACTGTGAACAATAAGTATAAATCAGAAGTAAATACGATGTGTCTTAAGTTACAGAGCAGTTGTCATTGTGCGCTACCAAAGCAGCGCCGCGAAACAATTGTTTACTCATTTCGTCATAGGCAACACGGATGTGTACGGCATAGATGCTGGGGATTTATCACGCGGTCGATAGCAATAAATATCGTAGCTGGGTAGAGAGGAGCGGAAAGGTCAGCGTGCGAAGCGAGCGGCAGCAGGCGGCGGCTTTCTCAAGGCCGATCCTCAACTTAGATATCTCAAGAATCGTGGTGTGTTCGACCCCACCTGTATTACATACCTGTCGATTGTGAATGTGATATACTCATATTTTACTTCTTATAGCAATATCACTGTTTAAGTTTTAATATTCCAGCGATTTTATTATCTGCTAAAATTAATAAAATAAAGTAAAAATAGTTTTAATTTTGCCAGCCACCCTTTGCTGACCAGTTTCAATGGTCGTTTTATTCTTTTACCTATTGCTATTTCAATATGCAGCGAAGTAATAAATTATTCGTATAACATTGCATGTTGAAAAAAGGGCGACGGTGACTTCCAGCCGATCGGCGAAGGTCGGTCGTTTGCCAAGGGACCGAGAACGACCGATGCGCGCTCACTAATATTTATGGGCAAAGTTTAACTGGTGAATTGAATCACAAATTTCTATAAAAAGTATTTATTCATCAAATGAAGTTTGGATAGCAGTAGTATAAATTGTATTGCTGATCTAATGATGTACCAGACGTAATAAATTATCTGAGCTTAGGAATTAATGATATTTTTTTGGTTGATATATAGTTTTGCTCGTATTTATTAATTTAATTCACTATAAAATAATTATTAGATACTGCCTTGTTCGTTAATCTTTCTAACTTAACTAAAGGATTCGGTTTTGACATTGCATACGACGATATTGTATTCAGTGCGGTTTAAATTATCAAACATTTTGATCTCAAGTCTAACTCCTTTGCCAATACAGTACAAACTTTAAGCTGTTAATTTTATGCAAATTATTTTAGATGATCGTAGATCCAAAGTCGAAATAATAAAGATAATATTTAATAATAAAAAAATGGAAATCATCATCTCCACAACAGATGAAGAACAATAAATATTTAATACAATGCAGTTTTGTGAAAGTTTTATATTTCCAACTGTTAATGATTCTTACTGTATTAAATGTGAGTGTTTTAAGCCGATTAGTAACTGCAGGAACTTCTTCATTAGAAATGATACATGTTTACATATCACACAATCAATAGTCTTTAACAATGAAGTGCTGGATATAGGCCTCTCCTCAGAAATGAGATTTTGGCATACTTTAACACGCCCGGCAGACTAGTTGTAGTTATAGGGTATATAGTTTTTATTCAAGTTTTTCTTCTCTTCTGTAGTGTTGTTGTTTCTTGATCGCTTCTTATGATAAGAAGAATAGGGGTTATGACACACTGTATTCTTAGTCCTTCACCACACGGACAAACAGAACGATGAATTTACCTTATTATACCCTGTATGTTATCATTTTAATAATATTAATAGGGCCTGATAAATTTCCTTGCAATTTTAAAATGTAAAATTTATGGCCTCCAGTATCCGAAGGGTATCATAAATTTCTATTTAATACTTTGATGGGAATATTGTGATTTATGTAATGTAGCTTCACTTTAATTTACTAAAGTATTTTCTAAGATAAGCCTCATTATGATTTCAAGTTTTATTAAATTTTCTATTATAATATTTATAAAAAAATATTCTTCTACTCATATTTGTGAACTATATCGATCGTCAAGATTGTGAGAGAAACTGAATGATGCGGATGTATATTTTGTTTCTATTTCATCCTGTAGTATGACTTTCAACACTTGATCATCATGAAATTATCCGTACACATTTACAGATCCCTAAACAAATATTCAAAAAAGAAAATGAGACGCCAAAAATAGCTATTAGTAGGTATTAAATACTCATAGTGATAAAATAAATATTACTCGTCTAGATAAGAGAAACTTAACAATAAATATGATTAAATAAAAAAAGAGAAATTCATTCATAATAAAGTAAAAAGTAAAGTTCGCCGAATTTTTAAGTTATATATATTTGCTTTTACATAAAATAACGTTTATATTTCTTTATAGTAATTTTATTTTGTTCGGAATACCAACAGCATAAGTTTTCTTTATAATAATAAAGAAAAACATTAAAGTTAACAATAAAGCCGTTTACAGGTACTCGCAAATGGATTAAAAACAACAATATAAAAAGAAAATTAATTGTCACAAACAGTTTAACAACATAAAAAGAAAGTACTTAGAAATAGTAACAGAACCTAATAGGAACAATGGAAAATTAAAACTAATTAGATAAACAAGAAAAACTTAAATAAAGAAAATGTTACTCTTCTAGGATTGGGTTTAAAAATGTAGCATGTAAAATATTTTTTGATGTATGAAGGTTTGGATCTGAAAAGCTTAAACTCGTTGCTCAATTTATGCATATCATTTACGTATCTGCTCGCTGGAATAAAAAATGTTTTTGCGGTAGTTGTTACATGCTAAATGTACTGCCTAGGGTGCATTGTGTCTGACACGCAAAATATGCGGTACTCTGAGGTTAATTTTCTCGAAAAGAATCGAGCAATCTAAATGTCCGTTAATGATTTTTAGTAATATTACAATATCAGTAACGGTACGCCTATTCGTTGAAGTCATAAAATGATACACTTACACTTATACTGCAAATATCTCAAAACCTTCCTCTGAACGGATTCAATACGATCGATATAAATACAATAATGCGAATTATGAAACTCAGACACATACTCGAAGATTCTGCGCACCAGTGCACACTAAGTACTTTAATGGGTTTAATATCTAATATCTTCGAGATCGTGATTATGTTACGAAAATTTAAAAAATAAGTGATTACGACCACGTTTAACTTTCTTAGACACAGCTTGCTATGCACAAAAAGGAGAAAATATTTTTAGATCTGTTCTACTTTCAATATTTGCCTAGTACCATAAAAGTACGTTAATCCTTCTTCTTCTTCTTTTGATGAATGGCAATCAGCCGGATCAGCTATTTCTGCCAATGTCAAGTATTTCAAGTCTTCAATTCTAAGTCTTCGAGTCTTCGTCGTGATGGAATTAATGATAAAAAATATAAAAAATGTGGATGACATGAAATGGGGACCGTCTTTCGCCTACGTTAATCCTTATTTTAGCCATTTATTCAGTTGATCAAAAACCAATTTTGACACCTATTTTTACCATCGTCGAATAAAAAAGCGTATGTGTTTATGAAGTGAAAAATATTTATATCACGGCATTATTATACCTTAAACATTTAAAGATCGCGTGAATATCTACTGCGTCCGTTTGGCACTGACGACGATAAATCACCTCAGAGTATTCTCTTTCAAATGAAATAATCTTTACACTTCCACGCTAACAAGCTTACAAAAAGAATGGGAAATATTCTCTATTGGTTTATTATTGACTGGTTTTGTATATGTTTAATGAACTTTCAAAGGATTTTAAGGAGTATTTGTGAGCCTTTCGAATTGGAAAATCATTTGTACTATATGAAATTAATGAGTTGAAGTAGTTATTAGTCCGTTAAATGTTTCAAGGAGTATGCAATTAGTAATAGCTTGAAAGGGTTAAGAATAATTATAAGCTGATGTTCTCTATCTTTTCTAGTCTAAGTGGACGTTATATTTTAGTTCAGTTACAGTTTGAAATAAATTTAAAATTAAAAATAAATTAATATTTAATTTATCGAATCCTATCGCACCAAATATTTGAAAGCAGCTTAGTCTTTTTATCTGTTTGTTATGGTTCCACGGATAAACTACTGCAACGATTTCAATGAAATTTGGCATGGAAATACTCCGAATCTCGAAGAACAACGTAGATTACTTTTAACCCCAATAATCGATATTCAAGTGGGCGCAGTCGTGGGTAAAAGCTAGTATAACTATATCAGAAAAAATATCATAAAATTTGGGTTATTACAACAAAAAAACTCAACGCATATTAATTTTATCATCAACCCTTTTTTTCCTTTACATTGTAACACAAACAGCTATCCAGGTTACATTGAAAGGAGAACTTATAAATAAATCGTACTTAATTAAACATAGATCTTTTCGTTACAAAGTTGAGTAGTTTGTTGCTAAGATACAGTTCGCACGATAACATCTTAATTCAGGGTAAATTGTCACAGTTGGATGGCAACTAAGTGGATTGTCGTGTCGTCTCCCACTGACCATTTTATTGCTTCTAATTTTGCTTTGTTTTGTAATAAGGAGCGGAATAATATTCAATTAAATCATAATATGGTCATATACTGGATAAATCTCCACTTTATTATTGTTAATATGCTGCTGTAGTTGCATATATGACAGGAGAAGTGTCTTTGAAGAAATACAATGAGTTATTAGACTAACACTTATTTTGATTACATAGTAATTTGTTTTATATTACTGAAAGTCGTAGCGCAAGACCCGTAGTTGTGGCGAACCTTGGGGAAAGTCTATGTTCGTGAACGTCTTTTGCCTGATATTGATGATGATATTGCTCAAGATTGTAATAGATTTGTGACAATGTGTACTATTTAGTGGTGCACGCGTAAGAGGCATCGTGCATGCAGAATAAATAAACAAATGAAGTCTGGAAATTCTTGAAATTATATTGCCATCAGGGCAACGTCCCGCCAAACAAGTCTATCAAGTTGTGATCTAAAACATTGATTTTACGAACTTCATTGGACTCTGAAAAGTTACTTACAAACAAAGTAAGTAATAATGTTGTAATATATTATTGGCGTAAACTTACAATAGTAAATCAAGTAGGCCATGTTATATATCAAAAGAGAAACGTGGAAGTAAATGAAGCGGAAACAGTTGACAAAACCTGTAAATTAATTTTTGCAATGGACACTTATTATGAATTACATTTATCTAAATGAATATCAAGATATTCTCGGCGTCATTTCTTAGATAATAAATTTTACTGTGCAAAAGTAAAAATTTTCTTGAATAAATTCTTGAACAGCTTTCGTTTGCATGTAAAAGCGCATTAATGAAAAAAGAGGTAGTTTCACCTGGTTTAATTTCGTTTATATCGTAATTTCACTTCTATGGATTTAATTTGTCGAAAACCCGAAAAATAATTTATTTATACATTTGCTGACTAAATTTTTTACTCTCTCCAACGGGCAAAGTCAATTTGGTTTAAATCTGCTAAGAATTCGATGTACACATTTATTTATACACCCTCTCTAATTGTATAAAAAAACTGTATATTTAGTAAGCGACTCGACAACTTATTTCAGACGATATTTAAAGTATCTGTGATCTTGTAGAAAAATTGTACTTTCCAAGAATGTTTTTGTACGTACAGCCTTTCACGAATTTTTTTCACATTTGGAAGACATATGTTTACGAATATTAAGATAAACATCGGTATCGCCTTTTTAGGGAGTCTGTTAAATGTATGTTAGAGTAGTGATGGTTTTATATACATAATTAAGGTTAGCAAATTTAGTAAGAGAAAGAAATTGATAATAATTATTAAATGAGTAATTAATTAACGCTTATAATAAACGTAATTGTTTATAATGAACATCAATGCCAACAGTGGTGTAGTTTCTAAGATCAATTGAATACTTCAAGTCACATATTCTACTTCAGTATAAATCACCAAGATGAAATAGTTAGTACTATAGTTAGCCTGCGATACTTAAGAAACAGACGAATTGGAATTTTTTTATTGTGCAGTAAATTTCCCGTGACCCGCGCTGAACTACACGTCCTCATGCTTATAGTAGCGTTAAGAATTAAACGGTATAAGTAGAATTCATGCGTGATCTTGTATTTGATTTGAAACTAAGACACAGCACGTTAGTGAGACTCTTTCTAAGCAAGTCACGTTTCTCGGTAATCTTTGGAACACAACATTTTTTGCAAGTCTCGGGGGAAGCGATAACCTGTTTCGCAAAACATTAGGAATGAAATTTAAGATTTGCTTCTTACATTCAATTAGATATTTATGGACAAGTTTTAAATTGTCTTTAACAAAAAAATATTTTCGATGAAATGAGAACATTCAAATTTAAAAAGTAACTGGCAATTTTGATTAACACTATTCTTGTGCACTAAATGTAAATGTAATAAGTTTTGACGATAAAAATTCCATGACGAATTTCGAATCGCAATAACAGTGAATAATATTTATGACTTTTTTATGAAAAAATATCTAATCATAAGGTACTAATTAAAGTTATAATAACTTTATCTGAATCGGCATAGCTACTGCAGAAAGAATCATTTCCGACATAACTTAGGGCAACGACCGTACTTTGAGAACCAACACTATCTGTACACAGCCGGAATATCGAATCCACGCTTAAATCAGCCAAGCTTTATCAATTACATGGATGTGCGTAACAATTTTTTTACCTTTACCAAACATCAATAAGTTTACAGTTATCATGACTATTAGATTTCTACTCCCAATAGAAATACACGTAAAAGTAACGTTATCATTTAACTAAGCAACGTGAATCGAAATTGTAAACACATCTGGTGTCACTAACATTTGTACCGGTAAATATTCTCCTACTCACTGAATATATTTGGCTGACGACGGTTTTCGGTTGAATGAATACGGTTGACTTTAAGAATTTAGTATATATTATCTTCATAAATATATAAGGACGTCTAATTCGATAACGATTAGGTTTTATAAAGGGTAACAAAAACATTTATTTTTGGAACATTATGGCTCCTAGGAATGTTAACTTCGAGCGTTTCGGAATGTAACTGTAACCATAAATTGCGGGGCATAGCACGATACTACAACTTTAAAATTGATGCGGCCCTAATAGTAGCGCGGTGCGATATTCATCGCTAACTGTTCTTGGATTGAACATCGTCGTCCGTTCAACAGCTAATTATTACTGGAGATTCGCTATTTATTACTCAATAGGTGTAAGTGCTATTGGAAAGCTTACTTTTAGGTCAACTTGACTAATTCTTCTTTTAAAAGTAACTAAAACCATTACACAATTATATGTGAGTTGCTTATTCCAAGTATTACGTATCAACACAAATCTTTATTGTAGTCCACAGATCAATTTCCGAAGTCCTTGCGGCTTCTGACGCAACTGTTTTGTAACTTAAGACCAAAACAGTGAATGTACTTGCAAGTTGTGAAGTTGTGGCACGGTTGGGATCCCACTTTATTAAATGACACCATCACGAATTAGGACCACGATTCACAACAAAGATAAACTAACTATTCAAACATTGATAAATATTACACCATTAAAATTTTAAATGAAACCATCATTTATACAAGCGAACTTTTTAATAAGTCTAGAAATAGTCAACAGACTGAATATAAAGTATTATTACTCATTAGGAATTAAAGCAAAAGAATGAACAGGATATATTTCTTTTGGAAAGCCCTTTTGAACTTCCGTTAGAACTATTTTTAGCTTAGCTTCATCAAATATTTTTTGCATCAAAGCATAGGGACGTGTTACTGACGAGTCAGCATCATCATATTCTATTTCTGCACCAGTAGCTATATTTTCCTTTACAACAATAACCCCGTTTTTAGTAAGGGAGTGTCTACATCTTTCAAAAAAATCTACCAAGTCGTAATCTTTAATATGTCCTAGTACCCACTGACACCATATGACGTCGTACATACTAGTTGGTTTAAAATTCTGAAGACCTTCTTTATACAGTGTTCCAAGTTTAGCCTTGTTGTCATCTCCGATGAAAGTTTGAGCAGTATTCAGAAACTTTTCATCTTGTTCTACTAAATCGACCTTATCAAAGTGCGGAATCAGTAAATACTTGCTTACCCTTCCTATACCTGCTCCACAATCGAGAACCAGTTTAGTCGCAGGTGGATTTTGAAATGCTAAAATTTGTTTTAAAAACGATTTGGATCCTTTTATGTCAGTGTCGGAGATGTGGCCAAAACCACCGAGTACGCCATCGATCGTTGCAGGCACATTTGCCCAATAAAAAGCAGCTTTTTTGTAAAATTGACTCTCGGTCATTGTAATATTTGACAGTTTATTACTGTCACTAAGATGTCTGTATTAAGTTTTTAATAAACTTATTTTCCAAAGAGTACCCAACTCAGTCTAATTAGGTTCAAATAGTTTCCTAACAGCATATAACGTTGCCTTCGGGTCGTTGGTTTCGTTCTTTACCATCAGAATTTTCGTTTCTACGTCGTCCGATACCTGGTTACTGGATCACAAAATTGAGAACATTGTTAATAGACATAATTTTTTCGTTCATTTTAACACATATTTACACAAAGTTGATTGTTCTTTTAAAAAACTCATAGTGCAATTTTAATATACACTAAAGAGAAAATAATATTTTGATCCTTGAATACCAACCTAGAAATGCCGAATGCTGCAATTTTTAACGATCATAATTTTTTTGTTACAGGCCCTAATTTTGGCAGTAAATGAAACAGTCGAAGAAGACATCCGAGATGCTTTGAAATCGCAAACTGAAAACCAACTAGCGCTTGTGCCGCGAGGCCCCAAGCTTGTGAAAGACACTATCGCGTACAATACAACAGTCACAACTGATGACACGGTAAGTGTAGAAACAACTCCCAAAAGAGACCAGATTTGGGTAATATTATAATAAACCTTTTCTGAAGTGGTTGTTAAGTTATTAAATTCAGCATTAACTAAAGTTCAATTTTTAAATCCTCTCAATAAAATTACGAAAGTTTGCGAGGATATCTTTATTATACTTTCGCACAAAAACTACTGAACGAAGTTAAATAAAACTTTATAGTAATACTGTTTATATATCCGTGGGCCGAGGCCCATATAAAACGTGAAGTACACACTTTTACCCCTTTACTTTGCCTCCTCCGTGAATTTCGTAAAAAGGGGTTTTACGAAATTTACGGAGAACTATGAAGTTTGGCACAAATAAAGTTTTAATGAAAGAGCAGTGCAGTAAGGTAAAAAATTTAACTATGGTAGAAATTTATCACTGGGCGACCACAAGTTATAGTTTATTATTATTTTAAGAAAGGTAAGGCATGTATGAAATAAAGTGTTAGCGAGCTAATGCTGTTTGAAAGAAGTGGTACGAGAAATTTTATTCAAATTTCTAAATTCTATATATTTTTTTTCTGAAATAACGCATTGTACGAATGTTTCATAAGAACGAAATTATGGATAAGTAACAATATTAAAATCCGTACCTACCGTGCGTCCGATCTGACTGACCGGATCCGGACTAGTCTGTTGTCGTGGGCCCTTTAGTACCCATAGTCATGTCACACACTAATGTGTGAAATGTGTGTGTGTCATGTCACACACTAACGTTTGACATGACTATGGGTACTAAATAAATTAAATAAGTAGAGTGTGGTTGTGGGTTGTGACGAGATTCCTCAAACACAAAGGAAGGAATTTCCAAACAGGCAAGGTAATCATATCTAGCGAGCCACTGCCCAAAGATTGTTGTTGGAATGTTGTATTTTCATCGGCGCGAGATTTTTTATTGCGCGATGCAGGATTGGCAGTTTCTTTGTTTATTAAATTACTACATAGTTCAGTGTATCTGCGGTAGATAGCACTGTAGTATATTTCTGTTGCGCTGTGTGTTTGAGTCGCCACAAAAATATTAATACACTTAATGTTTATATAGCATTACAGTCTATTAGGTGGAACTGGATTTAACGCAGATTATGTCATTTTTTATCGACTTATTAAAAAATACAACAAAACTAGAGGAATGTTTGACACTGTTAGTATCTAACTCTTGTTTCGATTGTAAAATAAATATGGTATAATAGAATAATTTATCGTAGCTAACTATATTCGTATATCTTACAGGAGGAACTGCGAGCTTTGCGGCCAGATGGCACGATAGTCACCGAGACACGACACACGAAGGAACAAGAACGACTTTGCGACGAGGAATTAGCTAAGGACGAGGTAAATATATTATGTAGATAGGTACAGGTATTTTACCATGTTGTAGTATTATTTGAAGTATTAATTTTTTTGTAGAACTGTTTAATTTAAAATCTGTGTTTTTGTCTTCCTATTTGAAAGTGTGATGTAAATGTAAATAATTTTTAATTTTCATGTTGGGTTTTGTTCCCTTCTGTTATGTTTTGGCAGACATCAGATGTTAATTTGAATGAAAGATGACATTGATAGTTCATTCTAAATTCAAAATCACTTGTGCTTATTCCACTATATTAATTAAATTTACACCTGACCAGTTTCGCCCTTATGGCATCATCAAAGGTCAGATGTAAATTTAATCAATATAGTGGAACAAGTACAAGTGAGTTATTGAATGTACTGCAACAAGTTCTATCAAGTGCCAACATTCGAGAGTAGAAAATATAAATTTATAGTTGTTTGCCCAGATGTCTAACCAAATAACTTAATCAGATCAGATTTTTCAACTAAAACAGCTAATAAGAAAAAATTACGACCGGACTGTTGTTTGTGGCAAGTAAAATCTACCTAATGCTTTCAAATTTACATTGAATCTCTTTCTGAAAAGGTTTTATTATCTTAGAATTAATCTCATTTGATATTTTACTCAGGTCAAGTCCCTGCCAAGCGACGAGAGCGTGGTAGAAGAGACTGGTGGGACAGAGAGGCGGAAGCGGGTGGACTTAGAGAAGAGTACTGATCTGATGGCGGGTGGCCTCAGGGTTGCTACGCACGTCAATTCACGTTCTCGCACCGAAGAAGGTACCTGAAATATATTCTGATATATATATTATATGTAAATTAGATTTTGCCCGATGCTTCGCTCGTGATTGTTGGTTATATCGCGTACTAATCTCTTTTCTCAATAAGCAAAGTATCGCATGTTTCATTGATTGCAAATTTCATTGAAATCGGTGCAGCGGTTGTTATAAAAGCGTGACAGACGGACAGACAGAGTAACTTTCGCATTCATAATAGAAGTATGGATATAGGTCTTTTCTTTTTTTGCATTTTCAGGTTTTCGCGTATTTTAAGGTTGCTCAGATACATATACTAATATTTCTTACAACACCTCACTATTACTTTTTATTTAGTAAACAATAATATTGACATTGAATTCTTATTTCATACAGTTGAGAGAGAAGGCCAACCAAACATGGATGATGATTGGGACAGTTTATCAGTAAGAATGCGACGACAGCGTCGCCTCCGACAGAACGGTAAGATATAGAACTTATATTGTTTGCCATTGAGGTAGTAGTGGCAAATACTTCAGCTATTCGATGGTAGATGGCGCTTGTGCAAGCAAACTAGAAACCAAAATAGTTCATGTGTATTTAAATAGATGGCTCTTAAGATGTAGTATAATTAGCATTAAGAGAAATAAAACTAAATAAAGCAAAACGACAATTTATTTATTTAGTTAAACAACTTTATTGTACACCAGTAAAGTTTAAAAAAGTTGTAAAGATATATTATACAGACATTATAATTAAATGAAACAAATATTAATGCATTTTTTTAATAATTAATTACTCTTTGTAACACTAAAAAAATAAATTAAATACAAAAAACAGAAAACGGGCAGATTAATTAATGAAGTTGTTAAAATTCACAAGTGTAAAATTAATATTTTTATATTCTACCAGCAACCTGCGGTTTTATTACGTACTACTAATATGAGCTACGTTTATTATTTTTCTAATAGCTGGACTATAATTTATTGTGTTAAAATTTGCCAGTTTGTCCCAAACAAGTTATTTCATAAGCTACCAATGTTATTTTATGCGATCTATATGTTAATGGGTCACTATAGTTCGTTCCATTTTTGGTGTTGCAAGTCTAAGCCTTGACAGGTGCGTAGTTCCGCGTGACCAAGTCAGTTCAAAATAGTGACTGTCGATTGCAAAATTGACTTGAATATTAAGTAGACATAATTAATAATTATTTATATAGCTAAACAATGAATACCGCATAAATTATTTTACTTTGATGATTAAGTAAATGTAAGATTGCGAAATTTTATTTTTTGGCATGTTTAGTTTTATATTAACAACTCTCGAACTATGTACATATTAGCCTGTGTTGCGGGTATACTCAAACATATATGAAAGGGTCACAGTGTATAGCCAGACTCAGATACAATTTCTGAAACAAAGTAGCTTGCTACTTTGTGGGATCCACAAATTCTTTTGTCACTCGAATATTCTACTCTTTACGATAGAGAGCGGCGTGGTGACCGCTTAAACCACTAGGCACACCATCACCCCTGTGTTTATTTGTGATGATTTTCTTACAACAAAAAATTATGAGGTCTTGTGTTATGTCATCTTTTATTCATCAAATTTTCCAAACACATATTAAAACTTGACATTACTAAGACGCATTCTAAAGTTTTTGCATAATTTTTCTTCTGTTACATTTCTTACGAAGAGCAAAATTTTGCAATTTCCTAGAAATTATTAAACAGTCTGCGATGTCTAGGACTCAATCAAGATTTCACAGAACTGAAGAAAAGGTGTCACGGTAAACTCAGTTTGGGAAAAGTAACAATAGTTTTAGTCTTTACAAGATAACTAGACTTAAACTAGTCTTTCTGTTAGGCACTAAAATTATAATACCTACATAACATTAAAAATGATTATTTTCCCATTCTTAAAGTATTATTATTATATTAGTCAAGTCTGTTATTAATACGTTTAGATAAATAACGCGCAATTAAATTCTTATACGCATACCTTAGATGTATAAAGGCATCATAATTAAAAATATTCAAATTAGCTAAACATACCGAGATGCAAATGTGAGATTTCTGATTGGTTGGAATACGCAGTGATGTCTATAACAGCCAATAGGAATTATCGTGGTAGCAAACGTCAGGTAGCTTTGTTCGCAATAACAAGTTGCCTTAAATGTGCAAGATATTGTAAGCACCGTGGGTAGACCAGACCTGCCTAAGCAATGATATAATGATACATTTTATTAGACGCAATATTTCTATTGTATAAGGCAACAACATAAGTAGTGTAGGCCTAAGCAAATTGATAGGATTATTTACTGACTTCGAGATTGATTGTCTTAGTGAAGTATCTTTTATAAAGCTATTAAATGTATTTTCAGTTTTGCAAAAGAATTTGTTTAACATTTTATTTAATGGGCCAAATTATAGCAAACCTGTCATGTGTAAAATTACTTAATTTGGAAGCTGTCACTGTTAATAATTAACTATCAATTAGTCGTACTTTAAATGGAGTTATTGGCGGATAAATAGGACTATTTCAGTTCAAGCTCCTTAATTATGTTGAGTATGAATAATTTTATTATTGTATCACGCGAGGGAGATACACAGATTTGTGCTACTTCTTTCAAAATCAATCAATCAATCAATAAACCATTATGTCCCAATGATGGGCTTGGGTCTCCTGTAAGGATAGGGTTAAGGCCATACGTCCTCACGCTGGCCGAGTGCGGGTTGGGAACTGACAAGACTACGTTGTGGCTATGTAATCTTGCCGTTGGATGTTTTTAAGCTGCCCAAAGGCCTCCCACCAAGCTTCACGACTGTTATATGATAACAACCGGGACCGACTGCTTGACGTGACCTCCGAATCACGGAGATGCTAATGGTAACATGCCACCAGCGGTCACCCTTCCATGCACTGACCGCGCCGTCGTTGCTTACCCTCGTTGATTGTTTCTTATAACCGAGTGCAACTGGGCTATGACTGCTTCCAAATTCCAGCCGTGAATTTTTATCAACAAAGTCCACAAAAAGGAACACATAAAACATCAGGAAAAAATACTTTGAATGTAGTTTAACTGTGAGAAAAGGCATGTACGTAATCCTTTTTATGTACTTGAACCTGCCAAAGTAATTCTACTATGCCTGATGGACAGTATGAGTAGATCCAAGAGTCACCATACTCATTGTGAATACACACAATGTACGAATGATGTCGTTTGAGGTTGGTCTTCTGTAAGAGGGTCATCATCAACAACCCATAATGTCCCAATGCTGGGCTCGGGTCTCCTCTCAGGAGAGGGTTAAGGCTATACGTCCACACGCTGGCCAAGTGCGGGTTGAAGACTGGCAAGAAGACGTTGTGGCTACGTATCTTGCCGTTGGATGTTTTTAAAGTGTCCGAAGGCGTCCAACTAAGCTTCACGACTGTTATAGTGTAAGAGGGTAATTATTATTAATCAGTGTAAAATAAAATACGATATAAACCTACCGAAGACATTTATATGTATCGGCATTTTCAAGCAAGTAATAGAAGTTATGGATATTGAGTTTTTCAGCTATGACATCATCCCTTTTAGCTAGGGGCCATCCATAATTCTGTTTATGCTTTTTTTAAACATTTCGTTGTCAAAGGTGACATTTGCAGCACTGTCTTTATATCTCGTATGAAGTCATACAATATGCAAAATAGTCGGCACACTATAAAAGTAGCAGCATATTCAAAATCAATATTTATTATAAAAACAATAACAAGACTTATGTCGCATCCCATGTACTACTTTAAACCCCATATGAGATAACACTTTGTGTGGTCCATGAATTGTTAGGTCTGGATTGTCTTTGAGTCTACTTCGCGTATGTTTGTAAAGTCTCCCGAGATACACAATGCATTCAAAACGCGGGAGTTGTCGTTTGTTTAAAAAATACAGTTGTGGCTAGGAGAGTCGTATCACACTTAATATATACATACATATCATGTATCGTTGACCCCCCAATTCTCCTAATACGTATGGCGTAATCTATGGATGGTCTCTTAGAACAAGTTTGGCACTTAGGTAACTACTGAAAGAGAAACTTTTCTTTGGTCAACCAAAGACACCTGTTAATCTGCCTGAGAGCAATATATGCAAGGTTTGCTCAATCCTGCACACACATAATATATTCATAATCAAACTGAGAAGTTAGTGCGAGCTGTCTATAGCGGCCTTGCGTCTACAGTTAGCCGACATGTCTTACTATTATGTTACGTCCGACTTGATCGATAGAGTTGCTCGCCGTTGGACTCTGATGTATTATGAACGCTTCCTGGTTGCTAAGAACAAAGTGTAAGACATAACATGAAGTGAAAAATATGTCTCGTACACGTAAGACGTATGTATAATCTAATTCTAATAAATTTTTGAATTGTTAGGTTACTGAAAGTACAAAACAGAGTGTTCCTGTTTAGAATTTCAACATTAGCGCTGAATTTTTATATATCTTGCATTTATTGTAATAAAGATTGAATAGTTGATAGATTGAGAATAGTTAATTGTTGAGAAAATAAACTTGCCATAGATGTTAATAGTTTATGGGTTAATAATCTTTTTTGATATCGGACAATCTTTTAACAAATATGTTTTATAATAAACTAGCTGATCCGGCAAATTTCGTGCCCCCATATTCATTTTCATTAAAAATTATCGAAATACCGAAAAATTATTCTAGTAAGCCAGTGTTAACTTCCCGCAAGGCAACAGTGTATACGACTAAGCGGACTAAGAAAATGTTACACCTCTGGTTTTCTTTTACTTATTTTCTATACAAACCTAACAAACACATTAAAGAAAGTATCATTCAATATGGTGCAGTGGATATATATGCAATATCGAAATTTACGCGCGTATATACATTTTTGTGATATATTTTTATTTATATAGATATATTTAATAAATATGAAATATAACACACTGATAGATAGCTATCCCTTATAGTTTGAAAAAAACAATATCTAAAAATGGTTAAAACAACGTTAAGATTTGTGGCTTCTATCTATTAGGTAGCAGCCTCCATTTATGGTAATCTGTGTGCTTATTTTCCAATGCCAAGTTATATAAAACAACTAAATATTGTCTACTGTCCATAACACATAGCATGCGTCAGCCTCTTCACTTTCCCCCAACAAATCTGGTATGTGAATTGTTTTGAGAACAATTAAGGAGTTTATAAACACACGTGGCACGGTTATAAGATATTTAAAGTGGCCAATTAAATGTTACATGCCCATCAAGTCTGTATATGGAGAATCATTGGGCCTACCCACGAGTGGTTGTGACATGAGCAGAAGTAGAAAATACAGTTATACGTTGATTCTTGTGATATGTATTTTTGAAGAAAATTAATGATTATCAATGAAGAAGAGAAGAAAGAAACTGCATACAAAATTTTACAACACTTTATGGCATCAACAAATTTTTTTATTGAGCCTGGATGTTCTTTGGGTTCGATTCATAGATATTTGTATAGCCCCCGGTAGCCGGAGTAGTCTGTTTTTTTTAAATAATACCATGTCTTATAAGATATTCTTGTGACATTCATAAGGGGGTAAAATTCATGATTCACATATGTATTACTCTATTTATATTGGTACGTTTCACACGGCACACGTTTTGGTATTCAATGTATATATCAGCGGTGCATTTCATCGTAAAATAAACAGAACAAAGAGGTATTTTACCATTGAATAGTGTGATAAAACATTTAAGTTCAGAAAGCATAACTTTACAGTCATATAATATGATTCAGACAGCGTTTGTTCAATGTATTTGAACATGTGCTGTTAATATTTAACATATTGTGGACTCAATGTAGACAATGGTGTAATTTTTATCAAAGATACTTATAGTGTGAAAACATTTTCATAAAATAATTAAACTAGTCTTCTGGTGGCTCCCGGTTATATGAAAAAGAGGGGTCCTCGTTCGTAGTGCTGGAAAGAAACTATTCTTCCAACAACCATATGGATAAAATTAAAATCTGGAGCTAAGTAGAACTACACAAACTGTTTTTGTGACATAAGCCTTGTCACCATGAAGTGCTCCAAACTTTGATTGCCTCTGTGGCGCAGTGGTAGCGTATGTGACTGCTCTGCTTGAAGTCTCGGGTTCGATTCCCGGGTAGGACAAAATGTTTGTATGATCTACAAACATTTGTTTCAAAGTTTGGGTGTTTTCTATGAATAATATGTATGTATTTACAAAAAACAGTATATATTTATTTATTTCCGTTGTCTAGTACCCATAACACAAGCTTTGCTTAGCTTGGGATTTGATGGCCTTTTGTGTAAAATGTACGAAATATTTATTTGTATTATTATTAAAAACCTCGATAGACTTCGGTCAGTATGTTTGGCAGAGTTCTAGTTGTTTTTTTGCAACTTGAAGACCAGGAGAAGGTTTGCACTCAATTTCCAATATGAAAGAATGCGATTGACTTCGAAGCTCATTTGTTTCAGTAAAATTAACTATGTCGATTGCCTACTAAAAAACGAATAGATGGCTAATCAGTATCAGTAATCACAATCGCTCGATGAAAAGAAATAAGAAAAGATTTTATAATAATAATAATATTTCGGACATCGAACACACAACACCATCCAGTTCCAAGCTAAGCAGAGCTTGTACTATAAGTACTAAACAACTGATAAAAATACCTACATGTATACACTTTTCTTTTGTAAATAAATTCTTTTTCTGTCAGGCTGTCACATCTTTGATGTCAATCCGTTTCATACATTTATGACGAAGCATTTCATCTAAATGCCTAAAGTTTAATAATCGTTTAGCCAATGAATGCTAATATTTCACGTAATTTGATTTATATTCAGTATATCAAACTGCTTGACACACATATTATGAAGTAATTGAATTGCACACGTCACTATTGAAATCTTTGAATGCCAGATTAATAATAATTTATAGTTTACTCTTTATGTTTTAATAATGTAATCTACACGACATGATGTCTAAAGATTTGGATTTAGACGATTCAATATATTTCGAAAATGATCAAAATATTGTAACTGGTTTAAATAATCCCTAATATATTCGATTACTGGGAAACTTCGTCGGGTCTTCTCATCGTCGATCCCACAGTGCCTAAAGACGAAAGTCTTCCATGAGTACGTCCTACCCGTAATGACATACGGAGCCGAAACGGGGACACTTACAGTTCGACAGGTCCATAAGTTCAAAGTCGCTCAGCGTGCTATGAAGAGGGCTATGCTCGGCGTTTCTTTAAGGGATCGCATCAGAAACGAGGTGATCCGACAAAGAACCAGGGTCATCGACGTAGCCCATAGGATTAGCAAGCTGAAGTGGCAGTGGGCTGGCCACATTTGCCGAAGAACCGATAACCGTTGGGGTAAACGAGTTCTTGAGTGGAGACCGCGTCTCGGCAAACGTAGTGTAGGACGTCCACAGGCCAGGTGGAGCGATGATTTGCGCAGGACGGCTGGTAGGAGCTGGATGCCATAGAAGCCATAGATCGAACTAAGTGGCGTGAAATTGGAGAGGCCTATGTCCAGCAGTGGACTGCGATAGGCTGATGATATTCGATTACTTGCTTTTGCTCTGCGGTCCCGCTTTCAAACATGACAGTTATCGCAGTAAATAGTAGCCCGTGCGTTAATCTCATATATAAGCTATGTTATTGTGAACCTTCATCGAAATCCGTTTAGTAGTCTTTTACGTTAAAGAGTAACAAGCATTCACACATCCTTAAAACTTTCACATTATAAAAATACTAGCTTTTGCCCGCTCGCGCAGAAATAGTTATTACGATGCATTCCAATAAACAGTGCAACGCTTACAAAATGTTAAGCGAAGCCATCACAGAAATAAAAAAAAATCATACAAATTTTCACCCCCTATCATACCCTCTTAGGGGTGGAATTTAGAAAATCCCTTTCTTAGTGCTCACGTACATCACATAAAAAACCTACATACAAAATTTCAGGATTCTAGGTATAACGATTTGGGCTGTCTCTGGGTATCTTAGTCAATCACCTTCCTCTTTTATATGTATGTATATTTATACATAGATTATAAATTCGAAACTTAGCAGGATGTAAGATTTAATTTTAATGACATTCCTGACTTGTATTTTAAATCTATAACTATGCTTATAAAATCGCTTTTTTGAAATATGTGTATATAATTTATAATTAAGAAGCATAAGTTATGTAATCTATTTTCCTCCCCGAGTTGATTCATGTCAACCGGCTTCATTGCTTGATACTAGAAGTGAAATTTCAACATCTTAGTGTGCGTATTTAATTGCAGTTTTCGCAATGACGTCAGATGCTTATAGGGCGTGTAAACTTGCTTGCAAATTAGCGCCTGGTCTCTTAAATGTCGTAATCCCAAGTCTGAGTGTGATGAATTGTTTTACGAGCATGTCACGGTTGATATTTTCATGATTCCTTCCTATATACATACATAGATAGTCAGAAGTTGTACTTAACAACGAATAAAATATCATCCTGGGAGGTTTCAATCACTTTTACACGATATTCAAGTAAAAGGTTAAGAAAATATCATTTTTAATTAAATTATAGTTCCTTTTCACATTTATTTGCTACTTTACTATAATACAGTCTAGTCTAGTCTTAAATTCATTCCCAGATGTATTTGGGTATACGGTACTCCTCAAATTGCACGGTATTTGTATAGGTTATTGCATTATCGTTTACGAAAACATATCGTATGTGTTAAGCGATTACTGAGACAGTGCAAATACAACAGTCTGAAGATTGTACTATTATACCAACGACATCGAATTTTACTTCTAAGAAATTTCTGGAATAAAGTATTCCAGGATCCCGGGTTTATTTTTACTATTTATTGCTATTAAGCTAATTTTTCGCCAGTAAGCTGCGTACAATTTGATGAGACGCACAATTTTTACTCTTACTAAAATTCGCGATTGTAGTAGCCGGGATAAAATATGTCGACTTGACGATTCTTTAAAAATATTACTAACTGTGGGTGTGGCATTAAGGTATACTTATTAATATTAGTTCAACGGGGCTTGGGTGGTTTTCTATTAAATCTTAAGAAAATTGTTAACATTGGATATCCCAAAACATTTTTCTTCAACAATCAGCAACAACAACAAGTTTGGAAGAGCCACACTTTGGCATGCATGGACCGACTCGACCGGAGTGATACTACCGAAACTTACCTCACAGAAAACCAGTGTGAATCAGCGCCTACGCTGAGTTTCACTAAGTGAGTGAGGATATCGGAGGCCCATATGATATAATTTTCTGTGAACAGTTTTATCGATAGTTGTTGATTTATACGCAAAGA
The DNA here is from genome assembly GCA_003709505.1 of Hyphantria cunea. Classification (NCBI taxonomy): domain Eukaryota; kingdom Metazoa; phylum Arthropoda; class Insecta; order Lepidoptera; family Erebidae; genus Hyphantria; species Hyphantria cunea. The sequence continues at coordinate 527,777 of PKRV01001356.1, read as the reverse complement.
TCAATAGCCACGATACGAAGTTAGTAGATACGAATAGGTATCCCTATCATCTGTAATGGTGTTTTGAACTAAAAAAATATATTCAAAAATGACTTTGTAGTTGCAGATACTTATTTTGTTAATGTTAATGGATAAATGAAAATCACTTTTAAAGTGGAATGTCGCACCCAAAGACAGCTGAACATTATTGAGATAGGTCAGTGGACCAAGACAGATGTTTACCTTCACATTTGAGTAACTGCAGTTAAATTTAAATACTGATCCAATAAAGTGGTAACAGCGTTATTTGATTTTTGTAGGCCTTTTAATATCCCATCGTGAGCAACGTTGAGTATTTTGATATTCATTATAACATATAGTGTTACTCATATTTATTATAACCAATTTTAAGAATTGTATATTTAATATTTAAGACAGAATTAAACCGTTTCATCAAAATAAGAAGCACTAGTGAAAATAGAAGAATTGCATTTGAATTTGGTAACCACCAAGATAGACACAATATTACATAACGCCATAAAATAACGTAAACCAATAGTGACCCAGAAATTATGAATAGTTAAGTAAAGAGAATAGTTTACACGATAATGTCCCGTAGTGGTTAAGTAAAGCTGTCTCGAGTATACATCGCATTGACCTTCAGTAGTTTGGCAAACTTATTGACTGAAGGATTACGCCATAGCGTGTATGGCAGAGATGCGACGCGGGCGGTCACTCTGCTGTTAGACGTAGCGCGCGCGCCCGCGCCGCCACCGTCACATTTGCTCGCGCTCATACTTCGTTCTGTTTTCAGATCCCGATAAAGACTATAAGCGTCCTGTCGACTACGATATAGAAGAGGAAACACGCAAGAAAGAAACCTCAAAGTGGCTTGAAAATCATTTTGGGAGCGAGTCTCGCTCCTCACACGACTCAATCGCCGAAGAAATCGGACGTCGACCCGAGACCGGCTTCTACACTAAGAATAAAGCTGAAGACGAAGGATACTACGGAAAGACTACATCAGTTCCACCACCACCTGTTTATGGAGATAGAGTGTTGCGCAAAACAAAATCGTCTACACCTTCAGACGAACGACCAGCAGCCGCTGCTAATAGGACGGGTGGCTATTTTAAGGGTGTCGCAGACTGGTCACAGAGACGAGCCAGTAAGCCGAGAATGCCAGAGCCACGCAGCTCATCGCCATCTCCTCCTACCGTACGTTCACCATACGCCAGTGATGACCGATTAAACGGCTCTTCACCTAAACATGTGTACGGAAAGCGTGATTCGCCGCAGGGAAGGTCATCGCCTATCGGCCGACGCCATCCGCCCTCACGCGACGACTCCGCCTACGTCTCTTCGTCGACAATGCACAGTCCACCACGTGGTTCACCTTTCCGACCACTCGAAGCTGATCGCATTTATCGCGAACCCTCTGTCGAGGACGATTACCGGCCTATCGCGCCGGAACGAAAACGACAATCAAAACCTAGACTGTCAGAAGAGCATCGCTATGATAGTGGTTACAGAAGTTCATCTCGGAATGAAAACTCGGGAAGATCACGTGATAGTCGTGAGGAAGGAGCATTAGAGCCACCACCGGACTATTCTCCTCCTCGGGAACGGCGTGAAAGTTCTGACAGGGATCGCACGCCTCCGCGCCGAAGGGATAGAGAGGAGCGTAAACAAAATCAAAAGACTCGATTTGCAGACAATGGTCGACGCCCGTCACCTGCACGTAAATCTGTTGGATCGGCTATTGGAAATTCTATCCGAAAGCTAGTAGGAAAGATTCGCTCAGCTTCTGCGGAGCGTCGGGGTAGGTGTCGCAGTTCTCGCACACCATCGCCTGAGCACTCGTCGCGCACATACAAACAGTACGGCGGCGAACTGGCGCCCCCCGGCGGCCCACCACATCGTTACTACCTTGGAGAGGATCCGTTTGCGCCCAGCATCTACGGCCGAGAGCATAAATACGAGGGCAGTTCGAGACGAGCCGCCGTCGCCGATGCCCGCGACCACCGCGAAAGGTGAGCGAACAATTACTATATCTTGTTGATACTTTTGATTAGGCAGACTCTATTCAATAGTGATTTATCTCGATACTACTCAATGTTGTCTGCTGCCTTTTTTAAATAGTTATGTAGCTAGTATTTTTCATATTTATGTACTAAATTATGTCTCTAAATATGATATTTAATTTAGGTAACAATTGATAAAGAAGTAGGTTTTGATCTTTAATTTTTTTTCTGTTATAACAACGCAGTAAATTGTGTCTTCGATGGACTCTTTTAAATATGACGATGGATGATAGATATTCACCTGTTACGAAAATTATATCCTATTCACCTTAAATAGTATGTTGTCTTACTACAAAGTCGTGCGTCCACCTACATTAAAATAGTCGAAACCTTTAATTAATGCTTGGTGTTTGAATTATCATAAAGTTACGGAGTTTTGATAGCATTTGATAGTGGGTAAACATGTGGGTTGAACAAAGTTTGTTTCGTAAACGAAGTTTAAGATATTTTTTAAACTGAAATATGCTATATAAGAGCTTCATTCTGTTGTTTGCTCGGTACATAATAATGTATCTAGATTTACCTTGCACCAGTAGTCTCAGCTTAGTATTCATTACAAAGAATAAATGAACTCATTAGTGCTATTTTCGTTCATCTCTTAGGAACAAAGGAAGCCCTAGTCGGAATAAAACAATTGAATTTAATAGAATTCTATTAGTTTCTTGGTAACTACTTACGTTTGACCCTAGGTATTTTATAGTTACGGGTTGGTAATTTATACAAAAGGCCAAGTGATACTATTAAATCCTATAGGTGAATAAAACACATATTGTTTATATAAACATAGATTGTTTGACTGAAGGTCAGAGGAACGTTAAGCCGTACACTGATAAACATTACTAGAATAAAGATGGAAAGGCTTGATCTGGTATAATTTTCTTAGCTGCATATCATTCTGAAAATCAACTAAATGGTATCTTTAAATTTCTTAATAACATTAATCCTTTTTGTTTTTTCGTTCAACAATAACATACATCAGATACATATCAAACATCATCAGACTGTTTATCAGTTGGTTATGGATATCTTTAGGGTTCCATAACCAAAAGGGTAAAAACTGAATTCAAACTATTTTATAACTAGATAATCATAAGTCATAACACAACATTTATGTAGGGAAAAAACCAATACAGCAGACAATCTTAGCTCATTATTTACATTCTCATTCTTTAATTGCCTCGGTGGCACAGTGGCAGCGTATGTGATAGCTGCGCTTGAGGTCTCGGGTTCGAATCCTGGGTCGGATCAAATGTTTGTTTGATCTGCAAATATTTGTTTCAGAGTTTGGATGTTTTCTATGTATTTACAAAAAAGTATACATATATGTATTTATATAAGTAGTCTAGTACCCATTATACAAGTTTGCTTAGTTTGGGGCTAGATGGCGTAATGTGTTAAATGTCCGAAATATTTTTTATTATTATTGTAGACGAATAGCGAAATTTTAAGTGGAAGCACTGGTAACTATTTATCCCTGTATTTGTTAGTTATCGTAATAAATAATAGCCTATGTATTACTCTGATGATAAGCTATATTACTTTAAGTTTTCATCTAAATCCCTTCAATAGTTTTTGTGTGAAAGAGTATCAAATATCCATACGTCTTCACAATCTTTCGCTCATGCAATATTAGTAGGCAGTAGGATCATGGCAAATATTTGCTTCATTGGTTGTACAAAAAAATATTGTACCAGCAGTGCATGTTTGTTTCACAAGCACTCGGCAAGGTGTGTGTACGTGACAATCATTTCAAGAAGCTGTTGCAGTTTCCCCATAGCTTATATTCATAATATTCATATTCATAGTACTTCTTACATACGAAGTCTTTACAGAAATTGCAAAACGCATTGACAAACTGTTTCAAATTTCGCCGACACAATACACCGAAATAGGGAATGTGTTTCGGATTTAGAACTTTGTAAAGAGCTTGTTACGTTTGTAAATGCCTTTTTATAAATGTGGTTCTGTCTTAATAATAATCAAAACAGAAATAGGATTACCATTATTGTATATAACTACTGTCAAAATAAAATATTTAGCTTTTAATTGCCGCCAATAAATATAAAATCAACTCCTTAGGACAGTCTTAAAGATTTTTTATTTGTTCTCGATATTATTGGATTTTTTCTATTCTCGTTGTTGTTGTCAGGTTGAAGATCATACTAAAATGGATCAATATTTTACACAAAGATGCTTTCAACGTAATAGCGAAAACTCAATTGAAGATGGACAAATGCTCAATATCCAAAGTAGGAGACTTTGAAACCAAATACGAATAACCACGATCAGTTAGTGTACAAATGCTGTGTATTAGATAGAGAATTTTATAATGACATTCTGTATATATGCAAGGTCAATATAATTTTTTACAGCTAAATTCATTACAGAACAATAAACAATAATTACTAAAAAACGAAAATTTCAATATAGAAGCTATAAATACATACAACGGTTATACCAATCAATCTTGAATCCTTTAATTAAAGCAGCGTTCCGGCATATCTTGCCTTTTTCATATGTCACCGTTCATGGATATCGCCTATTAAGGGTAAATAAGCCTTTTATTGCTACAGAAACCCTTATTTAGTGTACAGTTTCTGAGTCATTCATGTTTGTCAAGTGAAACAGACGTTTTATTGGAAGTACTTGCAATGACAACCTACACGTGACTCATTGCGAGGAAGTATTTTTAAACTATACCTGATATATGTATAGGCGGAGCTTGTATGTTAATCGTTGTTATAATTATTATTTTTGCAAATCATGATGCACTAAACTTCCGGCAGGTTTTAAATAAGGGTTACAATCACTTTTAGTCCACTTCGAAGACAAATGATAATGTAAACATAATTAGAGTAGATTATATTAAGTTAGGCTCAGTACTTTAAAGTCTAACAAAGACGTATCAATGCGCGTAAACAAAATAGTCGTTAGAAGCGTAGGAGGAGACCCCCATTGAATCTTCAATTATCAGAACTCCAACAAGATTATAAGTTTTTGCGTCTTACAAGACAATAATTGCACGTGGGCCTTTGTCATTATTCTCTCATCATGGACGCCAATAAATCTTGTAACAACCAAAAAATAATCAATTATTTACGTCACGTTTCAGGGGTCAATTTTCGAGCACGTTGGGTCGATTCAGTCACTCGACAAGTCGACTGAATCCGAACAGCGAGCCGGAAGAAGAATACGCTCGTAGCGCGCAGACGTTGCCAAGGAAACTTCGTGACCGTAAGGAGAAATCCACCGAAAAACCAAGCTCCAACAAATACTGGCACCGACTTACGCCCAACAAACGGTCCAACAGCGCAGTTAATATTTCCAATAACGTCACATCTTCACCGGACGGCAAAATCAACGGATACCCACCAGGACCCGCAAAACCGGCACGAACATATAAAGCTCTAAACAGAAGCAAGAGTTTTGCTATGGGAGCACCTGAACCAGAGACTCACCCACGATACGTATCCAGTATGAACCGTAATTACTCAACTATGTATAAGTCAAATCCCCACCTAAGCCGACTCGATGAAACGCCGGAACAGCTGAAAAGTCCAGGAATAGTTTCTATTATTAATAGGAGTCAACGCGATCTTGCTGATGCCGTCTCTCGTGAAACGGAGCGTAGACGCGATGGTTTATTCGGAGCTAGATATGGCAAAACGACTCCAATAACCAACGGTCATACGAATGGACACAATAAATCTTCTGAAGAAACTGATAAGAAAAAAATATTCTTAAAGGGATTACGTGAACGAGCCCCAGAATTGTATCAAACTTTGCACGCGGACGACGATTCAGAGGGAAGTAGATTATCGTCCCGATACGGTACACCTTCGCCACATTATAAGGATCGTATCTCAGAGGAAAGGAAAACGACATTATACAAGACAGATTCGCTAAACAGAGAAAATAGTCCATTTGCAGCCCGACTGGACACAAGATTAAAATCACCGGCGATACGGCGCGGCAGCAACAGTAGCGATAACTTTTCGGAAACTTATAGGTACACTACGCGTTCAGGTGATCCTGAACGTCCGAGTGTCACCGATACGGTTGAAACTGTTAGTAAGAAAGTTGTGCCATCCAGAGACGGTCGGTCAAAGGAAATAATTGAATCAAGGGAAATAAACTCAGTGACTAAAAGTAGAGGTTACAAAGGAGAACCAGTACCCAATCTGAAATATATAGAAAATGGCTTCAGACCATCGCACGTATATGAATCTAAGAATGGACATTTATACCCGGAACGAAGGAGCTACAAAGTGGTTGAAAAAGTAAGAGATTATTAGCAACGTGTACTTATAACTGGAAGAGAGTTAATTATAAATGTTTATTCTGCCATATTTTTTTGAATTTACTAATTGAATCAGAGTCATACACAGACTGAATCTTTGAAACGCTTTAGTTAGTAAGATATCTAACTTTATTATCATCACAGCATATGTTTGTTAATATTCGTTTAAGGTTCGGAACTCACTGATTAATTAGCACTATTGTAGAAATATTTAGACAAGTTTTCTAAACAAGTCTTGACACCACGATTCTTTAATGAAACGAAGCTCAATCATTCTTGAATATTCTACTATTGATATTGTTATAATCCCGAATCATTGTTTAACCACATCGTTACATTCCTTTGTATTTCAGGTCACACAGTTTTGATTCATTAGTCTTTAAGATGTTATCAATGATTATAAAATATATAGTTAAATTTGACAGCTTATTAATGTAAACTCTGTCGTTCAAGAAGTCATATAGTAATAAATCTGTAGTAAAAGAATAGTGAGTCAAATTACATCAGATTTGAAGCATTCGTGCTAAGTTATGCCGTCACGTGCTGTAGGAACTGTGTCGTGGTCATGTCTTCGGTAGGTTGCGTGTCAAGCTGTCAGTAGATCCCGAGCCTAATTCGCTTCGTGTTAATGATGTAAAAAGTCATAGAGCTTTACTAATTTAATTTTAACATTGATCTAATTCCGTCCATTGTAATGAATTTATACATAAAATAATTTCGGGTACGTAATTTACGATCGGAAGCCTTTAACTTTGTGAATAGCTTTATCTTTTTTAATAACATATATTGATATTGTATAAGTACATAATATCTAAGTAATAATAATTTGGATAAGATTTTGTAATAAAATGTATCAGTAAAATTATAATGTGTTAATATACACTAAGGTTTGATGTTTTATTGTGTTCCTAAAATATTGATTTATTAAGTTTAACCTGCAAACCCATATAATTTTATGAAAATTAGTTGTGGGTAATTAACAAAGTCGTTAAATATACTTTTTGATGAGAGGCAAGATATCAATAAATGAAAATGTTCTTAAGAGAGGACTAAGGGAGCAAATACTTCCTTTTAAAGAGAGGGATATGTCTAGCATTAGACTGTTAAGGGCTGATGATGTGATTTGAAACAGTTCCTGACTTTCCGGGTCCTTGTGCCTCATTGACACACAGCATTGTATTTAATTTACCGATTTCCTACGATTTTTTCTCGTGGGTCCTTAACTAAGCAACTGAAGTAAACTAATATACTTAAGCTATCACTTAGTTTTCAAATAATATCAGGTTTGACATGAAGTCAAGAACAAAAGATTATAAGACAAGAAGATTTTATTGGTCAGTTAATTTATTTTATTTAACTGTTCCTTAAAATCATACAAACATTATTCTTCAACAAGTTTTCTTTGCATCTTGGTCTATCCTTGTACCGTCATGTAACTCGCACACACATACATAACCATATACATATAGTACGTACACCCACATATCCATCCACACACACATATTTATCTCATATACTGGTAAAGTGTACAGGGGGCCAGCACTGTGATTTGAAAATGGCTGGACTCTCAAATGGTAACTGTATTGTTGTATTTTGTTATTAAAACAACGCTGGAAACTTGATTTAAACTTTTTACTTGATATATTAGCTTTTGCAATATTTCTACTTGAACTTGCTCGTGCTAACTACATTACCCAATCCGCCATTACAGTCTTCCGACGAAAACCTCTCACGCTCTTCCTGCCACTTTACCTGCCTCGGTGGCGCAGCGGTAGCATATATATATATATATATATATATATATATATATATATATATATATATATATATATATATATATATATATCACTCGTCTATAATGCAGAGCTTGTGCTCTGCTTAGTTTGGAATTAGATGGCCTTGTGCGTTAGATGTCTGAAATATTTATTTATAACTAACCAACATTTATTTACCTAAAATTCAAGAATTGCAAAATATCCAATTCTAGTATGTATTCCATTATTTTAAAATTACTTCTACTGCTGGTATTAATTGGATGAACAAGGTAATTTGAATGCACGTACGCGACTGCGACGAAACAACTTTAAATTACTTTTAGATTGTTACCATCAAGATAAGACAAATGACTAACGAACTATGTCCAACGATGCCCAATTAGAGTTGAATAAGTTCTGCATATGACATTACATATTGAGATAGTCTTCAACATATGACATTAAATTGTATGCTGTTACATGAAAATATATTGTGTATATCCTGTTTCAAGTTTTTATTCTTTTAAATACAAAAGGGTTTATACAGGTTTGGAGGATCTTTTAAATGCGGCTGTACTAACTTCAGTTCTAATATACCATATTTTAAATCCGTCACGGATTAAGGATCCGACGTGGCACCACACTTCTTCATTACGTTGGTATCGTGAGAGGATGACTGGTGAGTATTCATGAACTTGCTTTTTTTAGGGTAGTACGGGACTCTATTAGTAAGACTTCGCTGTCCAACTGTCACTAAGATCTCTCTCTCCTGTCTCTCTCTCTCTCTCCTCTCTCCTCTTCTCTCCTCTCTCCTCTTCTCTCCTCTCTCTCTGTATCTCATGAACTGTAAGAGTTAGACAGTTGAAGTTTGCCGTTCTCTCCGTTGCCGTTATAACAACAATTACCTTATTTTTGAGATGGTGTACTTATATAATAAACGTGTCTCTATTCCTGAGGCATACGAGCTACGTTAGTTAAAAGATAATAAAGATAATGTAAAGATTATTTCAAACCGCTAATAGCAATTCTTCAAGGGCAAGGTTTCAAGGGGCTAGTTTAAGTTTATGATTTTTTGAAGCCTTTTAATGGTAAAATCTTTGAGAGATGAGTAAATGGTAGCGTATTGAATTTATATTTGGTGCTTTAAGTTTAATAATTTAGAAAGAAATGTTTTATTAAAAGTTTGTGTATGGTGCTATGTATCACCCAATTTTAAATTTGAAACGATTTTATTTAATAAAATCAATAAGGACTCTGTACCTATTGAATACATCCAAATTTATTTATTCGAAGTTTTTACTTTTGTTATATCTTATTAAAGTTATACTTTATTTGGCGCGTTAGGGAAAAATTATGAGAGTAAATTTTCAAGGTGCGTTCGCAACCGGTCATGAAATATCGAAATCCTATAGTTAGCTATAGTCAACATTTAAGTTTTTAAATTTTTTATCTTGTTACGCCAATGAAGATTTTTTTACTATATAAAAATTATAAACTAAATAATTCATATGAATCTTGATATTTGTATCTAAATATTGCAAAAAAATTATTGGGGCAATGGCATACTCAGACCAGGCTCCAGTCTCCGGAAGCCAATGCAAACCTAAGGATACCGAAGCAGCTCAAAGCTAGTTTCGACGGTCTTGGGGACATCGAATCAAAACTGGAAAACAAACGTAGTAGTTATAAATTTAAGATCTAATATCAGCTCATTATATTAAGACTCTCAGCTTCAGCTTCAGCTCAGCTTTTTAAGGCAGTTACACGATTAACTAACTCATTATATTAAGACGAAGGTACAGAATAAATTCATATATAAATGGTTAGCATTAGCTCTGCCTTCATAGTTTTGTAATATACATACAGCTGTAGTTTAGTATGATGCACTCAACAAAAATATTATTTTGTTCTGACAGGAGGTTCGAAAAACTAAAAGATTAAAGTTTGTAACAAGTTAGAGGATAATGGGACACAGTTTTAAAGAAAAAGAAAGTGGAATAGTACATACTAGATATATCACGGGAATTTGTCCAAATTATTGGTAATTACTTCTGAATATTTGATATACAATTGTTGCTTAGTTAATTAACCTAGTCTAATGATAAACGAATACAACTTTTTACGCATGTGCTTGTTTGTAGATTTGACAAGTCTTAAGTACGCTTGCAAGTTAGTTCATTAAATTTATAATAGATGACGCTTTAATAAAGAGCGTTTCTCATCACAATATCTTTCTTTGGAAAATTGAGCAGAGCGCAATTTTGTCTCGTCACAAAATAACTTTACAGACACACACATTCTCGATATTTTTTAGGAATTTCTTCTAATATCTACTTGCATTTTCTGGTCGATAACTGATTTCCAATCATTAGTTTACAATGTGGCAGCCATTCCGAAGGGCAAATACACGTCATATATACCTTTTTTCTGTGCGATAATTCACCCGGAATCAACCTCTTGGCTATATTGGACTCGAACCTGCTAAAATCGGATAACAGATGTCGGGGAACCAGGTGAACCCTAGAAAGGGATTGCCCTTTTCTATTTCCCTAGAATACAACGTATCTCGGGTCACCTCTGGTTTGTAGATGACCCCCCGATGTTCCTGTTTTTGACGCCAAAAGGGGGCGCGCGGCCATCCGGGCTCGTGGCCTTACCTGTCATCCTCAGGGTTGCGCTTATAAAGGTCAGAGATTGTTTTTCGATCTCCGGCGCTTGAGTCGCTTGCGGTACCTGGGTCGTTCCCGGGCCTAGCGAACCGGGAGAGTTCTAAACCTCGCCCAGTTACGCTGGGCACGTCATCTATACCTACCTACTAATACAATGAGGCTGAAGGAAGAGTTCGTTTTATTGCTTGGCAATACGTGCTAATCTAAAAAATGAAAACAAATGAATAATTCCTATACTTTTCAAAGAAGGTTATGTAACATTACGTTACCGCTATCAAGAACCGGTCATCTATTAAAAATGTTGCGAAAACGGGGAAATTTTATTGCATGTTAGAGACGCAAAGTTACATGGGTCAGCCAGTATTTCTAAATCATAGGTTACGACTGATTGCAATTGACGGTGCATAATTATCAAAAAATATATTCAATATTGTCATATTTCATTAAAATAAGTAGTAATGGATTATATGAATATAAATAATTGCACAATACAATGACGAAACTAATATACCCGAATATGAGGCTTACAAGCCGAATTAACCATATTATGTTAAATAGGAATTCGTGTGCCAACCCTAATATTATTATCATCTTTTGCCTACAAATTATTTCAACTTAATAGAGGTAGACTCAGAGCTTTGTTAGAATATAATATTGCGGATAGGAGTGTGGATATTATAGTCATCTTTGTGTTTAATACACAAAGATAAGAAAACCTTTGACCTGGTATTTGGGATTTATCTTGATAAATTTATAATTGTCATTATCATTTACCTCATTTTATGTCTTCGCCTTTACCTGACTTTCAATATATTGTATATATATTCTTATGCAGTAATCACTCAATTAATAGAAGTAGGTTAACAATTTTAACCAGGTTCACAAACCACTACTGTTTTTGACTCTAGCTGCATTAAAAACTGACATAAAAATCTAAAATAATAAATATCTTAGAATAGAAACTACTAAAGGTCTATACTCTCGAAATCAAGGACTCTTCCCTCATCAGATGAGCAAGGTGAGAAGATGGCTAGTAAACATGAATATCTTTGGTTTAGGAAAAAATGTAACATGTCATTGGGCCTACAAAATTGGAGGGTGTTCCTGGGTAATTTTGTTTCCAATCATTCTCTTAATTACCACTCTATTAGGATCTGATGATAGGATCGAACTCCTATAGTATTGAAAAATTTATAATCTAGCTCTCATAATCAAGGTCTCTTCCCTCATCAAATGAGCAACGTGAGATAATGGTTAGTAAACGTGAATATCTTTGCTTTAAGAAAAAAATGTAATATGTTATTGGGCCTACTAAATTAGAGGGTGTCTCTCAGTAATTTGGTTTCCTATCATCAGATCCTAATTATCACTGCATTCGGATCTGATGATAGGATCTAACTTCGAGACGGTTTGGTTATAACGAGATAATAAAGTTAAGTCGGGAGATTATCGTGTAACAAACATATATATAAAATATACACATGGACATTATGGGTTGTTGATTGATGAACACAAGCTCTGCTTAGCTCGGGACTAGATGGCGTTGTGTGTTAGTTGTCCGAAATATTTATTTATTTATTTATATTAAGAAGTCTGTAAGTTAATTCTACTTTGATTGTTTACATTGGCTATCAGGCTGTTGACTGTACTTAATAAAAATATAAAAAAAAATCAAATCATTAAAATTACAATAAGGTCACTTCCTTGTTATCAGTTACGTAAGATAAGATAAAAAATCACATCAGCAAAAGTACTCGTTAATCTGTTTTTTATCTTTATTATAAAAAAACTCATATTAAATATCCGGCTATATAACTGCATGAAAAAACAATATCAAATCACTTATGCTACAGTCCGATTAGAATCTATTTCTATTGTAAAACGTCTATTATACTAAAGAGGATTAAAATTGAATGCTTGTAAATCCCTTAATAGATTATAGTGTTTAGAGATAGTAATAGGTTACATGGTTACTCATGTGAACTAAGCCCCTCAGGGTACATAGAATTCACATAACAGATATGGTTTTGATAGTCTTGTGGGAAATTTAATGTAAAATAACTGGTTTTGCAAAATAACTTCACTGCAAATGCGCTGCGTATGTAGGCCTAACCATACTACCTGGCACAATTGAACTGGGGTTCTGTCTATGAGCGTGCGGCTGCAGAACAGGACGTTTTGTGTTTAGCCGACGTGGTGACGTCTTTTATTCACAGCAATCATCTTAAATTTCGGTGCAATTAACAAAAAAGTACCAAAGATTGTGACGATTTGAGCGACTTTTAAATCAAGACTTTTAAAAGTATGTATATAAAAGTGCTATATTATATAAATAAAAACGATATTTGGTTGTTTTTATTTAATGCTTTGCTTCTTATTCACCGCCAAAGACATTTTATCCAAAAGAAAATATAATGTACCTAAGAGATGGATATAATTACATTTAAGTAGAAGAAACCTTAGGCAAAAGACAACAAGGACTATTTTTGCTTATATAAATATTATAATATGTAATATTTACGAGACGGTTGGAATTTTCTATGCAGAATAACTTTTGTTACAGTTAGCAAATAAATATGAGGATTGTGTTAATAATTCGTACCTGTTAAACTATTTGACCTGGAACCTCCGCCGACAGATATTTTTCTGATTATAGTTCAATACTTTTGCTACAACTAATTGGTATGGACTATTGAAAATTTTTATATTTTATTTTCAAAAATAACTAAGCAATATCTAATTTTGTAGATCGATAAATCGACAGTAGACTTCGGCAACTGTGCATACTTAGTGGTGTATATATTATGTTAATGTTGTCTGTGGTAGTGGTTTTGCTTATTTTTTCTATAGCACCTAATATCATCTAAAGTGACATTTATTTATAATAATTTTATAGAATATAGCGTGTTATTTTTTTACACATTCCTACATTTTGTGGTAAAACAGTCAATCTTATTTAATTTGTCACCATTACGTGAAATGTGTTTTTTAATGAAATACAGTTAACCAACATAGATATTTAAATATAAAACCGGTTTTGCTTTAACTAGTGACTTGACAATAAAAGTGTGTGGTCATGTTAGTTAGTATCTTACACGTGAAGATGTCATAAAAAAATTGAGATGACTTTTAGTACAGTGTTTATTTGCGAAGCAGCATGTTGTGTATAATAGTGCAGTTATAAAAATTTTGCTCATAAATTTAAAATGGTTCGTGTTCTAAATTTAAATGTAAGGTTCAATAAGCTGTGAAACCTTCTTTGAATTTCCATTTTTTTTTTCAGGATACTTTAAATTTTTTATTGCTTTTTTTGACTGCTGCAGCAAGTTATTGTGAATCCGCAAATATCTTGTATGTGGTGCCTTTTACATCTAAATCTCACTATATTATGTTAAGGCCAATTGGATTGGAATTAGCCCGAAGGGGTCATAATGTGACAGTTATCACCGGGAACAGAGAACCCAATCCTCCTCCAAACTATAGACAAGTAATGATTGATAAGAAAGAAATTTGGGAAATCCTTGGTAAGATTAATATATTTTTTATGATCATGATTTCTTATTTTGCTATTGATTACGTCTATAACCTGTAAATACGAGTAACATTAAGTTCATTGATTAGTTTTTAATTTTATTTTATTGATTACTCTAATATTATAATTTAAAATTATATTTTAGTGTGATTTTATACAAGTGACAAATATGAAATAATTATGTCGATTATACTTTTATTTTGCGTATTTTAAAAAAATCATAATTTATTACCGTGTCAGTTGTTCTCATAATCGGTTTATGTCTCTCATAATCTGGCTGTAGTGCAAGGCCATAAACACGTAAAATCACTAAAAGTATTTAACTATTACTTGATCAATTCTCAGGAACTGGGAGTAGACCAAACGTCTTTGACATGGTAGAAATATCAGCTGAATCATTTCACAAGTTGATTTTTTGGGATGGAGGTATTGCGTTCACAGAATTGACGCTAAACTCAACTGAAGTTAGGGCTTTCCTAGCCGAGGATAACAAATTTGATCTTGTCATTGCTGAACAGTTCTTCCAAGAAGCCGTGAATGTTTTATCCTATAAGTACAACACTCCCTTAGTGTTGGTGACTACATTCGGCAACTGTATGAGACATAATATTGCTACAAGGAATCCTCTCCAGCTAGCTACTGTTATTCCTGAGTTTTTGGATGTAAGAAACCCGACAAGCTTCATGGCTAGATTAAAAAATTTTTACTTCACTGTATTCGAGTATATGTATTGGAGATTTATTTACTTGGAAGAACAAGAAAAACTTGTAAGAACCTACTTATCAGATTTACCGAAACCTGTGCCCAGTTTATATGAATTGCAACAAAATGTTTCTATGTTTTTAATCAATGGACACTTTAGCTTTGACCCACCTACGGCATACCTTCCTAACATCGTAGAAGTTGGAGGGCTACATTTGTCTAAAAGCGATGGTCAACTACCAGATGTAAGTATTTTTGTAAAATAATATCGTATCGAGGCTAAAAGAATTAACTAACAAACAAGCCGTCTAACGTACGCCTCTTAAGAGTAAGTGTTGATGGACAGAGTGGGAGCGAAGAGACTAATTCAGTAACAATTAAAATTTATTTATTCAATTTCTACATAAACAAGTTACAGGTTTGAAATTATCGATGGTTTCCACGCTAAACTCGAGGCTTGTGTCACGGCGACCAAGACTAGATTTTACATTATTCATTGGTGCTAATAATAATTTTAATGATTACATAAAAAAATAAAAAAAGCTGCTTTAACATCCCAAAAACCAGCTTTATTTATTTTTAAATTCAACCTAAACTTCTTCAGTACAACTAACTATTTGTTGCAACGTCGTCGCTCGCATCTCTCGCCGTCATTTTCTGATTTAGTCGAGGCTGCTCATCGATGGATAGCCAAGAGGCTATCAATCAACGAGCAGATATGACTATAGGAATCATTATCACAGAATCTTTATTTCAAAAATCAATAGTCTCGTAAAATAAATCTCAATCATATAATAACTATTTTTTGCCCATGGCTCTTCCCGCGTGTTTGTCGCTTATCGCGGTAGAGAGGCCTATAATTTATCACCAGTCGTGGCCGTGTAAGCGTTACAAACAGACAGTGTTACTTTCGATTTTATAATAAAATATTAGTTTAAATTGTTATTAAGGTTTTACTGGCGGGATTTCTTGACTTTGCTTTTTCATTTATTTTATGAATATAATTATATGTTAGTTAGAACAAGTTGTAATATTAATGGTGTTCCTACGATGAAATATTTCAAACCATCAATCTTGATGTCTGTTTCAGTAACATTGTTATTCTTCACAAATAGAATAAATACATTAAGTAAACCTTCCTGTTGACCGTATTCTTTCATAATAAGTTTGTACACATAATACATAGGTATATGTAGATATATGTAGATTACTTCGGCCAATAGGGAATATGCATGTTTTTTTTTATTTTTTTTCTTTATCGATTGATCGATATGCTTGAAAACAGTTAAACAAATTTTCAGAGGAAATTTAAAACACTGACTAAAGAGCTATTCAAACGAAGCTCTTTTGCGCACGCTTTTGACACAGCCAATGATGTAATTATCATTTCGTGTTTGTTTACTAATCAGTGTTTTAGTGACTTTATACTTATTAACTGTTTTAATTGCTATAAAAAACATGGAAGGTCATTTTTCTCACAAATACTACTAACACAGTTTGAATTTCAACTCCGATAGTTTCGATGAAGTGATTGTCGACTTCACATTTCCTTTCGAGCAAGAGTAAGCATTTTGTAAGTTTGAATTTCCCTTCATTAATTTTCACTTTTTATTTCTTTTTGTTTCTGGGCTTCAATAATTATTAAATAAAAAAAACCCTTTAAGTACAGACAATAAAGAATATAGAAAAAATAATTGGTATTTGGTATTTTCTTGGTAAATTTGAAAAAGCTGAATCCTAGCTACATCGATTTTTCGCACCCGAAACCCCTTGCATATTTAATTTCATGAAAAACATTGGAACCGTTTCCGAGATCCAGATTTTGTAAATATATTTTACAGAATTATAAAGGTTTTAGATAAAAGATAAAGTAATTGTTGAATTAAAATTATTTGCATGACAGGTACTTTAGTTTTTAATTAGATATGATTAAAGATGACACATGCGAAATTAAACAAGTTTAAGCTGTTGATCTTTTAAAAAATTATAATAATTAAAAAATTAGTGCTTATGCATTTACGGATTGAGTTTGGTAAAACTGTAGCAATAGGCAAAGTAGGCAAAATTGGTTTATACTTTCCCGACTTTTCCACATCGTTTTTATTGTACCTTATACTTCCCTGCGTTTCGAATGGTAAAGCGAGCATAGATCATGTTTTGGCGTGAAATATATATGAATAAATTAATTGTGAGCGTGGTGAAGGAGTAAAATAAAACCTGCTAGGTGGTGTCTCGAATTAACGAAAAAAAAAAAAATATGTTACTATTTTAAATAGGAACTAAGTTCCACATAGTATTGCTAATTAATAAATAAAAAATATAAATAGGGTAATGCTAGTGCCAAACATAACAGTATTAGAACTCACTTGTTATTTTTTTTTGTTTTCACTTCCATATGTGTACATAATAATGGGTATGAATTAATTTCCATCAGTTAGTATTCCTGTATAATAGATGCACAATTACATGTTTTAATGTAGTATTATTACGAGTCTTAATTCCATTTTTACCCAGTTATCAATATAAATGACTTGCATTACATGGCATAATGGTCATTCTTTATGTCCAGTAATACTTCCTGTGTTATCGTTTATTGTCACATTCAAGAATGAACTCATCAGGTTATCTAAATTCTGCATATATTTTACTTTTATTTATTATAATTTCCATTTATTCAAGGTATCATAATAAAAAAAAACAACATTAATTGAACTCATCCATATACCTTTATTGAATGTATGTGGATACGTATCGTCTTTTGTTATTTGGAAAGACATCTCCATTCGTCATCCATTTCATCTCATCCATAATTTTATCATTAATTTAATTACGACGAAGACTTGAAGACTCGAAGACTTGGAAAATGATGATTTGAAGGCTTTAAATAATTGAAATTGGCAGAAATAGTAAAAGAAGAAGTATGTTTGTGTGAATATGTGACCATATTCATTCATTCCGTGGTCGTGATAAGTAAATTATTAAATTAAATATTATTTTGCTAAAAAATTAAAACTATCCCTGGTGGCGATTTGCTTAGTACCATAGGTTAGGACGAAGGACTATTCCGCGGAGACGGCGAGGAGGGCCAGCTTCACGAGGAGTACCGCGAGGCGCGGAAAACTCTGAAGCTGGCCATTCGCCGCGCCAAAGACGAATGTCGAAAGGAGATCCTGGAGGGTCTCGATCGTGACCCCTGGGGTCGCCCATATCGTGCGGTGCGTCAGAAGCTCCGTACGGCGCCCCCCCCCCCTTACCGAGACTCTCCAGACCAGCTTCCTGCAGGAAGTGGTCGAGGGCCTATTCCCGCAGCGGGTGGGACACACGCCCCCGTCAATGGCCAGTTCGGTCGAAGACGAAGGGGGCAGAAAGGTCGACGTTCCGCCCGTCAGGGAATCCGAGGTAGGGGCGGCTGTTCTTCGGATTCGTTCGAAGAACACCGCCCCCGGGCCGGACGGGGTACCAGCCCGGGTGATGGCCCGAGCCCTCGACCATATGTCGGACCGCCTCAGGGAGGTGTTGGACGCTAGCTTGGCTGCTTCCCTGAGTGCTGGAAGAGCGGGAAGCCGGGACGGCCTGCCGATTCAGGCGCGGCCTACAGGCCCATCTTGTTGCTGGACGAGGCGGGCAAGTTGTTCGAGAGGGTGCTCTCTGCCCGCATCGTCCGGCACCTCAGCGAGGTTGGCCCCGACCTGTCGGACGCCCAATTCGGGTTCCGAGAGGGGCGTTCGACGGTCGATGCCGTGATGCGCCTAGGGCCGTGACCGAAGAGGCGGTGTGCTGTGGCGGCGTGGTGTTGGCGGTGTCTCTCGACATCGCCAACGCCTTTAATAGTCTGCCATTCAGCTGCATCAGGGAAGCACTCCAGTACCACGGGGTGCCAGAGTACCTGTGGCGGCCGGTGGCAGACTTTTTGGTGGAGCGTACCGTTGTGTACGAGGATCGAGATGGCGCCTTGAGACAGCGACCCATGTCGTGCGGCGTTCCGCAGGGCTCTGTCCTAGGACCACTCCTGAGAACGTGGGGTGCGACTGGGTCCTTCGAGAACGTCTCCCCTCCGGGCTGGGCGTAATCTGTTACGCCGAAGACACGTTGGTCACAGCCCGGGAGGCGAACTTCCAGGAGGCGGCGTGCCTGGCCACCAGGGGAGTCTCTCTGGTGGTCGGGCGCATCGAAGCGCTGGGCTTGCGGGTGGCCCTGGAAAAGACGGAGGCCCTGCTCTTCCATGGAACCTGTCGCGGGCCGCCCCCTGGCGCCTCCATAGTGGTCAACTCGGTCCTCGTACCGGTTCGGGCCCAGATGAAGTATCTGGGCCTGATCCTCGACGGTAGGTGGCTCTTCGACGAGCGCGCCTATCAGCGCCTTATGCCGCCCTGAGTGTGGCCGCGGATGGGCGGGACGGGTTTTCCCCCCCATCCGCTTCACAGGCCACCCGCGAGGGGGCGACGTTACGCGTGTGCCGTACGTCGCCTAAATTGAGAGTCTTTACCATCAGACGGTGCCCGCTTCAGTGCGGGCAAGTGCTGGGAGGGGTCCGGATGGCGTAAGAAAGCGGTTCTCGGATCTCTCCCGTCTCAGGCGTAGAGTGGCACACCGTGGTGGTTTAGTGGGTAGTCTGGCGAGTCAGTCAGGAGTCCCACACAAACTGAACCCCCTGTCCCCGCTTGAGCGAAGTGCGTAAAGGAATTCCAACACGTAAAAAAAATAATATCCAAACCTGTTCTACATATATTTGTGATTTTTAAAGGGAATACGCACTACGAATGTATCATGTATTGCGATATACTTTACAGACAAAACACAATTTTTAGATCATACATAGTATTATGTTTATATTAAAGTAAACTAACTACTAACTAACTAAGTAAACTAAGAGTGCTCGTAGTTAAGAGGCGCTCATAGCTAAGAGGCGCTCATAGCTCCGTTGCACTCGGTGATTGGAAACAATCACCAGGGTAAGCAACGACGGCGCGGTCAGTACCTGACTGCTGAAGGCATGTTGCCATAAGCGTCTCCGTGATTCGGAGGGCACGTTAAGCAGTTGGTCCCTGTTATTATCATAGGATAACAGTCGTGAAGCTTAGTTGGAAGCCTTTGGGCGGCTTAAACAACATCCAACGGTAAGATTACGTAGCCATAACGTTTTCTTGCCAGTCCCCAACCCGCACTCGGCCAGCATGGGGACGTATGGCCTTAACTCTCGCTTGGGAGAAGACCCGAGACCAGCAGTGGGACATTATGGGTCGTTGATGAAAGTAAACTAAAACAGTACAGTTTTGCTTAGTATGGTCGACAAACTAGTAAAACAAATTTAAAAAGACTCCATTTTAATCTATAATAAAATATTAGTTAGTAATAGTTATTAATATAATATTAGTATTCTAGATTCAAAAATGGTACTGACCGTCTATCTGTCTGTGTGTTTCATACACTTTCACGGTTAAACCACCGAACTGATTTGGATGTTGGACCTATTTACGACTATAAATGCGAGCAGAACCGCGAGCAAAATCTAGTTTCACATAATGAATGACTTAATTCTACATAGATGTATTTACGATAACTCTTCATTTTTGACGTTATCTTTTGGAAACATCGCGAAGTTTATCGAGCTGGTTACGGTCACGGTCCATTCATTATTTTTGTATATGTTACACGTTACAAATTACACAGAAACAACAACAACACACAATATAATATGTTATGTAGTCTGAATAGTAATTTGTGAGAGTGATTTGATTCTGTTTTCTCTTTCAAGGCTATCTTTCTGAAGTCACGCAAACATGCGTTACGAAGTTTAGTTTAGTTTACGAGAAATAGCCATATGTTTGTATAAAGACATAAGCTTCTGTTTTTGATTAATATTAAAAATAATAAATATTCCTGACTCGTGTTTTTTTTTCGGTATATTCTTGATTATAGTTATCTAATACACAGGCCGAGGCCGATACATAAAAAAAATTATTATAAATTATGTGTAAGCTCAAAAAGTATAAAATATTCATACTATTTTTAAATCCATACTTAATATTGACTGTCTCGGTGGCGCAGTGACTGTAATGCTTGAGGTTTCGGGTTCGATTCCTGAGTCAGACTAAATGTTTGTATGATCTGCAAATTTTTATTTACACACAATATGTATGTATTTACAAGAAAAATATTACTATTAGTTGTCTAGTACCCATTGTACAAGTTCTGCTAAGTTTGGAACTGCATAGCGTTGAGTGACAGATATTCGAAAAAAAGAAAAATACAATTCGAAGTAACTCTGTCTGGGCCGATTTCCATGGAATTTATTGCAAAGATACTCCTTGAACCCTTGAGACGAATAAAACGTAGTAAATTAATCGACTGGACGGTTAGACGCTTAGCAGCCATCACAAAGTCCAATCTAAATTAATCATCTCAATAAAAGACTTCAATTGTTAAATGGTCGTGTCAAAAAATATATATCTATTTACCAAACTATTGCGTAGTGATTGATACGAAGAACACTAAGTATCGCAACCGCTATTCATCCCGTAGATTTCATAATAGCCGATTAAGATAGCAAACTACACAAGTCAACTAATAGCACTGTTGAGACAAGAGAAAAAGTGACACAAGTGGGTTCCTTTCCATGAAGAGACCTATGGTCATGTCCAGTCTTATGGGCTTGTATTGCAAGTATGCAAGTCCATAAGACTTAGATAAGGGATAGTAGAAAATAAGTTATGTAGTTGCTTGCTTTTCAGAATACGATATCGTCATGTCTGTGATTTCCACATGTTAAATATGTTTTCAATTAAAGTATTAGTAAGTATTCTCATATCAACTGAAGAGGCAGTTCTTCTTCAATTGATATGGGTATACCTTCAAGTATAATTATTTAAGTTTTTTAATAGCCGAAAATTACCAGGACTTCGTAAAAGTCAAATACATAAATATTTTTATTATTTAAAGTAAATTATATTCCATCTTTAATCCAGGACCTCCAAAAAGTTTTGGACAATGCAAAGTATGGAGCGGTGTATATGAACTTTGGTTCAAACGTGCGCAGTTCCGAATTGCCAGTTGACAAAAGGGATGCAATCCTCAATGTGTTCAGGAAACTTAATCAAGTTGTATTGTGGAAGTGGGAAGAAGACAACTTGGAGAATAAACCTGAGAATCTCATCATTAGAAAATGGTTACCACAAAAGGAAATTCTAGGTAAGTTACGATTTTTAAAGACATTATTAATATTTCCGTCTCGGCCAGTTCAAATGAAACGATAACTTGCAAAAAACTGGTCTAAAGCAATACTTTCGTTGCTTTCAACCGAGAGAGTGAGATTTATCGGAGCGGAGGTTAACAAATATTTATATATTTTAAATATTTCGAACGTCATTACCGTTCGATAGGAGTATATTTGTACCATAACCTCATTACATGTATATTTCCTACATCATTACCAGCTTTTTGCAGTCCACAGCTGAATATAAGCCCCTGTCATTACATTTCTGATCGTTTTTTTTATCCGTGATTCTGCTCAACAATTATAGTTATAGAAATCTTTGTGTATAATCATGTAATTAATTATAAGACTGGATACTCCCTGACATTTTTAAGCCCAGATCAAAGTCTAAATAATTTACTCAAACATGTCATCAATTTGTATTTTTCATGTGTATATTTTTTTTAGCTCATCCGAATATAAAATTATTTGTATCGCACGGCGGCTTGATAGGGACACAAGAGGCAATCTTCAATGGAGTCCCGATAATTGGTGTACCAATTTATGCCGATCAGTATAACAATTTGTTACAAGCTCAATACCTCGGCTGTGGAAAAATTCTAGAGTACCACGACATCAATGAGAAAAATTTTGGTAAAATTTTGAACGAAGTACTCGGCAATCAATCTTATGCAGAAAAAGCTAAGGCTTTGTCGGTAAGGTTTAAAGATAGACCACTGAGTGCTTTAGATACAGCTATGTTTTGGATTGAATATGTTATAAGGAATAATGGAGCTGATTATATCAAAAATCCTGCTTTGGAGTTAAGTTGGGTCGCCTCCAGTATGCTCGATGTTTACGTTTTCGTCTTAATGATTATCCTGACAATCATATATGTAGTACTTAAATTGATATTAATTTCAATAAGTTATCTTAAGAAGGGGGAACCAGAAAAGAAATTGAAGAAAAATTAAAAAGAGCATGTATCTGCAATGTTTTAAAAGACTTCGCAATAATACAATATATTTAAGTTTAAACATGTTAATGATGTTCTCTCTTTGGGTATAAATTTTTTTTCTTGTTCTTGAATTGTTTGTGTAAATGATTTGCGTGTATTTTAATAACTAAGTGATTATGTTTGTATCTCTTTGAAGTCGTATTAATAATGATATTCAGTAGAGTAGTAATTATAAAAAAAACTTTTGTATTCTATTTCTCATCTCTCTGGTACAGAATAATCTGAGATTGTTAACAAATAAAAGATAACAGTTAAATATAAAATGGTTTGATAAAGACGCTGACGAAGTTCTGCGGAACAGCTAATAGAAATACATAAATATTTTAACTGAAATGCAAACAAACAGAACAGTTTTAACATGCTCTGTATGGAAGAACAAGTAAGAAAACAATACAAAGTAGCTAAGTATTCCGAGCAAGGGCTCGCGCCTACATTTTTTTACATTCTGCTCTCATCCATTGTTATTTTAAAGACTACGTGTATGATTTTTGATGTTCCGGTTTTAGATTTTCTTTTCTTATTTTTGATTGAGTTTATTTATTTTTGATTTCCTAGTCTTATCCCTTGTTTATGGCAAATTCGGATAATAAAGAGCATATATAAACATTGAATTGTAATAACCATAGCTGGCAAAGATATAAACATATTGTATCATCTATTTTGTTATGTAGCTGCATCGAACGTTGACTAGGTATAATTTATTAAAGAACACAAAATTAAATAAACTGAAACCAAAAGCATCGTAGCTGTTACGCGAGTGGGCCTCGTTTATAATTAGACAAATATTTGAACGAAACCTTCGTGTTTGGACAAAACTCAGCTTAGTTTCGAGGGCTTTTGTGAAGAGCTGGCGACAACCTGCAATGAGAGAGGACTATTACTGACTTGTGAATTTTGAATGTGTCTAGCTGAGATTGCGTTCATTCTGTCTTTCATATGAGCTCAGACTATCATTATCATACGCAGTTTGCTCTTGTTTTGTCTGAGGGTGCATCTATAGTTTGAAGTTACTTAGCTTGAAATGGAATTTTGATATGCGTTTTGGATTCGCACAAATAGATAGTGTAGATTCAAATACTAGTAGTATACTAATGAAGACGACTTTCAGAAAAGTATTTAAGTAAGTACAAATATAGATAACAATAAAGAGAATAATAACACAACTAGAGTAAAAAAATAAGTGCTAAATAATAATGGTTTGCTTTGATGATAAGATTATACTTTGCTCAGGAGAGTGAAAGGGTGAGGAATAACCGACTTTTTATTTTTAATCCATTACTTATTGAAAAATTAAGTTTTTTTAAAAAAATGTTAAACACATTCACAGTTGAACATTTCAAGCACCTCCGTCCAAGTCTATTCCCCGTCCAAGCAGTGGATGTAGTTTCTACAAACATTGTCAGTAGACCTTAACTCCCTTGCACTATTGTTAACTTCAGAACAGCCTTTGGAAGAAGAAACCTCGAGTATCAAAGTGCAAACATACACAGCAAAATACACAAGATCCTATATCTACAATCCCATATAAAGTTCAAACTCAAAGCTATAAATGAACAATGGCTACACACTGTGGATTATCATGACACAGAGAGCTTTTTGTAGTTTGGTAGGGCAAACGTGACTATATATACTCTAAGACGAGCATTGTAACCTTTTTGCACACACATACACACTTTCACACACATACACACACAAATACACGCAGACACACACATGCACATACAAGAACACACACACACACACACACATACATACACGAATACACGCAGACTCACACATGCACATACAAGAACACACACACACACACACGCATACACATTTTTCCATAATCCATCAAACCATATATCATTAGTATTTTTATATACTAAGTTCACCTAACTTGCATCGCACTAAGCGGAGCCACTGATTCTCAAAATACAGGAAATCCTAGTTTGAGGATCAAGGGGTTTCATATAATTGTTTGCCATACTTGTTGTATTATTGTAAATTGAATAACCGTGTTACTTTCTTGTTGTGTAGTTAAATTTATGCAATAAACTATTATTATCATCTGATGTTCTCTTTATTTTAAAATTAAAATATCACCAGTTTTAGGAGTACAAATACTAATATCATCATATTTTGGAGATGAAACCTACCTCAATATAAGAAAAGGTATCGGAAGGGCTAAGGGTCTGATAGTAAAATTATGCGTACGACATATGGGACAAATATTAAAATATGACCGTCCGTTTGTCTTCATATCAACTATTTTATTAGGAATGGTCGAACATTTTTGCTTAAAGCACCATGTCTTTCAAGGGCGTAGATTTAGAGGCTTAATTTTTATTTGTTCAAAGATAACAAACAAACTTAGTATCGATGGTGTCATGTTCAATGATGTTGATAATAAAATATAATGATAGTATGAACATAAAGAATATTTTCATTCTTAAAAGAAAAGTCTATCAGAGTCACTGACTATTCTTTCTAGCCCCGAATGCCTTACGAATCTATTTTACACAATGAACCTGAAAGTCCGTAAACGTATTAAAGAAAAATGGTAAAAAAGAAAGACACTTTGCCTGAATTATGTATTTGTTTTCATTCGTCACGGCATTTCCGTGTGTTTGTTAATATTTTAAGATAAAATTGCTGCACACTTTTCTAAGTTTGGCTCTGCCAAAATAACTACTCTACCCGATAGAAAGCATAAGCAGAATCCAAGAGTGGTGGTCACCATACTTATTGCGAATGCAGACAGCATAGTGACCCACACCATGACGGGCTAGTAATATTTTTGCGTCTTTGGGTCTCCGGTCTCGCACTCACCAACGAAACACAACAGCACGAATGCTGACATTTTACGTTGATTTTCTATGCGAGGGTTGTACCGCCTTCATGCTGAAATCGGCGTGACTCTATTACCTACTATACTTGTATAATTTAGCTATAATAGAAATCTACAGCCACGTACTTCCACCAGTCCAGCCATCCGCACTGGCTAAATAAACGCTGGTGAATAAACTAGTGGGAGTTAACCAAAAAATATGAACATAATTCCAAACAGGTGTTGTAAATTAAACAGAAATTTTAATCGTATCTTGATTATTAATAATATTATAACGTATATGTCGGTTATGGACAGCTTTGTAGTTTTTGAGTGAAAGAGTAACAAACATCCTCACAAACTTTCACATTGGTAATATTAGTATAGATGATCTGGTAGTTTTAAAATGAATCCACTCATCTCTTGGTTAAATTTAAAAACGTGCTTGTCCTATATTTGGGCCTGCAAAAGAGACTCCGTCTGATAGTTGATTTTAATTGTAAAGAAAGATGCTAAAATCTTCTTTGACAAAGTATTGAGAAAACTATTATAGTCACATGTTTGTAATATTCGTAATTTAAAGATATTTTATTTTCAACTCTTGTTGTTTATCTATCGTTGTGTTCAAGCAATTAAACTTAAAAATGATTAAATTAAATTATGCTTGACAAAAAGGTTTCATAACTATTCAATGATCTAGAAAGATTGATTGAGTACACCGTCATTACAGTTTTACAGTTGGTTACTCTATTTCTATTTATTTGTTACACTTGAGTACAAAAATATGTGCTCAAAATATGGAACAATTGACTTTATATCATAGATTAACTTTTGTCCGCGGCGCGTATGTCTGTAATCGCAGCAAAAAGTAGCCTATGTCCTTCCTTAAGAATCAAAGTATATCCAATCCAAACCAAATTGAAACGGGTGCAGCGGTTAAGTTGTGAAAGCGCAACAGCCAGGCAAACAGAGTTACTGCTAAATATATAAAAGTATTCAAGTATGGATGAATATATCTTCGTTATATTGTATCAGCTTAGTCACAACAGGGAAAATAGACTTTTGTGAAGACTTATGGATATTAAATTAATTTAGGGTATAAAAATTGTACAGGAAACTTAATTATCAACAACCCATAACGTCCCACTGCTGGGCTCGGGTCTCCTCTCAGGAGAGGGTTAAGGCCATACGTCCCCACGCTGGCCAAGTGCGGGTTGGGGACTGGCAAGACAACGTTGTGGCTACGTAATCTTACCGTTGGATGTTTTCAAGCCGCCCAAAGGGGTCCAACTAAGCTTCACGACTGTTATCCTATGATAACAACCGGGACCGACTGCTTAACGTGACCTCCGAATCACGGAGACGCTCATGATGACATGCCACTAGCGGTCACCCATCCAGGTACTGACCGCGCCGTCGTTGCTTACCCTCGGTGATTGTTTCTAAACACCGAGTGCAACTGGGCTATAAGCGCCTTCGAAACTTAACTAAATGTTGCAAAAATCATTTTTGTACAGTGGAACGGATTTCGGAATAAGTGGAATTAGTCGGAGGGCTCAAAGTTGACCCTACTACTAGTTCCTAGTACCAGAGTAGAAGAAATAAAGTTTTGTTCTAGCATTAACGCTATAAAGTATTTTAGCATGTTAAAAAAAGATTTATTAATACACCTTTATTACATACCACTAAAGTATAAAACGGTGTACTGACATTGATGGAAATCTACATAATTATGGTATTACAATAGGCATTTTTGGTATTGGATTTTTTGTATATAAAAAAGTAATAATTGTGGAAATTTCAAAAACGGTCACGGTGTTAAGAAGGGTGGTTAGTAGGCATAATAACATGTATCATCGACATCATTATCACTAGCCTTTAACAGCTTATTGTTGGACATAGGCATTTATAAGACGTGTATATTATTCAAAATCTATTTTCATGTGTAATATCACAAATTACTTTCATGATTCTTATTAGATGTACATTTTTCGGGAAATCATGGCTACAGCCGAAGAAAATGAGGCAGCTGCTACATAAACACGACAAAATTAAAATTCCCAGTGAGTATAGATGTAGAGAGACCTGTCGTTAATTAATCAACCGTCTGTATGCCGAAGTCGTGGAAGGTAAATGTAAAACTAACAGAGAACCGACAGGACGCAAATTAAAATCAATATGTTGGCAACGACCGATTCTGTAGTGGACCTTTTTTGTCTAATCTCTTGTTGATATCCGCTACAGTCGCCAGTTTGCCTATGTTGGTGAAAAGTAAAACTAAATTTAAACTTTACTCAAGCTGACGAGTAAGCAAATAAAGTTAGCAAAGTTTTAGAATGTAATTTATTACAACAGCTAAGTTTGATTGATAGAAAAGACGGATATCATTTATTGAATTTAGATGGAAATAAATTGCGTATTGTGCTTTTGTGTTTTGTAGCGAAATGGCTTAAATTTCTTTTCGATAAAAATATTTGTAATTATTTTACCATTACCATCATATCCCTCAATTTTATTCTTATAGTTTTTATGGCTTAGTGGTTAATTGATTAGTATTTTGGAATGTTATCGTTTTCAGGCTAAACAAAGGAAAAAAGGTAAGTTTGGTAAGATAAAATTGCTTGCTTGTGATGTTAGGCAGAATATTCTGGCAATTCCATCGAATGCTGTAGGTAGTGATTGTATTAGCCGCAACATGATTCTGCCTATTCATGACGAAGTACTTCCCATCCTCTGCAATATCCTGAATCATTCCGTTTCAAGTGATGCTTTTCCATCTGCATGGAAAGATGCTTAAATAATCCCTCTACTCAAGAAAGTTTATCTTTAATCCATTTTACTTTTCCTATCTAAAGTGCTTGAAAGCCTCATCTACTCCCATCTGAGTTATTTCCTTTCCAAAAATTCTTTACTTAACCTCTTCTAATCTGGTCCGTCCTAGTCATAGCACGACTTCTGCGCTGATACACATTACTGACAGCACCAGACTGGGCATGGATAGTAGAATGATAATGACAGTACTCACCTCACTCGATTTTAGCAACGCCTTCAATACCGTTGATTTTCACATCCTGTTTGCTATACTACGGTCTCTTAACATATCTCCAATGACAATTGATAGGTTTTATAGTTACTTAAAAAAAAACTTGAGTGGAGACCGCGTCTCGGCAAACGTAGTGTAGGACGTCTACAGGCCAGGTGGAGCGATGATTTGCGCGGGACGGCTGGCAGGAGCTGGATGCGAGAAGCCATAGATCGAACTAAGTGGCGTGAAATTGGAGAGGCCTATGTCCAGCAGTGGACTGCGATAGGCTGATGACGATGATGATAGTTACTTGTCTGGCCGCCGGCAACGTATTTGCATTGAAGACTCGACATCCTCCTGGTGCAGTATTACTGCTGGTGTACAACAGGGTGGCGTTCTATCTTTTCTACTCTTCGCTGTTTTTGTAAACTCAATCTCAAACTAATTAAGTTCATCCTACCGTCTTTTTGCAGATGATTTACAAATATATATATACAAGCTCCGATTAACTTGTTACCGGAAGCAATCAACACAATCAATGCTACTTATTGCGTATTGGAGACAGGAGTCATAAGTTGGCACAGGCTTGTGTTACTGGCAGTCTCAGTATGGTCAAGAGTTAACTAGACACAACCGCCCCAAATTCAATTCAATGGAACCACCACTGAGATCAGTACTCCACTTCAATTATTCAATTTTGAAATTATGTAATTATTCAAAAAGTACCGTGAACCATTTTATCTGCCAACGGCCTGAGAGTAATTGTTCGCCACACTAAATTAGGAGAATAGTAGTGATATGCCACATCGGACTACTTCGAAGGCGAGCCTAACTCATTAAGATTTTGCAATTAAAATTTTGCAATCTAGCCGCCTGTCATTCAGAAGGGTATTTACGTCGAAGCAAAACACTTGGGACAAAAATATCAATCTTGATAAGATGTAATTTTTTTTTAATAATTGCAGGTCTCCTAAATAAAATTTTGTATCACATATGAGAATATGGGATTTAAAATGAACATACTAAATGTTCATTTAATGATTAGATGGGACATCTGGCATCCTATCCCATTATGCATACCTTAGGGTGTGGTACTTAAGTAGCGGCAAAAGGGAATAGCAAACTAGATGACATATCGCCTGATGGTAAGCGATTATCACCGCCCATGACCCGCCACACCAGTCGTCACAAGTGCGTTGCCGTTGTTGCCGGTCTTTGGGAGATGAGGAGGGGGATGGAGGAGGAGTTGTGGTATGGGCCTCCGGTATTCTCACTGACTTGGTGAAACACAGCCCAAGCGCTGTTTCATACCGGTTTTTTATAAGGCCGTGGTTTCACTCCGGTCGAGCCGGGCCTTTCTTTCGGAAGCGTGACTCACCCAGATATCGATCTACTATCTACTGTCTAATTTACAACTGTTACTGTATATGTTGAAAGTTAATATTTGAATGCTGGACGCCTCGCTCCCTCTCCCTTGGTGGGAGGCAATTGGAAGGAAATTACATAGTTAGCTTGGAGACTGTTTCTATAAAAAAGTAGTATATATATGTATACAAATACCTACAATAACATATTGAAACTTTTATCCTGCTGAGTGTTCGTGTGTTAAACTTTATCATTCTTTTTTATTTAAAATAATTGCTGCATGATGACTGCTATAAATAAAAACACACGCATGAATCATATGTAGCACAATGTGTAACATGTCATATTCTACACATATGCATAATATAACAGTTGTTGGCTTAACATCCGTGAATAGTCTTTTTATGCCAGTCGGCTATGTCCTAACTCGTTGCATGTAAAGTTTTTGTTTGCCGAGCGCGGACAAAAACGTTATTTGTAGCTTACAATAGATGTGATGTACAGTGGGGAATTGAATGCGGAATATTATTTGAAACTTTTATTGCAGCACAGAATGCAGGTGAATTAATTATAAGTTTTATTACATATAATTCGTCCAAGTACAGGATCAGCATACAAGACCCATACCATTGCATCGAGGAGTGAGGCAAGGGGACGTTATATCCCCGAAATTATTCACTAATGCAATGGAGGACCTGTTTAAGACGCTGCACTGGAAGAGGTGCGGTATCAACATCAATGGCGAATACATCTCTCACTTGCGATTTGCAGATGACATCGTCATCATGGCAGAGACGTTGCAGGACCTACAACAGATGCTGAACGACCTGGCTGACTCGTCTGTGCGCATCGGCCTACGGATGAACTTCGACAAGACCAAGGTCATGTTCAATGAACATGTACTGCCGGAACCGGTTGCGGTACACGGTGCCGTTCTCGAAGTTGTTCAAAAATATGTATACCTCGGGCAGGCTTTGCAGTTAGGTAGAAACAGCTTTGAGGACGAGGTGAACAGAAGAATCCAGCTGGGTTGGGCAGCGTTTGGGAAACTTCGTCGGGTCTTCTCATCATCGATCCCACAGTGCCTAAAGACGAAAGTCTTCAATGCGTGCGTCCTACCCGTAATGACTTACGGAGCCGAAACGTGGACACTTACGGTTCGACTGGTCCATAAGTTTAAAGTCGCTCAGCGTGCAATGGAGAGGTATATGCTCGGCGTTTCTCTAAGGGATCGCATTAGAAACGAGGTGATCCGACAAAGAACCAGGGTCATCGACGTAGCCCACAGGATTAGCAAGCTGAAGTGGCAGTGGGCTGGCCACATTTGCCGAAGAACCGATAACCGTTGGGGTAAACGAGTTCTTGAGTGGAGACCGCGTCTCGGCAAACGTAGTGTAGGACGTCCACAAGCCAGGTGGAGCGATGATTTGCGCAAGACGGCTGGCAGGAGCTGGATGCGAGAAGCCATAGATCGAACTAAGTGGCGTGAAATTGGAGAGGCCTATGTCCAGCAGTGGACTGCGATAGGCTGATGATGATACATATAATTTTCTTCTAAATAACCACAAATGTAACGTTGTTAAACATAATGTAGCTATGACCTGGTTCGGTAGGGTACATATTATGTAAAGCATGGGTTATACATTTATTTCAACGACAACGGTCGCATTTTGAATATATCCTGATTCACGGGGGACTTTACAAACATACAAGAAACGGACTCAAAGAACACCCAGACTCAGAACAACAATTTGTGGATTGCAATGTGTTGTCTCATGTGTGTAAACCCATAACACTCATCGCAGTTTACATCACACCATTAGTAAGTATATATTCTTTTATATTGAAAGTGTTTTTATATCATTTTATATCACCACCATGCCTTACAAACACTTGAAGTGAGTATGTGTAAGTTTTTATTTTAAAGTTTTATTATTAGTAATCAAGTCAAAGATCACCTGTCACTCAAAATTAAAGTTTGTTTTTCAAAGGTTGTGACTTGTAATTAGATGAGGTAGGTACATTTATGTATAAACACTCAAACCACCCCGAAATTTAACTTGAACTTGATCGTTATTTAAAACGTTATTAGCCTGTTAGAAATTCTCAAGTAGTTTTAAAGTCCCTTTATTTGTTTTCAAGTGTTTTAAGTTTTCTATTATTGTATTTCAAATTCTTGAAGATCATCGTTTGCTTCAGTAATTACTTGAATTATCACAAATCATGTTGGGATGAATATGATCTTCAATGAAGACCGCGTTTCGCAAAACGTGGTGTAGGACGTCCACAGACCAAGTGGAGTGGATCGAACCAAATGGCGCGCGATTGGAGAGACCTAGTTCCAGCTGTGGACTGCGATAGACTGAAGATAATGATATTCTCATCACAATAACACCGTATTATTTCTTTCTTTTTTTCTGTATTGTTTCTTACAATTAGCTACAAGTATTGGAATCATGCGAAGTATATGGTGGGAGTATTTGAAACGATCATAGCGTTTTCCGTTGCAGAAATGTACAACACCAGGGGCTTAGTGAAACATGTTAAAGTTGCTTAAAAAAATATTATTAAACAAAAGTAAACATTCTTTAATGGTGGGTTTACTGGATATTTTGGCATGCTTCGTATATCTCATGTTACATTTCAAATTAAACACATGTTGTTGGATTAAGTCATAAACGTTAGTTATGTATTATTACAAACTTATATACCTGCCAAATAAATATTTTACATATAAACAAACCAAACGCAATTGTATATCATGTTTAAATAGAAAATGTCAAACGGGCCTCATTGTTAAACTTAGGCCGTAACAAAATTTAACATTAAATTACAAACTTACAAAGTTCAAAGTAATGGCTTCAATTGAAATTTGTTTTAACATTAATTTGTTTCGAGTTTGTATTTCGGGAGCTGAAAATTACGATGCAAGAATAAAGGGAATTTCACAACGACTCGACTTTATGTCCCTTTTGTGTATGAACATAATAAATACATTATTACTTCGGAACTTGTCGTGCTAAATTTTGTCGTCAATTTCAGGTCAATGATATTTGATCCACTTAAGAGCTATATATTTTTGATCAATAGATTCCCTAAATAGCTGATTTTTATTGTAAAAAGGAACTAAGTTGAGGTTTAATAATCTACAAAAGTAACTCACAGAGGAGTAATATAACCTGACAACATTTGTTCGTGTTTCGTTGGTGAGTGCGAAGCCGGAGGCCCAATTATGCAGAAGCATAAGTACAAGCCGTCATATTGTGGTTCTCCGTGCTGCATTTTTGCAGTATCTGCCTTCTTTCTATCAAGCAGAGTAGAGTTACTTTAGCACGATCATACATAGAAAAAATTACCCTAGCTACGGTAAGGCGAACTTACCTAAAGCGCTTTTTATTCCAGCCATAATAGGTCCTTCAGACAAAGACGGATGCAGACATTGTCGGTAAAAGTTGCGGTTTTCTTTCAACAAATGAAAACTTTCTAATTTTAGTATTTATTTTAAACTTGTTAATCAAATAATTATTAATCAAACGATTTGTCTCTTCTTTAAGCAAATTAATCAATTAAACCGAGTTACGAAGCAATCTCTTGACGCTAATTATAACAGATTACATTAATCTTGCGATATAGCAGGTCTGACGAGGCGTGGTCATGATGCTCGCGGTGTGATATTTATCAATGAGGAAATTGTAACAACTTTGATTAGAATATTCTTGCGACTTTCTTCTTGCGTTTTTATAGGGCTTGTTTTAAGTCTTCCTTCTCTTAACCGTGCTGTTTTTCCTGCATAGGTAGCTCCTTTGCCGTCGTTTTCAATAATCTATCTCCAGATTTAACTAGAGATAGGTTAATGATGTTCTCCTAACCGATTTCAGCCACGGCGGCCAGTCTCAATGGAGACTAGCCAACTACGCAGTAGATATATTATAGAGCACTAGTGTGCGCAAACACAGGTGCACTCTCTGTTCCCTCTCCCTCTCTCATAATTCGATGGGACGGTTAACCGACACGAGCGGGGAGAGATCTGGCGCAGGACCGACAGCTTACGTGCTCTCCGAGGCACGGGGGTTCAGACCCCAATTTCCAAACTCCGAGTTGTTATTAAATATTTGTATAATCAGCAAAACACAACAACACTTTTGGCCCGACCCAGTATTAGAACCCTTGATTGGCAGATTGACGTCAATTGCTAGAGATAGGTATGATATATAATATATATTTAAACAGTCATGGTTATGCAGCATACGAGTAGCTGTATTCAAACTAATTTTTATTGTATCTTTCTTTCTTATAAATTTTCTTTGTATCTGCAGCAGCATAAGTGTCCAGCGACGGAATGCGATAGATGATGATGTATATATTTCAATATTTTATGCCTTCCGATCTACATCACAACTCTCTTTTTTCCTCAATTCCTTTCCTCTTAATATTTTATCAGTTTCGACATTGTGTTAGAGTACAGGCGCTATATTGTTCGAGAGGACGTGTATCGGATGTTTCAATATAAGTAAAATGCACTAAACACCAAAAAATACTATCCGACTCCAAGCGAAAACTAATTTCAACTATGCCCATTTGTTACGTAAATTGAACGGTTATAGAATTGGGTTTCGGGTCAAAATTTATTGTAATGAAACTTTCCTTGTATCAATTATGAACGGTATTTTATAAAGACTAATTATAAATATTTTGGAAATTTGACACACAACGCTATCTAGCTTCAAACTAAGTAGAGCTTGTACAATGACAGCCAAATTGCCTGATAGAACACTTGTATGTAATACCAGGCCGCCATAGTGTGGGTCCTAATTCGCATTGAGGATGGTGACCACTACTCTTGGATTCTGCTCATGCTTTCCATCAAGCAGGGCAGAGACATTATGGCAGCTAAAATATGTAAAAAATTAAATTGTGGTCCATTTTTGTAAATAAATACATGTTATGCATAAAAAAATAAATTTTAACAGATCATGTATACATTGGTCCGGTTGTTTCATCTATCTATCTATCTAAACATTGGTCTGACCCGGATTCGAACTCGAGACCTCAAGCAAAGCAGTTGCATACGCTACCACGGTGCCATTAAGGCAATCGAATTAAATAGGTGTGGCTAAAAATTTAGAGACAATACAAAAAAGACAATGATTACTTATTGTACTAAAACCTGGTAGGTTAGGTTATAAGTAGTTTTTGTTTACATAAATTGATTTTATTGATTTTTTTTTAAATTTCTGAATAATTTTTCTATTATCCCTTTAATTGTTAATTCTTCTGCTACACGATAAAAGGATCCTATTTTTTAACTCTCAAATTAAACAGTGATTAAAAAGATTTAAACGGATTTACTTTTGCTACCACTCTTTGGTTCAACCGTCGAATAATGAATGCGTCATTTTTATCTTGTTTGAAACCTCAAAAACTTTATGTCAAGTGCTGCCATTAATATAATTGACTCTGATTCGATATAATTGAATAATCGATTAAATATTTAGCTATAATGTTTTTAATAACTACAAGTATTTTATATTTACTAATTTTAATGCCACTGAATTAAAATTAGTAAATATCACAATGTTAAGTCTGGTACTAAATATTATTATTTTACAAAGGTCTTGACTTATTAGCCTTATAATATGTACGTATGGGATGACCAGGGGTGACACCTACGGGCACTCATAGAAAACCGGTGTTGCTCCTTATTGCTGTGCAGCGCTAATATATTATTTGCACCATGTTCAACTGTAATATCTGGTATTGTCACCCTTGTAGATATGACCAGGGGTCCAGCTGATACGGCGCTTTTTCTAACAAACATGGTCTTATTCGCAAATGTGTTTTTTTATGGAATAGGGGGCAAAGGGGCAGACTAATCGCCTGATGGTAAGCGATTACCGCCGCCCATGGACACCCGTAACACCAGAGCCATGCTTCGGCATGCATGGGCCGGTTTGACCGGAGTGATACCACGGCCTCACAGAAAACCGTTGTAAAACAGCGCCTGCGCGGTGTTTCACCGAGTGAGTGAGGACACCGAAGGCCCATATTCCAACCCTTCATCTAATTCCGCTCCCCATCCCCCAAGGCCGGCAACGCACTTGTGACGCCTTCGATGTAGTGGGTGTCCATGTGTGACGGTAATCACTTAGCATCATGCGATACGCCCCCTCGTTTGCAACCTATTCCATATATAAAAAAATGATTTTTTGACGCACATGCCTCTCAATATTCCATTTTCTGGTTCATGTTTTGATGTGCTTCTAGAAAACCAATGATAATTTACTTTTGAGAACGACGCCTCATACAGCTTTAGTTTTTTTGCAGTATTGACCAGCTGTTTTTAGTAATAATATTACAACAAACTAGTCAGAACAAGTTGAATTGTCAATTCACTCGCTTCATGAGCTTCATCTTATAGTTATTTCGGATCATCAGCTATTTCTAATCGATTCTTTTAAAAAGAGCTGTTATGTATTACCTGCCTTAGAAGCTGATATATAGATAAAGTACTACAAGTACATCTTTACACGGTATTCAATACTTTTCTCCAATTACGTATCTATTCACAATATAGTGAATTGAAATACATCTAGTAGTTGCGCAGTGCAGTCCTATTTCCCGTGTGTGAACTCCTTTCATATTGCTGCTTTTCTATTTTTAAATCGCTGTACGCCAACAGTGAAACCAATTTCATAGAGCGACTTAGATGGTACCTACCTATCCAGATTATCTCGTATTTCTAGGTTTTCGAAGTACACGACTATTCCATTTATGTTTGTGGAGATATTTAGAGGATCTAATTTTAGAACGTCGCGCCGTTTCAGTTTGTGCTTTGTATTATGCAGTAGCTGAAGACGGCACAGTTTATTATTACGTTCGTTCGTTCGTTATTAATTCATTAAATATAATTTTATCCGACTACTGTGAAGCCGAAATAAAAAATGAGGTAGTTTTGGCAGTCTTCGTATGTTACACTGTAGTATCTCAACTACTGATCATATTTTAATTCGTCAGCTTTTAATTTGATTCATAATAATGGCCACGATGATAGAGTTTTTAATACAATGCCTTTATGAGCAATATATAGAAAGACAATGAATACTTTAACAAGAGTTGGTAAATAGAGATAAAGTAAATTGTGTAATATATTTATCATTTAAGTATGATTTAATAAAATAAAGAAGTTGGTACCATGACCTTCAAATGAAGAAAAAAATATCCCGACCCCTATATGAGAAGACCATTTATTACATTTTAACTTCATCAACGTTGTCGACTAAAATAGGAGCTCAGAATAAAATGTATGCTAATCTTATAAATGCACGTGAATGGGAAAAATCACTGGCCCATTATAGAGTGCCGCATCCTAGAAGCGTGAAAGGATGAAGTGGTTAAAATATAGTTAACAAGGGCCAAAGAGGCCATTAAAGGTCTAAGACCTTCCTTACTCTCCCGTCGTTTGTCATGCAAATAGAGATTGAATAATTTATAGTAGATTCATCCTCCTGTATTACGAGGATCCGCATTGTTGGGCAAATCGGATGATATACTCCACCTACGTATCGCTCTAAATAAATACCTTTTACATTGTTATCTCAAGGCTTTTTGTTTGATATGAATACATCAAATACTAATGCAACACTATTAAAAACGGATACTTTATTGTTATTTATCAGTAGAAGAGATATTCTTTGTACGGGAAAGTCAATGGGTTTCTGGAACTTTGTAATAAATCACTTTTAATATACTTTTTATTTGGTACTTTTTTTTTGTTTTAGCGTTGGTCTAGTGCCCTAGTGGTTAGTGATCCTGACTGCTAAGCCAGACGTCGTGGGTTCGATTCCTGCCCAAGACAAACCTATGTGTGATGAACATGATTATTTGTTGTATCTGGTTACTATAGTACAGGCATTGTCTAGCTTGGGATCAAACGGCCGTGTGTGAGATGTGTCATGATATTATTATTTTGTCATACATAAAAATATTGAACATGCTCAAAGTATACTGTTACCATGTTTGTAGTAGACTACGTGTGTACACGTAGGTAATCCTCGTTTGGAATACGCTGTGATGTATCTACTGCAGTTATGCAAATTACATTTTCATGAACTGTGTGAATAAAACGATATACAAACAATAACCAAAATGCGCATACGTTCCACGTTCCTGTGAACCAGTTCAAATTAAATATTTCGCATCTCTACGCAAAAGAAAACCTTAAATACATTGTAGTTTGCAAGCTGCAACGTTGTTCGCATTCATAATGCTGTGGTTTTACGACGCGACGTATACAAAGCACACCCTGTTCACATACAGCCTTGTTGTGTATTGCTACTAATGTTAATACAATTTTAATAAAAGTTTTCTGTATGCATTCAAGTTAGTTTAATATACACCTAGCATGTTCGCCAAAGCCAAATACTTATGTCTAGCGCCTGATAAATTTTGTTTGGCAACATTTTTGCTTTGTAAACATTTTTGCTGTACGCAATATGACAGTAAATACAGCGTTATATTTTTTTGTATTAAACTGGTTATTACTAGTGTAATATATGTTTTAAACATTCCTACTATATAAATTTGTAATGAGGTTTCAAGATTTATAATTTATATTTTTTTAACAGCACTGTACCTAGCTAGGTATTTATCCTTTTTGAGTGAGCACCTTAAAAAGTAATTATGCACCTTAAAAAATGTAAAGCATTTTACATAGGGTACTAATTTCTAGCTACTTTTTACATTAAAATTTATAATGTATCTACTTGTTACGGAATAGTACACTATACTAGTCTTATCTATAGTTGTCCAAATTGATATTCAGCACATTCAAAGTTATATATAGTAGGAATATATTTACATAGTTGTGTAAATATGTGAAGTGGAGATAATAATATCTGAACGGAACGGTTGCATAACGAAGACGGCAACTCCTCCTCCACGTTGCGGTAGCTTTAAATGTTATTTACTTAACTTTTATCTTGAATAGCTTTAATAATATTATGCATCAGTGTAGAAACAAACATGAAATAATTTGAATGTCATGTAATTAATACGTGATTTGAAACCCTAAGATCATAACAGTAAGAACTTAAATAGCATTGACGTACAATAAAAATACTCTTGGATATTAGATAACTGACGCACACATTGCCCTTGATGTAAGCGATGCCGTGACGTATCAACAGTCTGAATATAGCAACAGATTACTAGGTATAACAATGCGCTGTCATCTCGAGGTTACTGGAGAGAGCAGAGAGGTTATGGTCGCAATGAAATTTTTGTAACTTCGATGTATTACGTAATAAGTGTCAGTCTAAATTAGTAGGTATACATATGTAAACAAAACCCCAAAAACAGTGTGTGTAAATGTGTTGAGTTCAAGTGGTTGCGTTTTACGAACAACAAGATCAAAAACATTAGATAAACAGTGTGCAGTAAACAACTGATAGTAAAATATAACTATTTAATCAGTTTACTACATTATATGAGTTACAATGGCCGTGTCAGTGTCTACAAAGTTTTTTTCTTTGTGTAAAAATAGTTTAAGTTTTAGAGCACTTTCAACAACATGCACTACAAATGCGAAAGTTGTATTTAACTGGGAAGATCCACTAAATTTAGAAGGACAGTTACATGACGACGAAAAGGCAATCCGAGACTCGTTTAAAGCTTATTGTAACGAGAAACTATTACCAAGAGTTATCGAAGCGAACAGGAATGAAGTCTTTGATAAAGATATTTACAAGGAACTCGGTGGTATGGGAGTGCTCGGATGTACAATTAAAGGATATGGTTGTGCGGGTGTCAACTACGTTACGTATGGCTTGTTAACAAGGGAATTAGACGCAGTTGACTCTGCTTACAGATCCGCCTTGAGTGTACAGAGCAGTTTGGCTATGGGGGCAATTAATAACTATGGTACTGAGCAACAAAAACAAAAATTTCTACCTAAAATGGCTAAAGGTGAATTAGTAGGATGTTTTGGGTTGACTGAACCTAACTTTGGAAGTGATGCTGGTGGTCTTGTAACAAGAGCAAAGTACGACGCTAAGAACAAAACTTATGTATTATCAGGATCAAAAACATGGATTACGAATTCTCCTATCGCAGACATATTAATTATCTGGGCCAAGGATGATGAAAATAAAGTGAGAGGTTTTATTGTAGAACGATCAGAAGTCAAAAAAGGTCTTGACACTCCGAAAATCAATGGAAAATTTTCACTGCGAGCATCGACAACCGGCATGATATTGCTCGACGAAGTGGTCATACCGGAGGACAATTTATTGCCCAATGTAGTGGGTCTGAAGGGGCCGTTCGGATGTCTCAATAACGCGCGATATGGGATCGCTTGGGGCGTTCTCGGTGCCGCTGAAACTTGTTTGCGGATCGCCCGACAGTACACATTAGATAGGAAACAATTTGGGCGACCGCTCGCTTCCAACCAACTTATACAGAAGAAACTGGCTGACATGTTGACAGAGATAAGCATTGCGTACCAAGCTTGTTTGAGAGTGGGACGTTTGAAAGATGAAGATAAGGCCGCACCTGAGATGATTTCACTACTAAAGAGAAATAATTGTGGTAAATCGTTGGATATTGCTCGAAATGCGAGAGATATGCTCGGAGGCAACGGTGTTTCTGATGAATATCACATTATTAGACATGTGATGAATCTGGAGGCCGTCAACACCTATGAAGGGACCCATGATATTCACGCCCTTATATTGGGTAGATGTATTACTGGAATACCCGCATTTTAAACTAAATTGTTGTTTATTTAAATTAAACGTCAACTGGAAATATTGCTTGTAATTTTGCTTGAAAAATTAAGTAAAAAA
The DNA here is from genome assembly GCA_003709505.1 of Hyphantria cunea. Classification (NCBI taxonomy): domain Eukaryota; kingdom Metazoa; phylum Arthropoda; class Insecta; order Lepidoptera; family Erebidae; genus Hyphantria; species Hyphantria cunea. Next base: position 486,507 of record PKRV01001356.1, on the reverse strand, counting down.
TTACATATTTATTTTTTTTCGCGAAAATGTCGAAATTATTAAAACTCATTATAAATTCTTATTACAATATACTCTAAATCTATTTTAGAACATCAAAAGCAATAGTTTTAAAGTTGTGACTGGATGCTTTAATTAAAAATATGATTTTTTAAAATAAACCTTGTTTTAATTGTTACCTAGAAAGTGGCATAATGAACACAAAATGACGAAATGTGTGATATGAATTACGACAAAAATAGTAAAAATAAAGTTGGAGGCGCCGGGTATCGATCCCGGTACCTCTCGCATGCTAAGCGAGCGCTCTACCATCTGAGCTACGCCCCCGATGTTCTTGCGTGCTAAAATTTAGCTTATATTTAAAAGTAATAACGAAATATACATAGCTTATATGTCTCTGCATCTAGTTAATCAACCCCAGACGCACAAAAAGTGGGGCGCTATAAGTATGACATCGATGTCTGTCTGTCTGTGGCAACGTAGCTCTCAAACGCATGAATCTCAAGATCATTCCATATCAATTACTATAACAACTACTTTCGTTAGTTACATTATATAAATATATATATTTTATATTGAATATATCCTTGCCCAAAATACAATAATAAGGATTAACTTTTATTGTTAAAAGGTTAAAAAAAGGTTTGTATATTATGTTTCCTTTTCCTGTTATATTATATTACTTATAATCATAAAATTATAATAGACAGCGTGCAACAAAATTGAACTGTATATTACAGCATCAAAACACACTATATTATATAATTTAGCTAATTAACAACAATTAAAACCAGAAATAAATTTTAAATTATTCTATTTTCTCTTGTTTCCAGCCTTACATACTTATAATTGGGACAACATTGAGAAAGTATAGTAACTCCCACAATACATATATAAAAAAACTTTCTGAAATTACACCAACCTTTGCTCATACCATAAGGCGTGTAGAAAAAGGAAAGAGGATTTAGCGATGAGCTGTAGATATGGTAATTTGTGTAGATCACGTAAGTTTATTCCTTTTCCAAATATTTATTATAAAGGTACCTAAGAGGCAATAGGAAGGGAGACAATCCAAAGTAAATATATTATGCAGCTGCTGTAACTCAACAAGATTAAACTTAATAAAGTTATGCTTGATTCTTTGAGTGAAAACGATGTTATTTAAATATCAATTCGAAAACTTTTGTCGTAAGAGAGACTTGAATGACTGAGAAACACGAATGGGTCAGCTCGACCAAAGTAATACTATTGTCTTTATTATTTAAGCAATTTTTTTCTTGGTTTAGAGGTTAATCCTCATCAACTACCTTTAACAGGGAGTAGCTCTCGCCTGCTTTACCACGCTGCCCAGAGGGCTTCTGAAAGGTTATCTATATTTATAAACGTATATGTCATATAGGTTATATAAAAATGTACAAACAAACAACAACCCATAATGTCCCACTGCTGGGTTCGGGTCTCCTCTCAGGAGAGGGTTAAGGCCATACGTCCCCACGCTGGCCAAGTGCGGGTTGGGGACGTATGGCCATATATATAAAAATGTACGTACGCTCATAACTTTTGATGGACTGCACCAAATTGGATAACTCTTTGTTTTATGTGTTTGTTATAGTCAAGGCAAGGTTTGTATAGAATATATTTTATACAGAACTAGCTGACAGAACTAACGTGGCTTTGACAAAAAAAATTAGGGTTCGTAGAGGGTTGAAAATTTAGGGTTCTTTGTTTTTTTTAAAGGTTGTATCGTAAAAAAAACAAAAAAATCTAAAAAATGAAATATAAAAACTAAATTAATTAATTACCCTTAGCATTTAGATCATCAGCCTATCGCAGTCCACTGCTGGACATAGGCCTCTCCAATTTCACGCCACTTAGTTCGATCTATGGCTTCTCGCATCCAGCTCCTGCCAGCCGTCTTGCGCAAATCATCGCTCCACCTGGCTTGTGGACGTCCTACATTACGTTTGCCGAGACGCGGTCTCCACTCAAGAACTCGTTTACCCCAACGGTTATCGGTTCTTCGGCAAATGTGGCCAGCCCACTGCCACTTCAGCTTGCTAATCCTGTGGGCTACGTCGATGACCCTGGTTCTTTGTCGGATCACCTCGTTTCTAATGCGATCCCTTAGAGAAACGCCGAGCATATACCTNGCCATCGGTCGGTCGCCAGAGCCTCGTTTGTTATCTAGCAGGGTGCACCGCGTGCAGGTGAGGTTGGCTGGGGGCGAAAGATTGTGGTCCGCCCCCACACACCCCCCAGCATTTAGGGCGATGAAAAATAGATGTTATCCGATTCTCAGACCTACCCGATATCCACACAAAATTTCATGAGAATCGCTCAAGCCGTTGCGGAGGAGTTTAACTACAAACACCGTGACACGAGTATTTTATATATTAGATTATACCAGTGCCATATTTGCTTAGTCCTATACACTGCTGCCTTGCTGGAAGTTGAAGCGGGCTTAATACTAAAAAAGTATTTTCGATAAATTTGACAATAATCACGAAAATAAATATGCCGAAGTTCGCAGGGTCAGTTAATATATAATAAGCCCCAGTTTGTTCAAATTCTTCCTACTCTTTGTAGTAATGCTGTCCTGTGTATTTTTCTCTATTAGTCGATTCTTACGGTACCTATGGGACGTATAGGGGTGGTGACACTCTGCAGTCTTCATCCATAAACAAACGAAGCCCAGCTCTCTTCTTAAATCTTGCACTACGGAGTTAGCGAAGTTCCTGGAGTCTCAGCAGAAACCCCTGACTCAAACAGAGACTTCGCAATTGTGCCGTAATTGTAAGTTGCAGGTTTGCATGGCTGGCAGTAGTTCCTCACCATCAGGTGTACCGTTTGCTTGTATATCTCTATATCCATACTAATATTATGAAATCAAAACTAACTCTATCTGTTGCTCTATCACGGCTAAACCGCTGATTTAATTAAATTGGACATTGTGATACTTTGATTCTTCAGAAACGACATAGGGTAATATTCACCGCGATGACCTTAATCGTGTATAGCAAAATTAATGTTGACTTCAAACTAAATCAATAACTTTCTCGGTGTTAATCACTATGTTAATTGATTATTAATTAGCTGTTAATTCTTATTTTAATGTCGTAAGATATAATATTCCTTCTTTATAATATGAAATAATGCATATCGACTTCTAGACATTTGACTAATTTCGGCTTTGTAGAGCAATGTCCCTTTCGCACACTGCATGCGTTACGCTTTGTCAGTAGTCCGACAAACGCGCTGGAGTTACGTGTTGTTAGTATTTCGTGCGAAAGGGACATCGCTCTACAAAGCCGAAATTAGCCGAAAGTTTCATTCTAGAGGTCGGTGTGTATAATTTATGTACAAAAATATTTTATTTATTTATTTACTATAAATTCATCAACCTTTTGCTATGCTCCACAGAAAAAAATGTTTATAGCTCTGTATATTTGTTACATTTACATTAAAGTATGTCAGCGTTTAATAATCCTCCGCTGGATAAGCAAAGGCTTACCCGTCTATCAAGAACCAGACATATCTAGGCCAGAACTGGGAGGTATGTTCTACAGTACCAGCACTGTACGGGTTGGTAAAAAGATTGTGTCAACTTTTCTTTCTCCTTTTTTTGCTGTTGTTTTGGGTACTTTGTTTTCTTAGTCAACTCTTACGAAACCACCGAACTGAACAAGGGTCACCATACGGATGTGGATTATGCTTTTTGTTGCAGGTGTTTATTCCGCTAGGTGGCCCGTGGATCCAGGTTCCAGAATTTTTCTTTCTAGGGTGCACCTGGTTCTCCGGCTTATAGTATCCTAGACGGCGTGCGGTTTAAGTCGGTTCGAGTCCGATATGCCACGGGAGGTGGTCTCCAAGGGGATTTCCGCACGAGGACAAAAAAGGTGTGTTTTTCGCATTTCAATTATTTTTGTCGCGTAGTTATAGTGTAGTGACTAAATCTGTAGTTGACAAGGAGAGTATTGTGTGGTTATCGTATTCAGTTTTAATAAAAGGTTTTTTGGAAAACAGCTTTAAGAAAAATCGTTCTTCAAGGGTAATATTGAACCCTTTTTTCCTTTGAGTCTAATATTTCGTAAATTGTGACCTTACTTTTTTATGATGACAAAAACCTTCAACCTTTCCCTACTCAGAGAGTGAGTAAAACATCAAACTATATTGTGAACGTTTTGAATCAAGCATTCAATACATTGAAGTTAGATCATATTTTTTTGGGCTGGCAACGCGCTTGTGACGCCTGTGGTGTTGCGAGTGTCCATGGGCGGCGGTAATCGCTTACGGTACGGTACGGTACGGTAGGTGATACGTCTGCTCGTTTGCTCCCCATTCCATAAAAAAAGGATGATGTAATGTATGTAGCGAAAAGATAAAATAACTTCATGTTACCTAATTAAAAGATACACAGGATACTTTTTATCCGACTGCGGCGAAGCCAAAAGGAAAGTTAATAGTTTTGGTAGTCAATGTTCGTTTGTATATTCCACCGATTTTAATAAATGATCCGTAATAATAATACGGATGGTATACTATTTTAATCAAAACTTTTTATGTAGTTGGGTTTTAGTTTTTTTAGCTTCTCCTTGTTCATACTTTGTGTTATAACTGGCTTTTGAAACCATTTAAGCACCAAATACACGAAGACAGAATATGAAACTAGTGTAATTGTTATCTTTGGTATTATAAGTATTTCTGTAACAAAGTAAGCTACAAAGCGATTCTTGACAATAAACGTTAATATAAAAGTGTATTTGCTTTACAAAATAAACATTAAAACCCATTTCATATCACTGACATTTTATTGTTTGCTAGCGATAACTCCCTGGTAACGTCTTATCAAAATTATCTCACAAGTACGTAATAATAGTTGTAAAAGGTAAATATGTAGTAAAGAGGTTTTCAAATAATGAATATTAATAACTTTGTCCGATGCTCAGCATCATAATTTTTTTTTACTCTGGAATGCACTTCCAGCAGAAATCAGGATGTCCACTAACCGCATCACATTTAAGAGGAAAGTTCGAGAACTCCTTCAGGGAGAATTGGCAGTACAGACACAGCGCTCGTATCTATTTGTTTATTTTATAGAATATTATATATATGTATACTTATTCAATTACGTATACGTATGTATAAATAGATGTAGCATCAGATGTATATTGATTGTATTTGATGTAAGTTATTTTATATTTCATCATCATCAACAACCCATAATGTCCCACTGCTGGGCTTGGGTCTCCTCTCAGGAGAGGGTTAAGGCCATACGTCCCCACGCTGGCCAAGTGCGGGTTGGGGACTGGCAAGACAACGTTGTGGCTACGTAATCTTACCGTCGGAAACTTACTTATGAAACTATTATAATCTTCGTCACGTTTAATACTTTGTCTTTGTACCTACCGCATCATACTTCTACATGACCTATAGGTTGCGCCTTTGTGCGTCATGTGCAATAAGTTTCAAATAAAAAATCTTTTCTGTATATATTGCGTACAAGAATAACAAACATCCATATATCTATACATTTATCTGCACAAACTTTTGCATTTATAGTATTAATAGGAAGTGGTATTCCGCCAGTACATAGCTACTAAGTGTTAGAGACGTTTCCGAGATTCAGATTATAAATATACTAGAATAATTCGTTTAAACTTATTAGATGGAAAATTGACCCAAACGGTAGTCCAAAATAAAATGGTCGTGTACCTTACACTATATTTGAATAATTATATTGGGTCTTGTGTAACTCACATTGTAAATATCACAGTTTCAAAATGTCACAATAATCTAAATTATAAAATAGTTTTATACAGTGGTCAACTTATGTAATTTGAGATATTTTAAAACTTGTGGAACGTATGTTTTTAACTGAATTTTATCAAATTGATACCTACTCAAATTAAAACATAAAATGATCTCGTACAAAGTACTACATTTATTGTTGTTCCCTTAATAAAAATGTGTTTGGAAAATTTAATGGTGATTGGTTCAGTTTAGGCGTAAGAACTTAACGAACGTAGAAACAATGTCATGCCTATGTAATGATATTAGCTTAAATATGATTACGACTGTTTAGATAAAATAATGTGATAAGATTTTACGTTTTCTTGTTTGTTAAGGTGGGAAAGTCATATAGATATTATAAATTCGAAAGTAATTCTGTTTATCCGCTTTCACGGCTAAACTGTTGCAACCATTTTAATGAAATTTGGCATGGCATGGCATATACTTTAATTCTTAATGAAGGACATAGGCTAATTTTGATCGCGATATCCGAAATAAGACGGGCAGAGCCACGGGCAAAAACTAGTAAAAACATTTTGTTAGGCCGGTGATAAGTGCTTTTTATAGAATAGGGGACAGACGAGTATCGCCTGATTACCGCCGCCCATGGACACCCACAACACCAAAGGCATCACAAATGATATGCCAGCCTTTAGGGGATGTGGAGGTGGAGGGGGGCGAGGGGTTTGGTATGCTTGATATGGATATATAAAGGGTTTCCCAGTTCTCGAGTTCAAGCTGAAACGGTGAAACGGGTGATATGTCATATCATAATAGCTGTCAGAGGAATATAAAAGATAATCTAAGTCATGTAACTTAAAAATTAAACAACATTTGAAAACAATTGCGAAAATCTACACCATCTGACAAGAAAATGTCACATTTTCTTCCAAAATGGAACATCATTATCAATCATCAACGACCCATAATGTTTCACTCCCAGCAGTGGTACATCGGTCTCCTCTCAGGACAGGGTTAAGGCCATACGTCTTCACGCTAGCCAAGTGCGGGTTGGGGACTGCAAGATGGAACAGTTGAATTAAATTTTAGGCCAGAGTATACAGAAGCAATATTCAAGATTACATAAAAATAAAGGGTATAAAAGTAAAGAAGCGCCAAGTAAGTAAGTAAAGTTGTGGTTTTAAATCCCACTTGGGACAACACTTTGTGAGATCCACAAATTGATGTTTTGAGTCTAGGCGTTCTTTGTTCATTTCATGTGTGATTGTGAAGTCTCCCGCGATATGGGTTATATATTCCTTATGCAGGAGTTGTCTTTTTTTTAAATGATCAACATTTTAGTTAGTTAAAAAAATCGTAGAAAGGTGTAGAATTATTTGTTTAAAAAAAATATAAAGTTTAAAATATGCAACTTCAAAAATAACCAGTACTCCACTGAATATAATTATACAAACTTTCTTAAGCCCGCTTATGATCAAATCCATGTTGTTGGGGCAACAAACGAATATAGTCCACAGAGACGAAACAAAACCGATCTCACAGCTCGTTATTTTACAATATTTATTTTAATAATGCTATAAAGCGCCGGGGAGGGGTGAAAGTGGTTTCCTTAAAACATTGTAGCGGCTTTGTGGTCCCTTCGGTACTTACTTAAATATGACGCCTGACGAAAAACACAAAGTGTACACATTTTGACAGAACAATACATATTGCTGTTAGAAAATTGATGATGCGTAAAATTATTTTGTGGTGTTCTTGTTACGATTTATATTTTATGTCTTTCAAAAAATACAGATGATTAAGAGTAGTGACGTCATATTGGGGGTTCAATAACCTTTTAGAAATGTTGGTGACGTCCCATTTCATGTCATCCACATTTTATATATTTTTTATCATTAATTCCATCACGACGAAGACTTGAAGACTCGAAGACTAAGAATTGAAGACTTGAAATACTTGACATTGGCAGAAATAGCTGATCCGGCTCATTGCCATATCATCAAAAGAAGAATGTTGGTGACCTATACTACATCTCATTAAAAATCTGATGAGGGGCTAGGTAAAATTAAACCCAAAATTTAGGCTACTGCTAAATAAGGTTCGTAATATGGGTCGTAGACAACTAATAATGCATTTTTTCTTCAGGTGAGGCCACCTATCACCCTAGCAGAAATAGGCCAGGGTGGCGGCGCGAGCACTATTAAGTGCTTGCGCCCTTTTCTGAATAGAATAGGGATGTTAGGGTTTCCTACACTGGAGGGGGCTACCTTAAAACAGTGAGTGGCCCGAGGTACTTTGGGATTAAAAGGATTTTCTTTCGAGAGTACGTCTGGTTCCCCGGCTTCTAGTACCCGAGACGGTGTACGGTTTTTAGTCGATTCGAGTTCCAAATATCGACTGGTCGGTGAAAGGCGAGGGGTTTTACCCACAAAAAAGGGGTGATACATAACATATTATTACTGAGGTATTGTGGTAATGTCAAATAATAATAATAAGCCTTTCATTCCGAAATTTCAAAAATTTTCTTTCTTTTAAGTAATATCTAGTATGCTAATCAAAATAAGTCCCTAAGTTCAGTGTGCATCGGCATACAGTCGGAATCGAACCGACTAAAACCACACGGTGTGCCACTTTACGCCTGAAACGGGAGGGGTCCGGGAACCGCTTTTTTACGCCATCCAGACCCCTCCCAGCGCCTTGCACTGAAATGGGCAACGTCTGCTGACGTCGGCGGATCGGGTCCAAGTAGAGATCATCCTCCCGGGCCTTCTCCGCCGCCTCATTCTGCGAGATGACATCCTCGCAGAAGGTCGCGACCTCGGTAAAATTGCTCTCGCCACTAGCCATGGAGCGTACGACGGCCGGCAGCGAGAGATCTCCCCCAATAACTGCAGTGAGAGCCCGACGCCGCAGCGCTCAAGCGGGGCACACCGCCAGAGTGTGCTGGGCCGAGTCCTCACTGCAGTTGCAGTGGTGGCAGGCGGGACTCAGTTCCCTCCTGGCGACGGAGTGCAGGCACTTCCCGAAGCAACCGTGCCCGGAAAGCACCCGCGTCAGTCGGAAGGAAAGGGTCCCGTAGTGCCGTCCTGTCCACTCGAACATGACCGGCTGGAGCACCTCCACGGTGGCGAAGCCAGCACGTGGAGCCTCTAGCCGCAACAACCAATAAACCATCGTTTCGGCTCGACGGGCGGCTTTATGCCACTCGCGTACCTCTTCGGGCGGAGGACAAATGTCACCCACCCGTCGATAAACTTCGGCGAGCACTTCCGCCTCCAATTCCCACGGGGGTGTTCCGGCCAAGGCGAACGACACGGGGCGGATTCCGCGTATGGCTCTGACCGCCAATACCCTCTGAGACCTTACGGCATAGGCCTCCTCCAACGTCTTCCACTATTTTCTATCTGTTGCAATTCTTAGCTAGCTAATTTTAGATCATCTTCCGATAATATCAAATAGTTAAGTTTATATTACGGAATATATAGATTAAAATAAGTTCAACAAAAACCCCGTATACTCCGACTTTTACGTTACCAAAAAACCTTATGAAAATTATTTACACCAGTAACTCGGTTGACGTAACTTACTGAAGTATTCTTTTGACAGACCTTTAACTGATATTTTTTTGTGCCTTAATTCCAAACAATAAAATTTAATTTCATGATATCTTTGCTACTATCATTTGGAAATACCTGAATAAAAATGCTCAGATATATTCCAGTCCACAGATGCCGAGTGTGACATGACAGCAAAAACTTTTTTTCTTGTACATACATTCATATGATAGGTAAGTAGAAAACAAACAAACTCCGAAATAAATATTTGCAGATCATGCAAACATTTGGCGACCCGAATATCGCACCCGATATATACACCACACACAGCAGTCGCATACACTACCACTGTGCCTTCGAGTCAATATTGTATATATATGTATATATAATCACCTCTAAATGTCTCCTCTAAGAACTTCATTAAACATTTTTTTATGTTTTTAAATGTTTTCGGAACTCGTACTTTAATGAAATGTTGGTTTTGTAAAATGACAGATGTTGTGCACATCCTTTAAAGTCTATCAAACTGTCATATAAAATCAATATAATATATTATAATTTAAACTGTAGGTACCTTCGTACATCTTGTTGTCAATGGTGTGCCTAAAAATATATCATTAAAATAATGTACTGAAGCCATACTAGTATGGAACAAATTTGAATAAACTTCGGTATAGAGATAGGTTCTATCTTGAAGAAGAACATATACTACTTTTTGAAGCAATAATCGACATACATACTCATTTTATAATCAGCAACGACTCACCAAACTCTGTATACGTACTTATTGTATTTAACGTTTCATAATTAAGTCTCTGTACCTTATTATATTTCCAAGTCCTCCAGTTTCCTTCTGATTAATTTCGTTGCGGGTTCCAAGACACTTTAATTTTTCCTGTGACTTCCCGAGTGTCATAATTCGGTGTGTTCATGGGTGTACACCCAAGGAGTTATAGTGGTGGGCGTGAGGGCGGAATTAGTCCCACAAAAAAATCTTTGTAATATTTTTTTACTGGAATAGACTAGAACCGTTAGCTATGGTACCGATAGCCGAAATTTCAGAGCCTTATTGAGTTATACCAAAACCGCAGCAGAATCGGAAAGAATATAGATTTTTAGGATGGTAAAATCACAATTATCTAAGTTGGTACTGTATGGATGAATTTAAAGATCGACTCTCAATGGAATAATTGAGATAGTTCATTGTTTAACCACCATCCATACAACCTCCGCTTCTTTCGACGCATTCATCGAATCTGATCCTCCTATAGATGTAAATTAGGATGAAAATTCAAAAGAGCACTTAGTTTTAAACCGGAATCGAGCCACTTCAAGTATTAATTGCTTTTCGTGGCTCATTGTGATTCAGATCTGCGGAAGTGAGATGCAAATTACTCTGAACTTTGCAATTGCTCCACTTTTCTAACGGAAATGTGAAAACTTTCATGAAAAACAACGTTTATGACATAGAAAAGTCTATCCAAAGATTACTGGAAATGTTCTTTCTTTTCGTCTAAATTACGGAACCTGTTATGTATTTAAATTAGTTTTCTATCTGGTTACTATTTACCATGGGTTAGCCATGCTTCGGCAAGAATGGGCAGGCTCGACCGGAGTGATGACATAGAATACCGCTATGAAACAGCGCTTGCGTTGCGTTTCATCGAGTGGGTGAGGTTACACAAGGTCCGTTCCCCAACTCCTCCCGCTTCCCCCTTCCCTCTATCCTTCTCCCCGTGTCCCAGTGTTGCAGGTGTCCATGGGCGGTGGTAATCGCTTACGATCAGGTGATCGTATCGTACGTATCAACGTCTGCTCGTTTCCCCCTATTCCATAAAAAAAAACACCTAGCCTTTATGCTTTTAGATTATACACATATTAGTTGTTTATCTATTAAATAAATTACGTCAGAACAAAGTAATAACTAAATGTAGATTTCGTTTTAACCGACTACGACTTATAGTTTCTGCAGTTCATATATGCTTGTATGTTCCACCGTAGCGCTTAAATGACTGAACCGATTTTATTAAATGAGTCAAAAGATCCGTAACAATAGACAATGCTGCTCTGTTAAGGACTGAGAGCGTACAAAACTCCACCGTTTACCTACTTGTTTCTCTGAGAAAAGACGGAGTGCGTGTGTGTTGCTGGTTGTTACTGGAAAAGCCAAGAAAACTTAATGGTACTTATAATAAACAAAACATGAACATGAAGAAGTATTATTATTATTAATGATAATTCTTTACTTTTATTACTATTACTTTAACAGTATTTATCAAAAGAAAATTTGAAAGAACTCACGTGCATTTGTTTTGAATTGTCAGATTAAAACATTCTAACCACGCCACCCATTTTAATATTTAAAGCTTTAGATATTCCATTGGAATTTTCATGCAGCAGATATGAAAACAAAATCAGATACGTGTTCGAATTAATATTTAAATAGATACGCGAATAATGTACATAGGTTTTAAAATAAAGTAGAAAAAGTAATATTAGAGATAAAAAAAATACAGTCTGATCTTTTTGTAGCTAATTAAGTAGTTACATGTAAATTTCAAAAAGTTTTTATTAAATGGGTTTACTTTTGATGTTCATCTCAACTAAAATCTTATTAATAATTGCTTAGATGTTGTCGGGACTACGAACTATTAAAAATTCAAATTATAATTAAATTTCAATTGGTTTTCAAACTCAGACAAGAATAGGCATTATGTTTTTTTTATATATTAGCTACCAAAATGACTCTCCCCTGCCTGATGGAAAGCATGAGTAGAATCCAAGAGCGTTGGTCACCATCCTCAATGCGAAAAAGGACAATGCAGCATGGTGACCCACACTGGAGCCGCCCTGGTGAGATACTTTTTCACGCCTCGCTTAAAGGACCTGGGATCATAGTGGGAAGGAAACACGTGCACTGGAAGTGAGTTAAATGCTTATACCGCTCAGTACAGGAAGGAAGCACCAAAGCGATGAGTACGAGAACGTATATCTTCCACACATCGAGGAGGCGAGGCGATATCTCTACGCAACTGCAGAGGCTCAAGGGACTCGCTGGCTTCGGGACTATCAACAATGAGGATTGTTTGTGCTGCAACCGGTCAAGAGCGTCAAACAGATACACCATCGCAAAGATGAAAACAGTACTCCACATTCGAGCGAACCTGAGTCTTCTAAAGAAGACAAAGATGCCCGAGCGTCTCTCTTGTTCAATTGAGAGGCCCTGTTGTAGGCTGACGATGATGACGTAATTATTATTATTAAAGATTAAAAAGTCTCTAGATTCAATAGTCAAATATGTCAGTGTATAAATTACAAATACTGAAGTTATTTAATGATTTGTTTTTTAAAATAGAAATTTCAAATATATAGTTATGACTTTCCATGCAAATAAATTATCATAAAGCAAAATATTGGAACTGTAATTAACATCATGAAACGTATCGAACAAGAAGTTAATTAGTAAAATGCAACAGCGAATACAGGATTGGTTTTGTGTTATGTCAGCGAATGCGTACACAGGATTAATGAGAACGTAAATATATCAAAATGGCTACCAATATTTTATTCATACCCTCATTGAGTAAATTGGTGTTTATTATAGACTATGGATATTTTTTGTCAGTGGCTTGGACTTAATATATACACACTTTTTAATGGAAGGACTGGTCGTACATTAAATATAATTTGATTCAAAGTATCAAATGTTGATTTATTATTTAAAAGATTTATCAGATAATGTCTTAAATAATCTTACGCTGTATTATGATATGTCCTAAACAGTTTCCCGATGGATATTAGACAAGAACCCCATGTAAATATACTTAAAAGAAAATTAAAAAAGCTCTTATTGGAATATATTAAATAGCACAAATGTAAATAAACGAATGAGTATATTGATATTTTTAAACATATACCCACAAACAAGTTTTACATTGGATGTTATGTGTTATGTATCATAATTGTACGTAAACATGTAAATGTAACTGTGCATAGTGTACGGCACTGTGCATATGCGTGTATCTAATATATGGGTGTGATGTGTACAGTGTTGTGTACAAGCATATTGCATATAGTGGCTCAACTGAGTCCGCAGACAAACTGTTTAAAACAGGACCTATGTTTTAGATTAAGATTTAACTATTGTGAATAATAAATTTTAAATAAATAAAAAAAAAAAACAGCTAACCATAGGCTTCTTTCTCCTGCCCAGCCAGGCGATTTTGGCAGTACTGAGAGCACTGGCGTACACTGGGAGTGAGGTAGGATATTATGTAAGACAAAATTCTTGCGTAGTTGCGCTCACTTGGTCGGCTTTTATAACACCCACAGGATAAACATATATAGGATAGTGTCACTTTGCATTCTTATTCCCTCATCACAAGAATGACTACTAAACACATAAAATCAATTGGCATCGCTTGTAAACACAAGGTTAAGGTACATAGATTGCAATCTCTATTGGGTCCACACGTCTGAGATCTTTATAGCTAAGCGATCTTCGATATTGTTAATAGATTTTATAGCTATACTAAGCTGCTTTATCTATTATTTCAATTCAATCGAATAAAAATCGATATAGATAACCTAAGGAGCGATATTTTTAAAGGAGGTCATCAACCGATTCCATTAACATTTACATTGCAAATTACTATAAATCCAGATTCTAATCATTGTTTAAACTTGGTACATTTAGAGACAATTGCCCATTTTCATGAAACGACATCCAGTCAGGGCCTGTTCAGTACACAACGAGATTGCTTGTTTAATTTTAACAATTACCATATTTTTTAAGTTAACATCTGTTGGTTTACCGCTGTTAAGGAGTTTAATTATGACTTATGGTTGGTTAATTTAATATTTTGTCTCTCTAATATGTTGTCCCTTTACTTCAGTTCACCTTGTTAAAGTCTCCAGGTCTTGTGGCAATAATAACAACCTAGGCACAATTACTACTAAGATTTTATATTATAAGAGGGAGGATATTATAAAAGTTTATTACTTTTTTCATTAATTAACTTCTTTGATTATATTTCAAAATTTTTTATTTTTTTTTCTAAAAATCACTAAGTACGTTTATAGTTTGTATTTCTAAGATTTATTATTAAACTTAATAATAGTAGATTCCAAAATTACTATTTAAATTATTATTTTTTTCAGCAAGTTTTAGTGATGTAGTAGTAAAAGATAAAACAATTTTTAAATTTTCTGAAGTCGGATAGTCACCAAAATACGCAATGCATACTTAAATATGTTTTTTAATATTCTGGCATACCAAGATTCCACGAGCCTGGTTGATGGGACGAATAGCGCAGTGGCTTAAGCGATGCCACAGCTCTAAGTGTTGTGATCCACAACTTGTTATTGTGAATAGGTTCTCGATATCTGTTTCATAATTTCGTGTAAAGTCTCTGTATGATATACACAGGATTCATGTAACTCATGAGAAGCGTGCAGGGGCGATGACGCAAATTTCGCGACGCGATTTGTTCACCCAAGAAGTATACTTAATATACGTATAAATACAGAATACATATAGCGCATGGAAAGTGTTCGGTGACGATGACGTTACTTCCATGATGTTCGTTGATTCAAAAAGTGCTCAACGCGTTTAAGAAAATTTTCATTTCAAAAAATTTGTGTTGAATATGTTGATTTTGTTTAATAAAAAAAATATGTATTAGCTTGAACTTTTGTTTCGTGGATAAAACACACGTCGGATGATAATAGCAAGACCACCTCAAGATTAAAGATGAATAAGGTATAACAAACGGTCACTGGTATAAAGTTGAAATGCTCGGTGAGCTGGTGACAATTTGTTGCAGTAATGACAGCTGTACACATCGCATGTCATGCTCTGTATTATACACTGAGGATAAAACATCCGGTTCGTAGTGTTAAGTAAAGAAAGCAAACGGGTTTTTTTGTAGTTACTTTTTACTAATATTATACAGAGGAAAAGTTTCTATAATAACTTTGTATGGTTGTAAGGTGAAAACTTTGGAAGTAGTTATCCAATCCTGAAAATTCTATCACTAACAGAAAGCGACACTATTCAGGAGTAACATAGGCTATATTTAATTATGATTGAATAAAAACAATACTTTTAATTAATATTATTTTTAAATCAAGTCGTAGAAAAGCGGGCGATTAAACCCAAACGAAGTGGGCGGGTCGACTGGTTGTCTAAAATGTAATAAATTTCAAAAAACTTCATTAACTTAACAAGTATTTAATACCTGCTAACGTACATAAAACAATGCAAATGCTTTTTACGTAACTTTTTACTGGGGTTTTTAGTGCCACGTAATGTCCAGTATTAAATGCATTAAGTCCTCTTTAATGAAGTAATTTGGATGCGGTATTATTAAGTCCCTTTTATTTTTGTTTATGGATAACTGTTATTTTACATTTCTTTGTGTTTGGTTTAGGCGTAAATCTTTAATTTATTTATTAATGTTATTAAGATCAAACTTTTTCATTAAAATAAAGTAGTTTTATTTTCTTAAGTATATTATTTCAGGCGGTTTATATATGTTCTAATATACATAATAATATTTATATATAGAAATATGTCTTACATAGCGATAGCTTATGCAAAAGTTTAACAAACAGTTGAATTAAATTATTATTTTAAAATATTGAAATGGATAATGGAAAAGTATCTTAACCCGGCTCCGTCCACTTGAACCCTCTACTTAGATCTACCAACATCGTCCAATTATCACCCCTTGGTAATAATTAAAACAGTTTTTCGAAGATTTTAATTAACATGATTCTTAGTACTCACATCATACAATTATCACCTGTTAGTACTAAATAGTATTGTAACATTTAATATTCAATATAATTACAAGTAACTTGGTTATCTTCATAGTTTCCGTCTCCAACCTACGTAATTGGCCACATTGATCCTCATCATCTTTATTGTAGAAAAAACAAAACATAACTTCTATTTTAAGGAGATATTGCTTTGATAGGGCAGGCAAGTTGAATAAATAAAACTTGTCACTTGTTATAAATATTATTTTATTGCCCAGGAATCCATTAAAAAATAATACACCGGTCTCTTATAAACATAACACAGGGTTGAGCACAACTACATCACGATTCAGATAGAAGGAACAACGCTCTCTATCGAGATTTAAATGAAACTCTTAAAATTACTTTGCAGTTCAACAACAATTTTATTAATATGTGTGAACCTACATGGCATACATTAGTAAATTATTCGAAAGTCGTCATTTCTTGGCATTCTCAACCGACATTTAAGCAACCCATTTAAAAGATTGACAATCTACTAAAATAAAACTTCTCTTTTTATCATTCAACATGAATGATGTAATGTACAGACCCTAACACAATTCCGTATATTATTATAGTAACTTGCAATTTATTATTTGCAATCGATTGCAATCCATTCTGTCTTGTTTAGCGGTTTATTCCCGGACGAGTGGTTAATGTTGTAGGTTTTATGGCTTTAGCTTATTGCGTGATTCGTTCGATTTCTTGTCCGACACTATTTTCCTTCGATCCTTTTCTCCAGGACGTGAACAATATCACGGCAATTACACACGTGTGTTTCTATTTACCTTTTGTGTATTAAAGCAAGAAATTGGACTTTGTATTTTTACTTTTGAGGTTATTGTAAAATATTTTGTTTAGAAATGGATGTATCGCATTATGTTTAGGTTTATGTAAATTTACGGTTTTCTTAGTAAAAAGTAGCTTACATTACCCATTAATAATGATACCTTTTTATATCGGTTAAGTGGTTTGGGCATAAAATTGTAAGAACCAACTCATATTCGCATGTATAATATTTGTTACGTTACAAAAGCCAGATTTGTTATTTAAATATTTTAATTATTATAATGAATGTGTCGTTTATTTTTTAATTCGAAAATATGTTACCCTACAGATGAAAATAACTAAAACTCACACAGAAAAATAAAGATAATCGATTTATAAATATTGTGAAAAAAAAAAAATATTATGTCTTTTCTTCAGAAGTAAACAAGGCTATAATTATTTATTTAGTACATAATACATGTATATGAACCCAAGTTCTAGGCCGGTGGGGGGGCAAATCTTTTTTATAATACGCACTACACTAGCTGTGTCCCCCGGTGTTTCCCGCTATTATAGTTGTTGCCGCGAGTTACGCCGCGGGGCGAAGCTAGTCTAAAAGACTAAGTTACTCCTTACATTATTAGCTATGAAAGTTCCGTCAAAATCGGTCCAGCCTTTTAAGAGATTATCGGAAAGAAACAGACAAAAATTTTTAAAAAGGCGGTTGTTTTAATATTACAAACAGACCCCAACTTTATTTATTTGTACAGATATTTTTATATAAGTTCTTTAGATACAGAAAAGCTATTTTAAAAGTAACTTTAGAGGGTCTTCAGAAAAACGGTTACAAATGTGTTCCGTGAAAGAATCGCCCATAGCGTTATTAAATTTTCTATGTACCTTCACTGAGCGTACAGAGCCCATTTGTTAAACCTTTGATCATATGTTATCTCAGCCACGTTTTTACGTCTAGGTGACTGGTGTCTGGGTGCTTAATTATCAGAATTTGACCCTAAGTTGGAGAACTTTGATTATCTGATCTTCACGGTACTCAAAGTGGCTCGACTAGATTCAGTAATGTTGTTATGGAAGCGTTAAGTGCGTGGACCGAGGCAGCCACCGATTGAGGTTCCAAGCGCGGGATTTTTGCTTGTAGCACTGCTAGCGTGTTGGTAGAAAGGGCTCGACGCACACTTTTTACATTTGGTATATTGTAGTGGCAAAAAGTACTTTTTTTAAGCTTTAACCATAAAAGAAGATAGTTAGTAGGGATGTAACCAAACCCAGGGAGAGGGAACTTCGGTACGCCAATGTAAATGTATATAAGATATAAGAGTAAAACGCTTACTGTGATTATGACCTTTTCGTTTTCGTCCTTTTCTATCTTCATAAAATGGTGAGAATATTTAGTCGAATTTCAGTATTATACTACTAGTAGACTGTCTTAGAGCTTCAATACTGATCTCATTCTCGTAGTGTTCATTGGTCCTTCTTTTTCTCTTCCTTGGTTCTTTGTATTTTGGAAATTTACACCCTTCCCTTTCAGTTTCGGTTTTTCTGGTTTTCTATAAAGTTTGTTTCAAGAAAACGATAACTCGGTTAAGTCCTACCATTAACAATACTTTTTCACCTATTCTTACTTAATATAAATCGTATAAAATATTTTATTTTTACGGAGCGAAGACTTTATTTTAAGTTGATTTTAGTTTAGTTTAAGTGCAGAAAGCTAAACAATAAATTAAATGAATAATGATTGGATTTCGACCACTACTAGCCACCAAACTTATTACGTTATATTTGATTGCAGATATTCAAACTGTTAACCAAATTTAGTTTTAAATACTATACTTAAACAGCACTTATACGTATTTATTTTAGTGTAAAGTAATAGTAAAAACAACAACGCGACAGTTGCAGAAAAAGTTTTGCGCTGATAAAAGCATTGCGTTGGGCGGTTGCCAGATGGACGCACAGGGCGGTACTAGTGTGTCCGGCCGGGGATTTACTACGAGTTTTTGATGGTGCCGATGGTTACAAACTGAAGAACTGCTGAGCTAGTTTTTTTTATAAGCTTTAGGATCAATACCAGCTTTTTATTCGTTTTCTTAAGTGCATTACATTGAAAAGTAAATGGAGGATTAGTGAATAGAAACAATGAATTATATCTTCCGATTCTGTTATGGTGTGTACTTTTTCACATACATATCTCTGTAATTTACTTTCTTTTAAAAAGAATATATGACTACGTTACGTGTTAATATTTACATTTAAGCATGTCGCTTGCTTTCATAATTCTCTTTTTGTGTGATATCATCGATATCGCATTACATTTTCAACAGGTATCGTCGGTGGAAGGAGAATCTTTGGTTCTTAGTTTGGCGAACCCCAAAGTCTGATTACTGCTACTGTTTCATTAGGTACTTGACATTAAAAATCTATATTAAAATGCGTAATGTTCCAGTTACCCAATAGCAGTCCCGATTCTCAGTAAATTAACTGTATAGAATTGCAACTGAAGGCATTAAGACTTGACTTATCCAAAGTCAAATAAATATATAATAATAAATATAATAAACACATAGTCATTTCTGATTAACTTTAATCTGATGTATTCAATTTCAACTAACTGGAAGTACACTATAATAAATACACTAAAAAAAAACCTTGATAGCTTGTGGGACAGGGGTCTTTGTCAGTCACATGATAAAATTACCGCATAATAGGGAGGGCGCTAAGATCAAAAACAAATATGGTAAGATCATAATAATTTACAAGCATGCATTGACTTTATTTTTTACTCACTTCATGAGGATAATTTAAAACTTGTAAAGACGGGTGGTTTGTACTGTTTATATTTCGAATTGAAAAGTAATACGATGGTTCAGTAAAGAGTTTTCTATCCATAAAACTTTTAGAGGCAATATAAACGCATGACAACGCCATCTACCGAAGATACACTGAACTACGGAGTAACGTAGTGTACTAAGAAGCTACTAATCCTGCATCGGGCAATAGAAGTTCTCACGCCCATTCCGGTTATATACAACATGCCAACGTCAACCGTCGGGCAGTCCGCCAGGCAAGATCACCTCGCCTGGTCGGAGGATCCTCCCTTCTCCATCCTTTGTGTTGGAGGGATATGACATCCGTTGCTCCACAAACTGTAAATTTTATCATGATCTATTGATTACAAGGGTAGATTGTCTGTAAGAGACAATTTTCTTTCACATGTGTATGTTGTAACTCTTTTTTTTCTATCTGTTATGTGTGTACAATAAGGATAAATAAATATAATAAAATAAATAATAGATTGAAACTGAGTGTATTATAGATAAAACACTTTGTCCATGAATCATATTAAAGTTTAGTAAGACTTTTGTGTATTAAACTTTACAAATATACAGTGTTAAGAGAACATAATTCGTGGCGCTGTGTTAAAAATTAATACCCAAAATGTCAGTAACGTTGTGTCAAGTACTCGACAGTACATCGTTAGTCGAAGAGTTTTCTTTTGTCTCAAGGGTTGGGAAAGGCGCTTGTTATTCTCGCTTTTGTTGGTGACCCCGCCCGTGGCCTTCTTTTAACTTATTCATTGCGTGCTTTTTCACGTCGAGGAGCTAAGAAATATACCGTGATGCAAATAAACTATGCCGCGAAAATGGCGTAAAATTTGCATTTGAAGTAAGACTGTCTTAGGTAAATTTAGATTATCTACAGTAGGTAAATAAGAAAAAATGTACCGTATAATTTTGTTTGAGTTTCAAGTGCGTTGTGAAAAGCTTCGGCATACTCTGAATATATTTATAAACTAGACAGTAAGCGCGACTTTCTCAAAGTAGAATGTCTCCAATGGAAACTTTAACACCTTTTTCGATATTTTCTCTTATTTCTATTCTAAACAAATTATCTGCTAAACCTAGTTATAGGACAAAAATTACATGTAACTGTATTTGTTAAACCCAGAATATTAGTTCCACATACTACATTTCATGATAACATGAAAAAGTGAGATATTTTTAGTGAACTTTGAAAAAGATACCATGCCATTCATTGGTTGTTACATTTTGTAAGGGGAGCAAGAGAATATAAACATCTTAGTTTGTGGGCAACTGAACAAAGAATATGGAAAAACTATCTTCAAATCAATGATATTCACGAAAAAAAACACAACATGAAATTGTTAAAAGTCACAAATCTAAGTCTTATTACTTTCTGAGTAACTTATCTCTTATATATTTTTCAATACGATATTCAGTATGAAATGTAAATGTTGGACGAAAATTCAATTTATTTCGTATTAAATTTAACATGTACGTATTTGACTGACAAACAACAGATTCAGAATTTCTATTACGAATAGATTTGGAATCAATTTAGAAAATGGTTGCATACCTAAGAAAATGGTCAGACTGGCAACAATTCGTTACTGAACTTGAAACATCTGTCAATGTATTTTTTTGTGACATTGAGAGCAAATGAGGGAACGGGTAATATGATTTAGAGTGACTGTCTCCACTCATAGATGCCCGCAAGCCAAAGTCAAACAGCCTCTGAGGTGTACCTTCTGTCACTAACGATTTTTTTCGTCGTTCAGAAATAACGTATATGACAATTTCGTCTGTAAATTGGTAAGTGTATCGTGGAATATTTTCACGAATCGGAGGACTAATACCGGCCGCAGCTTACCGGCTTAGCACTCAAAGAAGACTAAGTACTAACAAAACTATTATTTTTTTTTTCCACTAACCTAAACGAAAAAGTTAAGAGTTAACAAAAAACAGCAGCTAAGTTTAACAAAGTGAATAGGGTTCAGGAATGAAGTGATTAATTTTGCTTTATTACACATTTATATTGTGCATATCTCCTGATTATTTTAGGTTTTTTTAAATATAAAACAATTTATGACTGAAATTATTAACAAAGTGTGATACAACAATGTAAATATTATAACAGGATTATCTTTTTAATGGTAAATTATTTGGCATGTATTTTTATAAAACAGCAAAAAGTCTCAAGTCTGTATACATGTATCTTCACAATACTAATCTAAGAGGTCTAACATTTACACGACTTTGATTTCAAGGTGATACAATCTCTTTTTAATAGTGATTACTAAGATAGTTGTCTTGAATGCCCCTGTCTAGACATATTGTTTTATATTAACTTTAATTTACTTGCTTATGACAGACGAAATACGTGACCCACTACAACTAGCAATTAAAATGTTCAAGTAAATGTTGGTTTTTATACTTGTTACTGTTATGTATATTTTAAACTCCTTTCTAAACTCGAAATTTAGTTATTAAAATGGTGTCCATATATAAGCAAAACGTTAAAAGAACATACTAAAAGATATCTTTAAAAGTTTTGTTTATAAAATAAGAGATTAAGGGCCAGTTTAACCAGTTCCTAATAAAGTTTGAAATAGTTATCTGCTAAATAAGACAATATAACTGGTAAGAAGGAGCTGATAAATAATGTATATCTGACATAAATGTCTCTATCTAAGACTTAAGGTATCGAATCTATAGTTATTTTACAGATATGTTGATGTTAGACTATTAGGGACTTTGTAAGTGAGGAAGCCTGCCACTAGTGAGATAATTTTATTATTACTTGACTGAAGTGTTCATAAAATCGAACTAAAAGTTAGTGAAACAAGAGTAAAAGAAATCTAAACTTAGAGTAGTTTTTGTGAGTAAATTGGAAATCGTTGTGGAAATTGAAATATTGTAATTATTTATATATTGGTAGGCATGAAATATATTTGATGCGCTTATAAAAGGATAAATAGATTTAACCTTCGGTCTATATATATCATATTTATCTCATTCAAATATCTTGTAAAATTTGCAACTGAAAAAATTCACAGTTTCCTTCTGGTATTGTTTACTTGAGTAAACAAAAAAGGCAAAAGGCACAAAAACTGTGAGTCGTACCCAAAATTCATACTAACGGTACACCTCTACGTGAGCATCCGATATCGCCTGTATCCGACCTATCTCAATTTAAAAAGCTGCCTGTTTTACGAGCGTCACAAAAAGCCACCGCGGAATATCGGAGCAGTGTGTGCCGACCATCTTTGCTTAAAAATTCAATATTGCTAAACGTACTTGGACTGTGGGATATATCACGTGGAAGCAATTTGAACACCTCTACACCGAGCAGTAAACGTTATTTATGGTAAGCTCACGGCACTCAGTGGATAGCCCACATTGAGTTTCAAAGGATTTTCGCAGCAACGGGTTTTATTATCGGTATTGTCACATACTTACTTAACCGCCTAATGGTTAGGCCAGTGTAGTTTCGTAATTTGTTTGTGTTAGAGTGTTTCTATTGCGGAATGTTTGCGGTTTTTATAGTGCAACTTTAAATGATGAGATTTAGTCAGAAAAGGTTTTGGCTTAAGCACAGAGTCATTCTCAAGTAATAATCATCAGAAAGGTTCTTATTTGTCTGGAACTTATGCTAAAACAAATTAGTTTTTTTCTATATCTATATGTTTAAACGATTCTTGTAAAAATGTCTTTTTAATAAATATATATATTTATGAATTAAAAGTGCACCATCCGAAATGATAATTTAATCTTTGCAAGAGGTTTGGACGTCTGTTCGTGCGTTTACGATATCAGAAAAGAACAAAACGCTTTAAAGTTTAATGTATCTAAAAATATCTCGGACTTGGAACCGATCTTTTCTCTAACAAGAAAGAGTCCATGATCCTCAAACTTCCTATCAATCTTAAATTACTTTCAGCTAAGAAAATGCTCTAATAATTCTTTTTACGGGAATTAACGCGATTACTTATTTAAAGATATTATATACCTCTGATTTGCCTGACGTTTCAACCAGGTTGCACTGGCCATGGAAATAGTAACGGGGACATCGAGGTTCCCACTCAGTAGGGTAGGCTCATCTACGAACAGTAAGGTGGCCCGAGGTACGTCGGGGTTCCAGGGTTTTCCTTTCTAGGGTGCACCTGGTTCCCCGGCTAATAGTACCCCAGACGGCGTGCGATTTTAGTCGGTTCGAGTCCAACATGCCACGGCAGGTAGTATCCGAGGGGAATTACGCACGACGAAAAAAAAAAGAAAACAGGTTGCACTGGCCGTGGTCCCAGGTTATTAATTCCTGTGAAAATAATTATTATGTCATGAAATGCGAAAGTTTAAGAGTTAGTAAGAACATGCTCGTTCAGCTACCTACCTTTCAAAATAATCAAACTTAATCAATATAAGCTCATCTGTTTGGAAGTCATGATGACATAGACGAATATAGATGCCTGTATTAACAAATACATTTAATATTATTAAAATCCTTGTTAGCATAGGGTATTCGAAGAAAACCTAAAGTAATTTATTAGCGTAACGAAAAACAGTTCATAAGAACGCAGTATAATTAATTTCATGAAGTCAACTCCCGTTGAGATAAAATAACCGAAATTAATTTCGCTTCTTTTGACGTATATTAAGTGCATACCTTGAATTTCAAAAGAAATGAATTTATAATTGCGAATTAAAATCTGAGTGACGGAGGACCGATTTTAAGAGTCAAAAGAAGTCGAGAACAACCCTTTATTTTGATTTGGTCTTTGTTCTCGCAAATGAAACCCCATTCTGTAGATGACTATCTTACAACCGGGATAATAACGGGCTATCTCGAATTTTATCAGGTTCTCATTTCTAAAATGTTTTGCTATTAAAATGTATATTTATGTACTTGAGAATTTAATGGTTAATTTTTTATATAAATTATTATGACTTGTCATAAGTACATCTAGATGTCTTAAAGAATATATGATTTAATGTTTTGTTATTATATAGCCAGAAATTTGAAACTACCGTGGTAAACTACATCCTCATGGCTGGCAATGCCTAATTACGCCTCAAACTCTAAATTGATTTTTTTTTGTGGTATTTCTACGTAAATATAATACTGTCCATGTAGACATTTGAGCTATATTATAAATATATATGTTCAGCAAACATCAGTTCTAATTCTTCCTTTTGATTGCAAGGATAAGTACCTATGGCTATTTTTTACTGTGCTGAGTATGTGGGTTCTAACCTCACACACTTCCACAATATTATTAGTGCAAATATCAGCGAATATCAATGTTGGCACTATAAGATACACATTCAGTTAATTTTATTTTAGAGTATTCTACACTGAAAAAATACAAATTTTAGAGTATTCTACACTGATAAAATACAAATTTTAGAATATTCTACACTGATAAAATACAACATTCAGGATGTTTCATCTAATGACAGTTGTTTTACAAGCACGATTACTGAAAATTTAAAAACATTAAGCATTAAAGTTTTTACATGCTACAAATATATTTCAATTGACATATTTGAAACTTAAAAGAGTATATTTTCAATGTCAGAAAGAAGCATTACATCGTTTATAAAGCTAAAATATGTAAAATTATCTTTTCTACTTTTAAATCATCGTTTTGTTTATAACATCGTAATTACATTAAAATAGTATAAAAATTAAACATAAATCACATGTTTTAAGAACATTTTTTAATTGAAATGATATAAATAGCAACTAATGAGAGTCCCTGAAATGAATTAATGGCACATAATGAATGATAAACGCTTGTATTAAATTCAATTGAAAATATAGAATATAATTTAAAAATATTATTATCATCCACTAAAATTTGAGCAGCAGTTAGTAACAGCAGGAATACTAATATGACACTAACACTAAAAATAAGCCTAGTGTGGCTATATTTAAATACAAGTTTGTTTTTAATAATGACATATAATATGTAAGATACAATTCCAAAATTAATACATAGAACGATACATTTAGTTATGAATAAGGTGGTCGTAAGAAGACCAACAAGATGGCTTCTGTTCAGGAACCACAATATATATATAATTTGACAAAATAACGCAGGCAATAGCCACACGAGTAAAGAAATCAAAAAGAAATTTCCTTTCTCATGTACGTGTAGTCCAAACGTTTTGGTGTGCAAAATTTTCGTGTAGAAAGATAACCAACAAATCGAGACAGTTTCTGTAAATATATACAACGTGTACAGCCCTACGAGGTATTGCACTTCAAAGTTACTGTCGTAAACGTGTTGTTTCAACTTATATTCCACACATGACTGTATATATTTCGCCACTGTTAAATTTACTATTACTTTTTGATCCACTTTTCTTATTTTTGGTCGCCAAATGAAAAGAGTAGCCTGTATTAGCAAACACACAGCCGAGAAACAAGTTCCAGCAACCCATGCACTGTCATTAGTATTGAAAGACATTCTGGATATGTATTGTTTGCTTTGTGGTGACACATTAACTGGAATTTATTACATTGTTCAAAAGTGAAATACACAATATTTTCCTCACTAAGTCTATTTATATATATAAATCTACAAAATTATCCTTGTCGGTATGACTACCAAATGTTTTGGTCTTAGTTATAAATTGTTTTAAAATGGCAATAAAATAAATAAATAAATAAAATACAGTAATATAAATGTGACCAATAAGTCAACATATAACATTAAATTTGATTGCATTAAATGCGATTTTGCATGTGCGAAATTGCATTTAATTCAATAAAATTTAAATTTCAGTTTTTTTACTTCAATTTGTTCTAAGTATTGAGCTTCATACTTTACACGAAAATTCATTACATTTTAGATCCGTAGCCGTCAAGATCGTGACTGGACATAAAATACATAAAAGCTAAAACCAATGAAGGACTAAATGAAAGAGAATGACAAGTGATAGAGAAGCAGATTCATACTGAAGAAAATTCATGTTACCGACTCTAAAGAAATATTTAGCAATGGGGTAAACTAATTCATCTATCCCAAGGATTTTTACTCAAAGACACGTAAACATTATGCTAATTCAGAGTACTCTGACAGTTTTAAAAGCACCAACTCATCACAATTGTAAAATCTAGATCGTCTGCAATTCCTCTTAAGAGCTATTGACATGAGCAATTTTTCTAATGTACATGTAGACATTATCGTGATTAAAGTCTTCTTTAACTGAAGTCGTATATATTCGCCAAGCATTTCAGAGATTTATGTGTACAATGAAAATTTATAAGTACGGTTAGAATTTTGGCTGCGTACTAGATTGAGTATCCTTGAGCATAACTTTAACGTTGTGCTATTCCTTTTGTTTGATTTGTGTGTTGTGTGATTGATTTGTGAACATATAATAATTTAACCGTATACTTTAAGAGAGTTCAAAGGAGAGTAATTAAAATGTAATTAATGTAAATAGCAAAGTTGAAATGACCTCCCTCAGGTGTCATTTGTGATATGTGTATAATAACTAAGTCTGTGTTTTGTGTTAAAATAATTGAAGTAAAATTATGTTCCTAAAGTGTTTTTAAAAGTTCAATATTTAAAAGTGCTAGTGGTCGCCCAGTGGTTGAAATAAGTTTATAGTTTGACCTTTAATAGGTTTTTTTTGTCGAAAGCTATACTTATACAAATTCCATCTACTTTTGATATTCAGAAAGACTATAGTATAGTATAGACAACTAATAATCAAATTTTTCAGTTTGTCTTCAACCACAAACAAAATATAATACATTTTTGTGCGTTTCATATGCGTTGTACTGTGTAGAATGCTACCTTATAAATTCTATCTTCCTGTACTCCTGCTTCATATACACTTTAATTGTGCCAAATTTTATACTTCTTCATTCGCGTAAAAAGAGATACAACATTTTTACTTGACGTATTTATATATAGATTATACGAATATGAAATAAAATCTAAGAGAAAACCGAAATACATTGTATATGTATCAATTAATAACCTATCTACATTTATTGTTATAAGTATTAAAGATTAGAGTTATTGATTCTGTGTCACTGAACAGCATCATTATAATCATCATCGCCTTTTCAAACTCAAGTAGACTTATTAACTATACATCAAAGATTCGTGCAGCCAGTAGACCAAATAGACTTAAACGACGTTCAAAAAGCTAGAGAAAATATTAATGTTGGAAAAGATGTTATTTTACATTACATATGCGAGTTCATGAGTATTTCTAACACGCCATCTACACAAGCTCATAAAGGTTTAGTTATGGAAGTGAGTGTGATATTTAGGCACATAATTGTGTCATCATCAACAACCTATTGATATCTACTGCTAAACTATGGCTTTTCTCAAGTAGCGCTCACTATCCCCGTCTTGGAGGTGAGCTTACTATTTTTATATAAATATGAAGTTCTCCTAGCCGATTATGGCAACGGCGGTCAGTCTCAACGGAGACCAGCCATTTACGCAGGAGATATTATAGTGCACAAGTGTGTGCGCAAACACAGGTGCACTCTCTGTTCCTTCACTCTCATAATCCGATGGGACGGTAAATCGACATGATCAGGGAGAGTACAGGCGCAGGACTGACAGTTTTACGTGCTTTCCGAGGTACGGGGGTTCAGACCCCAACTTTCAAACACCGAGCTGTTTATTAAGTTTTATATAAATACTCAGAAAACCTCAATAACACTTTTGGCCCGGTATTCGATCTCGAGACCTCTTGATTGACAGTAGCATATTTCAACCGATAGACCAACATAGTACTTTAATAAAAAAAATGTATTGTTCAAATCAGTGCCCTTAAGTACACTTATTACTACTTACAAATTAATAGTTGTTATTTGATACTTTAATGCTTAATTATATGAAAACATTTTTTTGCCCATACTCGTCTACAGGACATACATAGCAAGTAAATATTTACTATATAGAAGCTTAGTATGAGATGTTAATGGTTTGAGTCTGAGCAAATTTTCGTCTATCTGCCAAACCAAAAATAAACAGAGCAGTCTCAACCAAACGTATTTGTAAATACACCCAATGCTTTGGGAGTAATTGAGTTTTTCATTTAATTTAAGTAAATAAATTACTTTTCAGAATGGGTAGGAATTTGGATTAATAAATAATATATATAAGGGACTCATTAATTTTTAAATTCTAGTGGTTTTTTAAATTTGATAAGTAAGGCAGAGGATCGATTGATGCGGTGAATCTTGGAGGGGGATTACGTTCAGCCGTGGACTTCTTTTGATCTTGACCCGATAAACATTATGTGGCATTAAATGATGAACAATCGTAATATTTCGTGTACAAAAATTTGCTACAGTATTAGGTTTTAACACTATAAATATATTTTTTCCGATATTTTAACACACAACGCCATCTAGTACCAAACTAAGCAGAGCTTGTACTATGGGCAACTGATATTAATACGTATGTACTTTTTTGTAAATACATAAATATTATTTTGTAAATACATAAATATTATACATAGCAAACACCCGAACTCCGAAACAAATATTTGCAGATCATACAAACATTTGGTCCGACTCCAAATCGAACCTGAGACCTCAGACACAGCAGTCGCTACCACTGCGCCACCGAGGCAGTTAAGCTAAGCTATCTAAGTATTGTATTTCTAAAGAGAAGGTGCCTACACTTTAAATCGGTTTGGCTTTAATTTTGTTACGAGCTGGGTATTAATTAAATAAAAGTAGTCGGTTGAATACCAAAAATAAAACATTGTTTATTAATGATAACACTTTTACAAAAATAATTTAGTAAACCGCTTGTTAGTCGCAAAATCGCTTCGATGCTAATCGGCTGTATCGCTAATACGCTCAGCTTTTATAGTTCTATCGAAATATCAGGAATGATGTCTAGAATTCGATAAACCATTCTGTAACAAATATAGTATCCTAAAATCAGTAATCTAGCGTTAAAAATTTCGGAATTATTAATCATAATCTCAACAGTCGTGCGCTACTTGATACTAGATTGCGCTGTCCCCGAATTTCGAACCATCTTGATTATGCGAGACCCATTTAACTCTATGGCGCAACAATATGTAAAATAATAAAGGCGCTGTGGTAGCTTATGCGACTGCTGTCCTTGAGGTCTCGGGTTCGATTGCCGGGTCGGTCCAAATGTTCGTATGAATTGCAAATAATTGTTGGGGTATGGGTATATGAGTTTGGGTGTTTTCTAAGTATTTAAGATTTATTTACAAAAAAGTATATATGTATTTATGTCAGTTTTCTAGTACCCATTTNGTTCCACAGGAGTGGTCCAAGGACAGACCCCTGCGGAACGCCGCACGACATGGGTCGCCGTCTCAAGGCGCCATCTCGATCCTCGCACACGACGGTACGCTCCTCCAAATAGTCTGCCACCAGCCGCCTCAGGTACTCTGGCACCCCGTGGTACTGGAGTGCTTCCCTGATGAGTTTTCTAGTACCCATAACACAAGCTCTGCTTAGCTTGGGACTTGATGGCGTTGTACGTTAAATGTCCTAAATATTTATTATAATCTGTAACTATTCTATTTATTCAATATGTCTACCTATACTTGCGAATTTTTCAAGGATTATGAATTATTTCACGAACATATTACTACTATATTATTTACCTGGACAAACCAGTGGAGTTATTACGTTTATACAATATCGAAGACTATGTGCAGTATTAATGAATGAGAACCTATTTTAAAATGTGTTCTATAAATTTTCAATGGCTGTTATACATTGCCAGGGTGCTCATCAGCTTTGTCGATAAATTGCACGCTGCGCGAATAACAAGCAGGGTCCCATCCTGACGTCAGGCCTCACATAAATTAAATTTATAATCAACTCGACTCCACCAAATGAAATTAAATTATACCTGCCAGCGCTTCGACAAAATATTTATATTGCGTTCCTTGAAAAACGCTGTAACTCATTGGCTCCGTTTCAGAGGGAGTTGAGAAGTCAATTTATCACTGCATTGTGGGGTATCTCAAGATTGTTACGTGTTGATATTATTTAATACAAGTCATTTGTGTACCGGCTAGACCCTTTTTCAATTTACGTTTCATTTTAACGGTGTTAAAAAGGGCGAGTTTGTTTATTTAGAAGCCACACAAAATGGTTTTTCTATTCGATATGGGATTGCTACTATTGAATATCCCGTTTTGTGAGTTACGAGGCATTTTTTGGAGATCTTCATTATCTTCATACTTTTTGAGAGCCTTCACGAAATGGTTAATTTTATTAGGTTATATATATTTTAGATTAATCACGGTATTAAAATATAAAAATGACTTTTTGGATGTAAACAGATTTTGAATGAAACAGGTGATCATAAGTAGGATATAATTAGTACAGATGACGAGAAACTAATACTTGTGTGATAATTACTGAGTTCCTAACATTAAAAAGTAGTTTCAGAGAGAAATAATAAATAAATATTTTCAGACATCTAACACACAACGCCATCTAGTCCCAAACTAAGCAGAGCTTGTATTATGGGTACTAAACAACTGATATAAATACATATATACTTTTTTTTTGAAAATACATACATATCATGCATAGAAAACACCCAAACTCCGAAACAAACATTTGTAGATCATACAAACATTTGATCCGACCCGGGAATCGAACCCGAAACCTCAAGAACAGCAGTCGTATACGCTACTGCTACGCCACCAAGGCAGTCAAATGATATTTATTATATTGTGATATGTATATACGTGGAAAAGTGACACAGATGCACCAAAGAGGTTAGTTCTCTCGATGATTCTGTATAGTGAGTACGATGGCGCAAAATACAAAAATTGTATAATCAAAACTTTTATCTATGCTACACTCTGAAAATTATTAAAATGAGTAAAACGTGTTATGGTATCATCAACAATAATTAGCCCCGGGGACCTGTTTACACATAAACAAAGTTTGTTTTATGAGTTTCTATAATGTCGTAAAGCGAAATTTTATGGGCAGTACCATTATCAACAGTTAAAGGAATCGTTATTCTTTTTGAAATTATCTGATAGTACAAACACAGCGGCTGGTTTAAGGAAATTGAATTTAAAACACGTAACCTGTAGTGTAATGAGAACGAAGTGATTATTATTTTCATTACGAACAAGTCTATTCATTTCCAAAATGAAATTACAAAAAAACTGTTCAAGTGTGTATCTAGCCGTGTCTATTGTAATAGAATATGTATAGGGATGTTTTTTCATTTCATATCTTAAAGATATACATTTACGCCTTTGGTTTGGTTTCACATTATGACATTTAATTAAAACATCTTTTTTTCTCAATAGTACCCATGTTTGTTAAAATAAAGAATTTCTATTGTTATTGTTAACCACACTAATCTATACTAATGTTATAAACTTTTATTATATCGACCTATCGCCGTCAACTGCTGAGCAAAGCTCTTCCCCAAAGAGCGCCAACTATCCCGGTTTTGGGTAGTTTGCAACCATATCCAAAATAATAAAAAACAGGTAAAATTTGTGATATTTATCACTTGATCTACTGAACCAATTTTGGATATTATTTTATCGTTAGAAAGCCACATTACTTGTGAGTATCACAGACTGTAGATAATAATATATTAACTAGAAAACTGATATCCACGATATTCGATATACACGTTAGCCGAGCTAGCCGTGGAGTCGCGGGCAAAAGCAAGTAAAAAAAAAAAAAATATTTTCCAATTTATGATACCTACTGAAATGTTAAATATAATTTGTGTGAGTGAATAATTGTTGAAAGTTGCTTGTACAAACTCGAGAGGCTGATAACGGTGACGCGCAAACCGCCAGACTAAATACTCAGATAGTTTCACAACAATAATAAATCACGAAGTAGTTTGAGAGTTTCGCCGTTTGTAAGCTGAAATGTCTTCGTATTTTAGTTGGATAGTTAAAATATCTGCGAGACTGCACGTCTGAAAAGATTGCGACACTTGGCCGAGTGCTTACACGTGTAAGTTGAGTGCATCAATCATGAAAAGTAGGTATTCCTTTGAATTAAAAAACGAAATAAACATTTCTTGATATTTGTAATTCTGAACAGCTTTACAAATTAATGATTTTATTTGTAGCTTCTCAAAGCTAAGGAAAAACTATGTGGTACTAATTAACACAGTTTTAAGATAACAAAAATGATTTTTTGTCGCTAGTGGTTTGACATTTCATTTGGACAGATAAGTAATAAATGGCGTCTGGCATCTATTGCTCAAAACCTGTCTATCTGTCTTATGCTATACAGTATAAATGAAAACTGAATCTAATATCAAAGCAAGTGTAAAACAATTTGTAAGACTTTTAAAAATCAAGATGCACAAAAGGAAATTATGCCGTAGAAGCTACAGCGATAGAAGTGGATAGTTTTACTTTTTTTTAAATATCAAGAGTTAAAATTTTAATTAAAAGACTCTTTGCGTAGTTCAAAACGACTCCAATTAAAACTATGTCTTCATCGCTGAAGTACGACATAAAAGACTAGAGAGGTCGAGTAAAAAGGCTAGAGATAATTGCTCTTCGCGCTGTTTAATTATTGTGGCTTGTCTATTTAAATATTTCATTACAACTGTGTCGAGTGTACTGAGAAATAATAATAAGAAGGAATCTTATGTAAACGTCTTTCTAAATATTTTAGAAACTAAGCCCTGCCAAAGTCAATAAGTAACCTGGAAACTAAAGAAAGAACATAAGTATATACATATTATTATAAGTGCGCTATGTTAAATATCGTAATATTAAAATATTATATTAGAAAAATATTATGCTATGGAAAATTCGGAATTGGATATTCTCATATGTATTAATTCTTGCGTATATTTATGATTTTATTTAAAAGAGTAAAGTCTATGATATAATAAAAATTAAAAAAACAAATTGTTTGAAGTTGAATAAAGATTTCAGATATTTTGGATACTAATTGGAATAAACATAGAGAACATATTGAGTTAAAGCATTATTTGTATACGATAATAACTTTTTAAGTATGTTACAAATTGGTCCATGACATTGCCTTCATCATCATCATCATTATCATCAGCCTATCGCAGTCCACTGCTGGACATAGGCCTCTCCAATTTCACGCCACTTAGTTCGATCTATGGCTTCTCGCATGCAGCTCCTGACATTGCCTTATTGAAAAGAAAATAATATTAAACATTGTTTACAAAAGGTTTATTTAAGACATTATTTATTCCTCCAATAACTGCACCGCACTAAAATTTTCAGAGTAATTTTATTTTAAGAATTTGTAAAGGACTAATAAAGAATTCAATAAGAAAAAATTCACATTAATAATCTTGCCACGTCTCAATTTTTCGCTGGGTTCGGTCGAGTCTTGACAATTTTCTCTAAACAAAAGCCAGACATCTGTTTTCGAACAGGCTTTTCATTAAGCTTGGGAGTTTAACGCTCCGGTTCAAAGCGTGGCATGGCTGTTTCTGCCAACTATTACAACCTTCTGTGAGCAACATTCAATCAGTGTGGTCTTGCCACCTTTTATTTCAAAGAACTAATGACAATGCATTGATAGTTTATCAATCTTACTGTTGTTAGAACTTTTTTAACAGTGACTTATTGCTATATCTATATTTAGGATGATAAAAAAATTGCGACGTAAAATTAGCAACAAACATGATCTTTTTATTTAATGTAGACATTAGCCTACATTAAATAAAAAGTAGACTATATTTGAAATGGACTACATTAAATAGAAGTAGTCTTTTTATTTAATGTAGTTTATCTCAAAAATCAAAGTAACTGCATGCCAAATTTCATTGAGATTGGTGTAGTGGTTTATATTGTGTATGAAGGTTAGCAAATAGCGTTCTAGAACGATATAACTTTTAGTGATGCTTACAAAATTAAAACTATAAATCGTCTGCGACCTTTATAGCCTTCTTTCTCATAGTCGTATTTATGTGATGTGATGATCTATTGCATAAGAAGTTTATAAATGGAATCTATCTGTTATTAACTTTAAACAATTTTTTCCAACGTTCCGTCTGCCCGGCGTGGTATAATAAGCCAAAACCTGCTTTCGAAAAGAGATTTAGAGAATAATAAGTTTAATAGTCCACTACTGGGCGCAGTGGACTATAAAGCTTTTTATTATACTGTACAAGTTTCATTGATAATATCTTGCTCTTCTTGAACAACACAGCAGCCATGTTTTCAAATTATGCAAATCTGTGCAAACTAAACAAGAGACACAAAAATGCTTAAAGTTAATAATGTAGGTGAAGTTATCTAGTGCAAAATTTTGCAGCGTGCGACATGAAAATGTTACGTGCTTCTGACAAAGATTTCAGTTTTGTAACTATTGCTAGATGTCGTTTTAGCTTATGAAATTTTAACGTTACATTATTTAAGCGTCTACGTTTACGACATGTAAAGAATTTTTCAAAAGTAGGCACTGACAATTTTCTTGGTTTTTAACAGTACCCACAGAATTTTTATTATCTACAAAAATAACTTTCATTTTGTTAAATAAAAAGTTGGTTCGACATTTTCACTTAGTCCTGATCATGTTACTGTATATGATTTGATTTGGTTCGGATATCTCACACTTTCTCTGCACTTAGCCTCTTGATTGGGCCATTGTGCGTGGGTTTTGTCATCTTCTTACTCAACACATCAGTTTCCGTGGGAGAGCCACGTTTCGGCATGCATGGGCCGGCTTGACCAGGGT
Source organism: Hyphantria cunea (assembly GCA_003709505.1). Lineage (NCBI taxonomy): Eukaryota > Metazoa > Arthropoda > Insecta > Lepidoptera > Erebidae > Hyphantria > Hyphantria cunea. The sequence continues at coordinate 451,105 of PKRV01001356.1, read as the reverse complement.
GATACCACGGCCTCACAGAAAACCGGTTTGAAACGGTGCCTGCACTGTGTTTCACCGAGTGAGTGAGGATACCGGAGGCCCATAATGCAACCCTTCCCCTCATCCCCCTCCCCATCCCCCAAGGCCGGCAACGCACTTGTGATGCCTCTGGTGTTACGGGTGTCCTTGGGCGGCGGTAATCGCTTATCATCAGGTGATACGTCTGCTCATTTGCCCCCTATTCCATAAATAAAAAAAACTATTCTAGATCATCCCAAAAGATTAGCAGTCTTTTCAGGTTTGTTTCCGGGAGTAATGTTGATTGGATTATGTTTGCCCATTTACATGCCACACTTTTATATTCTGTGAGTTTCTTCAGGGCTATTTGTTACACTTATACTGAATAGGTGTTTATTCAGTCTCTTTTCCGTCTGATCAGGTAGCGGGCCAGTCTCTTTGATGCCATCGGAACTGCACTTTTTGTTTGCCTGAATGCTCCATTGTTTTTCCATTGGGTTTTATGTTTTTCTTCGGTTTCATGTTATTATGTTGCTGGATATATTTGATGCTAGCTTTCTCCAGAGCTTTTTCTTAAACGTGTAGATTGAACTAATAAATACAATATAAATCTAGATATTGTTTTCTATATCACTGACAATATATTTATAATTTAGATTATTAACAAGTAAACAAAGGCACATCCTCACTAAGACATTGTTTTTTAGGGATTATTCGAACTATTCTGCCTCATTGGCGCAGTAGTGGCGTACGTCAATGCTGTGCGTGAGGTCTTGGGCTCCATTCCCGAGTCGGACTAAATGTTTGTAAGACTTAGTTTTTTTTTTCGAAGTTTGAGTATTTTATTTATATCAGTTATTGGGGACTAGATGGCGTTGTGTGTTGAATGTCTGAAAATATTTATTTATTATTTATATTTTTTCTTACTCCATTTAGAAGTACAAATAATTAATATAGAGTTTCTCATGAATATGAAGCTTAAGAAAACAGTCGTCGTTAGAGTTGTATCAAGTACACCCTAAGTTATCATCATTCAGAAATCCGATTACAAAATGTCAATAAAAATAGTCGTCAACGTCTCCCTTTGTTATCTATACTTCAAACAATTTAAAATTTCGTTGCACCCCTGCTTGTTAGTAAAATTGTACGACCATTGAACAAATTATAGAACATCGTAGATACAAAAACATGTTTTTATTTCAGTACAAAGAAAGCACACGTATGCTTTACGACTTTTCTTATCTCTAACCTTAACTTTGTTGGTTGTTGCTCATATGGGGGTTTTGCAAATAAAGGTCCGTATCTAAATATTAGCAGTTGTTTATCCGTCTGCCCTTTACATTCCGCAAACGTAGGTACTTCATATCTCCGTCCGGTCTTTTGGCTTGTATCGGTCATGCATACGAAACACAAAGATTACGTTTTGGTTTATTACAGGTAAGTCCTTGTAAGGTACATCTAGAATTGTATTTTGTTATATAATTCTTAACGGAGGTCCATATTTGTTCCAGAAAAAGCAACCTATATTGAGTAACTAACTTAGTCTTTAATAGAACATATGAACAATGAAATTGGAAATTTTACAATTAACTTTATAGAATATCCTATGTGATGATAAACTTGATATATTTAAATCTGTTCAGTAAATGTTTTGAGTGCTTGTATATATGTCAAAATATATACTTTACTTACTCTAAATTAACCTCCATTTACTTGTAATGATAACGCAGAGTCCTTTCTGCTTATTCATTTTTTTAAGTAAGACATGATATTCATCTTGCAAGGTCAATGGCCAAATTTATGTCCTGGTATTTTCGAAAACGCAGGCATCGTTAATGCTAGAATTAACATGCCCACGTACTTTGACTTTTAAAAACAGTGAGTAATTCTCTAATCGAATATATTTCAGTGTATTTAATTAACAATGTTTTCCTGACTGAATTTTAGATCCCCATTAGTTTATCAAGACGAGCCGAAATAGTTGCGAATTAATTTTAGTGGGTTGCGTGGCTCGTAACGGATGCAATGCAAATGGAATATCCGTGTATTTGGCGATTAGATGTGGCCCAGATCTGACCGGATCTGGTGCCGGATAAGCTGAGTTGTGCTTCACTTGCTCAATGTTCCCTTGATTTACGAACATTTTGTAACTAAGTTCGACATCCCGCAATGTATAGAGTGGTTTTGGCAAGCTACGAATAGAATTGACTGCTTCAGTGTTACTTCGTGTGAATGCTTCTTGATTTAGCGGTTTGTGCTCTGTAACTTTCATTTGTTTATGTATTTTCTCTAAACTTATAATAAAATAACGTAACTTAAGTATTCGGATATTCAGTAGATTAACTTTCGTGACTACAATGTATGAGTACTTTATCATAATATGTTAAAAAAACAACGTGACAGTGTATCTAATAATTTGTCTATCATACGCTGGCGTCTTAATTCATCAATTGCTTATCCTAAAGGTTTCTAAAAGGATCATTTCAACAAATATTAATCTACAATAGTAGTAGTAATACTATTGTAGATTAATATTTGTTGAAATACTATATTAGACTTTCAAACAGCCTTCATACCATGATCATGAATAAAGAAGAATTAATAAGTTCTTCTAGCCGATTACGACCATAGCGGCCAGTTTTAACGGAGACCAGCCAACTACGCAGGAGATTTTAAAGTTCACAAGTGTGTGCGCAAACACAGGTGCACTCTCTGTTAACTTTCTCCCAAAATGCGATGGGACGGTTAACCGACAAGATAGGGTAGAGATCAGGTGCAAGACCGACAGTTTAACGTGATATCCGTGGCACGAGGGTTCAGACCTCAACTTCCAAACGCCGAGCTGATATTAAATATTGATATAATCATAAAAACTCAATAACACTTTTGGTCCGACCCGGGATCTGAGTATCTTGGATCGGCAGTCGCATACTTCAACCGCTAGGCCAACGAGGCAGCAGCAAAATATATTTTGAACAAAATATTTAGTTACAAAGCAATACCTGGAGTAATTTCTCGACAGAACCAATTATTATTTTATTAGTATAAAAACGACGAACGACGAACTTCTATTCAGTTTACACGTAAATTAAAGAAGGTGTTTCTTTCGTTGTTGAACATTTTTCAAACCTGGGAAAAATCCAATTTAGTTTCAAGTGTTCATAAAATATTGAAGGTATGACCTTTTAAAGTAAAAGTTTCGCTTGTCTAGAGGATATTAAAAATTTCATTTTTGTCTATGCTTATGTAGCGTAAGTAGTAAATTAAATTAACAAAGGAGGTAATTTGAGATACGAAACAGAAATCTTTTGTTTATTTGTGAAATCTTCCATATTTTTTGTTGGAACGCAGCTTGCTCTTTGTTATGGTGATTAGAATTTGCAAAATCTATAGTAAATTCATGTGACCGTTGTTGATCTAATACTTTCGAGAACTGTGTAATCTTTATAAATCAAAGTTTTTGTCAGAGGATAACGTTTAGCAATACTAAGACTTTTGCTTTATTAACCCTAATGATTAATTAAACTTTAACCTTTACACAAGTGAATAGCCTTAAACAGCGTGTCTGTTGAATAGAAACCGGAGTTTCCGTAAGAAAAAGGGCTCAAACACTTGGAATAATAAAAACCAATAATTTATACTTTTATAAGGATGCTTAATAATGTAAACTGTTCTGTGACTGACGTCTTTTTAATAACATTCTAAGCAATTCTTGTGCTAAAGTTAGGTACTTGCATTTACCGTACTGCAGTGGGTGGAAAAACGTGAGACCTCTGCAATAGACATATTCCTGCATACAAATAGCTATTCGTAAGCGAGTGATGCAGTCTGAATGTGCGCGCATGTATGTAGATTGTGTCTTTACTTGATTCTCTTCTTAAACCTCCTAATGTTCTTAATTATTTATACTTAATATTTTGTTTTTATATCATGAAATCTTAAGAATGTCTTGTAGTATATTTCTTTTTGCCAGCCGTTTAACTTGTAAAAATTTTTTCATTCATTTTTACAGCCTTTTTTATGTTCCATTCATTTTATTGTAATAAAATAATTTGCTACAACGACATAATAAGGTACGGTTTATTTAAAAAGATAGATTGATAATGTTAGTAATTTAATGATGCACCATTACATAAAATAATCGTAATCAACCCTTGCCGTTTCATGGACCAGAGTGCCTAGAGTTTGTTTATTTCACAGCAACTCGTGCTCGACGTTCATTTCTTAAATTATTATAAGTATACGATCAACGTTATTTTGGGTCGGTGCTAGGCTAATGTTATTTTTTTATTATTATTATAATTTTTCATTCATTAAGATCGAAAGTGTAGATATTGCATATATTTATGTATTTATTTGACTGTATTAATGTGTAACATTATTGTAAGTATTTATCTTAATTGAATAATTTCCTTTAATTATTTATTTTTTTTAACACCAAATTACCCATGACTTCGAAGTTCTACAGTCAATTTGTCCATCTAAAGGTTGCCTGGAAGAAATTGCTTTTTAGCGAGAAGGCCGCCATTTGTACATGGTCGTTTATATGTTATGCTCCTGAATGTAAACTGTTTTAACTGGTGTACAATAAAGCTTATTCTATTCTATTCTATTCTAGGCAATCAAATCAATAAATAACTATATAACGGCGGCTCATTACCTGAATCATGAAAGTGAAACATAATTTTGTTATATACTCTAAAGTATAATCGTATACGCAATATTATATGTATAATAATATTATATATATATATATACATAGGTGTACTTTCATAATCTTAATTTCGTATATTTAGAAGTTCACACATAGTTCACATACGAGCCTTCAGAATGTACTTAGTTGGCATGTATTGGTGTCTACGTAATGGTTGGATGATAATGGTTACTAGCTATGAAGTGAGAATGTAGATTTCGAAAACTGTACTAGAATAAATGTTCGTATGAGGTATCATATAATAGGCATGTGTTGACAGTTAAGAACAAGGAGTGTTATTTATCATCCTTTTTATCCTACCGGTGTCATAAGAGCCGGTCGGAATGACGAAGGGGTAGCGCCGGATCATGAGCTCAGAATACTACGAAGGAACGCACACATAAGTCCTACGGGCTTGGTGGCTCGAAATCCGGGGCTGTGCCAGCGAACGCACTGTTGGAGCCGACCTATTGAACGTCGGAGCTTGGATAGGGAGGATCGATTTTGTCACGTACCGATTAACTCAGGTGCTCACCGGGCATGGTTGCTTTGGTACGTACCTGAACAAGATCGGACGTGAGGCTACGGTACAATGCCACCACTGCAGATCTGACCGGGACTCTGCGCAGCACACGCTGGAGGACTGCCCTGCGTGGGAGACTGAGCGTCGATTCCTGGTTGGACAGATCGGACGAAACTTTTTACCGCCAGCATTGCAGCAATCATTTGGTGAGGGAGGCTACAGTCTCCTTCTGTGAGGACGTTATACTCCAGATGGAGTCCGCAGAGCGGGATCGGGATAGGGCCGATCCCACTCGAAGGGGGCGACAAAAAGAACGTGTTAGAGTCCAATAGCACCCCAATCGTTGCCTAAGGGTAGTTTGTGGCCACATCTGGGGATGATGTGACCGCTGTATACGACCCGAGACCGGTGAGACCCTAATGCGAGGGTGTCGTCTAAGGCGGGTCGGTTTTCTGCCTTTTACTGCGTAAAGCGGTGAGAAGTGATATCTACCTGCTACGGGGGTGACTCTGGTGACCCCGAGATGTACCTCAGTCATGAGGTACGGCAGGGGGGACTCCGGAAGCCGCGGTTGCGTTCCAAGAGCACCTTCCTACTGCCGATATAGGCCGCCGCAGTGGTTTAGTGGGTAGACCGGCTCACCGAGAGTCCCACACACGCCCTTTCATGTCTCCGACGGAGGGTATGGAGCGAAAAGCATTCCCAGAGGAAAAAGGAAAGATGACAAAAAAGCAGATTAAAGGAGTAAACTATACAAAAAAATGCAAAGTTAAAGATAACTTTTCACTAAATGAAGTTTTGCACAAGCTTAATAAGCGACAGATGTAATGTCTCAAGGCAAGTCTCAATAAAAGTAAAAGATACAATAAGGTAGAATGTCAAAAATCAGAAAGTATTTAATAAATGCTATATTGAAATATTCTTCAGATTCTCTTAATAGCAGTATTACTGGAACTAACTCATTACATTTCTTTAGAAATGAAGTATTGGTTTTCGATATTATTTTGAAATTTTCGAATCACCACAGAAGTAGCATCTCCATAATTTGTTGAACATTTCAATCAATCAGACTTGGATATTAGGTTTATGTTTGGTCTTTACGGTAACCGTACCTTTGGGGTTCATAATAAGATAAATTTATGGATGAGTTCTAAAACAACATTAAGAAGGGACTGAAGATGGATATTAATGCTAAGAAGTTGTGTTATTTTCAAGGCCTTTGCTAAATCTAATAAATATACAAAGTTCGTCTTAATTTAGATAAAAACGTTTCGTTTTTGTATTTACATCTACATAAATATAAAGGCCCTGTGAAAAAATATATTTACGTTTATGTAATATGGTTTCTCTGAACATTGAATAAGTAAAGACTTTGCTGGTAAGTATTATCACAAGCTTTCGTTAGTTATGATTTGGACGCACGCTAAAATTTGACCAATTACTAATCTTCATTACGTTTTATACGAAACTAGCTGACCCGGCGAACTTTAAGCCGCCTTAGCTTTCTAAGCTTAGCTTTCTAAGCTTAGCTTTCTACAGGTAGAGTACAGTCACGGCAAAAATATTAACTTTTCAGGTTACATTTTAATTTTATTCTATAAAAACCTTGTCCTAACAATAATGAACACATTCAAAACAGGAATTATCCAATTTGGTGCAGTTGATTGGAAGTTATGCGCGTACATTGATTTCGGCGATTCATTTTCATTTATATAGATATAGGTAGTAGTATATTATTTACCACTGATCGATATATATCAACCGTAGATTGAGAATCGAAGAAATAGTAAGTAAAGCACAAGCAAATACTATTTCCACAAGTTTTCATAGATCATATCTATATTGATCATATCTATATTATTTATTTGACTGCCTCGGTGGCGTAGGGGTAGCGTAAGCGACTACTGTGCTTGAGGTCTCGGGTTCGATTCCCGGGTCGGACCAAATTTTTGTATGATCTGCAAATATTTGTTTCGGAGTTTGGGCTTTTTCTATGTATAATGTGTATATATTTACATAGGAAAAGTATTTATGTCAGTTGTCTAGTACCCACAATACAAGCTCTGCTTAGTTTGGGACTAGATGGCGTTGTGTGTTAATTGTCCGAAATATTTATTTATTTATGTTATTTATATATCTTGTCTGACGTCACATTCTTAGGCCATCTAACGCCTATCTCTATTATGGTGTATGTCAATAAACATAATATAAGAATAAAAAAATCTTTTTATGTATCTTAGGACGATTGAAATGAACATTAACAGCGTAAGTTAAGGAAAAAACAGAAACCTAGCACTCGATACAAATTGTTATCCTTAAAGTCTACCAACAAGTACCACATATCGCCCGGCCGCGTAATTCCATTAATGTCGAGAATACATCACGGGAGGTACTTCTCGTCTTTGGATTTACGGCCAGCGTCAGATGAAAGGGCTAGGTCGGCGTCGTTCTACCTCGTTTATTAGCACACTTATATAAGTGCGGAGATTTATTGTGTTTTCTTCAGTTTATGGTCGTTTCTCGTTAAGAATTAATCTTAATTGTCATCTTGACGATAAACGTTGGTGAGTTACAATTATTTGCATATACTTCCTTTCCTTAGATACTCCTAATAAACAAAATAATTAACTTTTTACACTATTCTTATGTATTTTAAATGTTCAATCAGTCAACTACATTATAACCTGAACTGACTAAGATCAATAAAAAAACAATTGACAGTCGAAAATCGAATGTTGCACATACTTTTAACAAAAATCTCATAGGTATTATGTTAAACAAGTTTTACTTGAAAATATCCCACCGTAAAGGCTTTATGTCGATTTGTCGATTCAAAGTATATATATTACTATACAACGGTAATTTCATACTTGTACCCCTTAAACTTCGCTAAGGTTTTCTGAACAAGATCCTGGTTATATTAACTAATTATTTTAACCTCTATTAAGAATCAGGTTTATTCATCAAAGGTTCTGCAGGATTTTACAACTGAACATTTCTATATAACCCCCTTAAGAGTTGTAGAGAGTGTATTCATTAGTAAATAAATAGACGAGTAATATTAATTTTTTTTTATATTTTTTTTACTTACAGTAATTGTTTGATGAATAGAATCTTGCAATATGTAGTACTATTGAAGTAGTTTAGCATGTTTTTGTTAGATATCGCTGTATACCTAACTAAAATAAATAAAGTATACATACCTAAATAGATGTACTAATATTCTATAAGCTAGAACCGCTATCCTTCTCAAAGTGATGCTGTGGTGCGAATTTGTTGTTGTGTCACTAACTAAGCAAAATAATTTATTTTGACAATTTTTAGAGCCTCGTTTGACTAGACAAATAGAAATTTTTAGATTGATATCCAGCGTTGTTTGGAGAGATTTTGGAACAGCAGAATTAGCACCAATTAATAATGTAAAATCTGGTCTTGGTTGGCGCGACGCAAGCCTCGAGCTTAGTGCGGAAACCGTCGATAAGTTCAAATTTGTAATTTGTTTATGGAGAAATTGAATAAATTGAATTAAATCAGTAATACACATAGGCTTCTATATACCGCGATAACCAACATATACGTGGGCAGAGCCGCTGGTATTAGGTTAAACAAAAAAATAGCTTTAATAAGTCTCATGCCTTTGATTTACTTGCAAGATTTTATGTGGATAAAATGACAGTTATTTTATTGATAATTTATGCATTGTTGACTTTTATTATTGTCAAAGAATATGGAAATAAAATTGTTAATTGATAGTAATATTTTACAACTTTTCCTAACTTTCCGATTACGATCGCGTCAGAGCTTTAAATGCTTTAGAATATTTCTTAGGTATCGAAATTGAACATGAGAAATTAGTTAAGCATTCAAATGAAATCAATTCAAAAAGCTTTTTTTCAAGTAGGCTGTTTCAAACACTTTTAAAATAGTCCATTAATGACTGTAGTTGCTCGGCCCTAAACCAGCAAGAAACTTCACTCTTTGTTAGTCATTAGTTCTACTGTGCGAACCCTAAATAATACCAAAACTAATAATCATAAACAAATCAAATGCTTATAAAGATATAAGTTACAACCATATACATATAAATATACGTGAAACAAACAAATAATATAAAGTGTAGTTGCAACTATCCTCAAAAATCATTCCCACGAGGTCGGAGTACAAAATGAAAGTTGCAAGCCAGCCAGCGGGTACGTATAAGTGAATTGTTTACTGGAGGAAATAACTATAGCTTCAGCATTTAATTAAATAATTTTAGCAGGAGCTAAAAAAGCTCTGAAAAACATTTTCAATGAAGTCTTTTAAAATTACTTTTGTTGTTCCAGGTTACTTTCAAGTTTTTACGAAAAAGAGTTTTAATATATGGTACACTGGTAGATTAAATTCTATTAAGTAATTAATAACTAACTGCCTCGGTGGCACAGAGGCAGTGTATGCGATTGCTATGCTTGAGGTCTCGGGTTTGAATGCCGGATTCCCGGGTCGGATCAAATGTTTGTAAAATTTGTAAATATTTGTTTCGAAGTTTGAGTGTTTTCTATCGACATGTATGTATTTTAAAAAAAAGTATATATGTAATTACATCAGTTGTCTAGTAGCCATAATACAAGCGCTGCTTAGTTTGGGACTATATAGCGCTGCATGTTAGATGTCCGATATATTTTATTTTCATTTATTTTTTATTTAAATAATTTCATGGTAATTAAAAATTTTATAACTTACTACGAAAACTAATACTCGTGGTCTGTTCTGGTCTGTTTTACAAATATTGTCTACAACAGAATTGTTCATGAGATTTAGTCAGCTTTTGTAGGTGGTGGCCGACAGCTTTAATTTTAGAATTAGGAGAAATTGTAAGGTATTTATGTCTATTAATTAACCTTACCTAAATTAAAAGTAGAATGAAATAGTTTTAAGCAGCTTGGTTCTCACAAACTGTACTTATTGTATTTAAAGCAATAATCATTACACTTTAATGGTCTTTTGATTATTATTTTATATTCAAAATATTAACCTACATATATGGCAGAGTAACAAATTACCTAATTTTAAATTGCATGTCAATTTTTAATGTAAAAAAAATATGTATTTTATGTTTTTGTTTTGCATTGTGACAACATCTTTTCATTCTTTTATTTTATCAAAGAGTATGTTATTGTCGTAATCATCGAACGTGAATGGCAATTTAAAACATATTTAGGTGGAAAATAGACGTCACCGAGAGCACGTATACGGAATAACGAGGAGGGTTTTTCTCCCCAATTTTTCGAACCCCTCACATAAAAAATGGAATTATTTTTGACAGGTTCCAGTTTTATTTTGAAAGTCGACAACGTCATTCAAATACTTATTGATATTCGATAGATGATATTGAAAATAGATTTTTTTTCACATTGCATACTATTGAATCAGTGTTCAATACGGAGAATAAACAAAGGAAAAATCTTTATATTTTGTATTTCATTTTTCAACTAACCGTTGGCACTATAATCTTCTTATCCGACCTTTTCTTTGTTTTGAAGTGTTCTAGGGTTCGTGTTCGATAAGGGCTTTACACGAATAAGGGCCAAGGGTTGATAATCTATATCAGTTTGTGTGTGACAAAGGGATTGTTAATATAAACTGTATATACCTACTCACAACGTAGTATTTATGTGATTACACTACGGAGAGCCCCGCAGTGTGACCCAGGTAAAGCTAATTTTAAAAAGTAGCCTTAATTACTCCTCGTATCATCAGCTATCTGGTAGTGGAAGTACGGAAAAATCGGTACAGCAGTTCCAGAGACAGACAGAACAGCAAAAAATTTGAAAATTTCCAATTGGTATAAGTACCTTGTCTATTTTCATATGCATTTAATAAAAAGCTCTTAATTTGAAATTACAAACATACAAATTTTATTTATTTGTACACAAATTTTTTTTTATTGACTTAAGGAAAAAGGTCTAAGTTTTAAATATACTTAAATTTGTGGTTTTGACATTTTCCTCTCCTTTTGTAAAAAAAATGTATAAATCATCGCTTCGCTAATGTCACCTTTCAAAGCAAAATGTAAATTGTATAAATATTAAAAAGATTATCGTCCCTATTTGAATGATGGGTTCGCAACATTTGACAGATTTGGTAAAATAAGTATAATAAGTCTTCAGTCAGTCGAAATATTAAGTCTTCTCGTATATTTACCTATTTGAGGGGACGAATTTCAAACTTCATTTGTAGTTTGATTTCATTCGAATTTAGAAAATGTATGATTAAGTATTGAAGATTTTTCTATCAAACATTATCATGTCGGTGACGCGAACCCATAAGATTTTCTCCTACTAAAAAGTGCCCAACGCGTTTTAAGAAGTTTTCACTTCAATAAAAAAATTAAAATGTTAAAAAAACGTAACCAACAAACCAAAACGGCCATCTTAAAACATTTTAAATCTCAATTTGATACGCTAAGTATTAATAAAAATACAAAGGCGAACGACAAAATATATCAACGTCACTTCGGTAAAAGATTTTAAAATAGGAATATTCCCTGTCGAATGAATCATGCTGCAATGATCCCCATTTCGTGATTTCCCTCTAGAGAAGGCATCAAGTTTGAAGTAAATCTGCGATATCTCTTGTAATGTTTCCCTTGGCGTTTCCAACCGAACTCGCTGACCGTAAAATTGTAAAAACTAACATAAATCTTTGCCTTTTACTTCGTTTTTTAGCTAAGGAAAATCAAATGGAGAGGTGGCCACACAAAAAAGATATATATCGTTTTACGATTAACTTACGTCCCAACCTTAGATACGGAATGTATTATAATGTATTCCAGGTTTGTGTATTTTAAATTATGTTTATTTCTATCAAATATATCAACATTAATAATATAAAAAAAGTTATAGTATGGTTTACATTAATGTTTTTTTGGCATCATTTTAAGAATATGGTATATCAACAGCTATTAATAAAATGATGTATTTTAATAATAATTAATATTTAGGACATTTAACAGCAACGCCATCTAATCCCAAGCTAAGAAGAGCTTGTGTTATGGGTACTTGATAACTGATATAAATACATACATACTTTTTTTTCTAAATACGTGCATATTATTGGCAATGGGCTGGCCAAATTTGCCGTGGAACCGATAACCATTGGGGTAAACGAGTTCTTGAGTCCACTCAAGAAATCGTTTACCCCAAGAGTCCCCAACGGTCTCCAGACCGCGTTTCGGCAAACGTTATGTAGGACGTCCACAGGCCAGGTAGAGTGATGATTTGCGCAAAAACGGCTGGCAGGTGCTGGATGCGAGAAGCCGAAGATCGAAGTAAGTGGCGTGCAATTAGAAAGGCCTATGTCCAACAGTGGATTGCGATAGGCTGATGATGATGATGACACATATTGTACATAGAAAGGACCCAAACTCCGAAACAAATATTTGCAGAACATACAAACATTTGGTACGACCCGGGAATCGAACCCGAGATCTCAAGCATAGCAGTCGCATATGCTACCACTACACCACCTAGGCAATTAATATACGTGAAAGGAGAGACCTATAACTTAAATTTTGGGAAACCAGCATGATAAGTTAAAAGATTGTGGATCTTGGGTTTCTAGTATCCTCACTTACGGGTAAAAACCAGCGAAAGAATGTTTTGTAGTGTTTTACAGTAATTATTTAGCATTACTACACCCCAAAGACAGACGGTTATTTGCCTAGATTAAGTCTACATTATAAGCGCACAGTTCCAGCTCTCAGCTTATAATGTTAGACCCAATACATGAAAAATACAAATGTGTCAAACTTCACATGTACCTCTCCATATTTCATTAATTTATTTTTAGTCTCTAATATTTTTGGCGCCAAATTCAGTCTGCCAAACCATCCTTTATGAATATTAATTGTTATTTTAAAACCCTGTTAAAGTTCGAACACCGTTTTTCAGTGAAAATTGAAAATGGTTGAATATAATGTACTGAGTGTTTTGACGGCATATTTTTGTTAGCTGTTGTTTCAACGAACACAGAACATGTACGTTTTTTAAGCACATAATATTTAAAGTCGATAATATTTTAGTTTCAATAATTAGTTTATTATTATATCTGCTATATAAACTGTGCAATATCGTACGGGAAAGAAAAATACATCTATAAACTGTTAAATTCATGTAACTAAACAATAAGACTTTAATCAGTACCCTTGAACTTTCCGAAGGCTCAGATATTTCTATGCGCTTTTTTAAAGCACACACACACATATATTTTGTGATTATATTTTTAATTATTACTTAATATTTAAACATCAAAATTTTCTACTAAATCCCCAACAATTTTCCCTCAAATTCAAATTAATCTTGTTGGAAACATTAAGACTAAATTAAAAAATGCTAGCAACCACAGTTTCGCGTTGTTGAGCTCTGTGAAGTAGCCGGAAATGAGCTAATAGGCTACTTTTTTAATATTTTAATTAATTTTATTTCCATACCGCTAGTTCGATAAACAAGCACTTGGAGCACTTGGTAGTACACTTTCCAGCCTACAATATTTTATCAATTTTGTGGATTCATTGAATTTATGCTGGTCTTTTTCCTATGAAATATTTTAATGATTAGATACAAAAGAAATTATATTGTGCGGGTAAAACACATTGTCTGAAAAGACTTTTACAAAAATAGTTAATGTGGTGCCTTCCACATACAACGCAACAAAAAAAATACACTACAGCGCCATCTACCGAAGATACATCGAACTACGGAGTAACAGAGAAAGCTAATAAACTACCAATCCTAAATCGCGCAATAAAAAAGTTCTCGCGCCGATTAACACATATAAAATATCCCAACCGTTGGGCAGTGGCCCGTCAGGTATGATCACCTCGCCTGGTCCGAGGATCCTTGTGTTGTAGGGATATACGGGATATACCCGTTCCTCCACAGTTAATTAGTTTTAATACCTCACAGTCAACATCGGTATCAGAAAAACCAGCTACCAACTGCAATTCTTTTTATCATCAAAAGTCATTGAAATAGAATTCTTACGATAAGGGAATCAATTTAGAGGACCGAATAATACATCTATAACGGGCATACAAAACATTATTGATTGCCTCGGTGGCGTAGTAGTAGCGTATGCGACTGGTGTGCTTGAAGTCTCAGATTCGATTCCCGGATCGGATCAAATGTTTGTATGGTCTGCAAATATTTGTTTCGGAGTCTGGGTGTTTTCTATGTATAATATGTATTTCCAAAAAAAAACTTATATCAGTTGTACAGTACCCAAAGTACAAGCTATGCTTTCTTTGGGACTAGATGGGATTGTGTGTTAGATGTCTGAATTATTATTATTATTCTTAAATCATAATCATAGTAACATGGCACTGTGCTTACAATTCCATCGTCGCAATTGAAAGTTGCTCAATTACTTTGAATATTAGTTGTGCGGGAGGTAACTTTTTAATGAAACCAGGGCTCAACCGAAAAATACTCCAAACCTCAAACAGAACTACGAGACTGGAATAATGTCTGGGACAGAAAAAAGTTTACGCTTTGAACTCTAGCGAGGGTAAGTGTTTTGCATTTCAACCCACGCAGCCTGCATACCAATGCGTAAAAGGATTGATGTTTGCTAAAGCTACAGAAAAAATATCCAATCTTTGCCTAGCTAGTAACTGTGCTGTGAGACTAGCTTGACATGTTTGTGTTACGGAGAACATTTTTAGTTTTTACTTGAAGTACAGTGGAGTCAAATGTTTGTCATAGACCCTAGAGTGTGAGCTGAACGTATATAGAGTGGGCTTTAATGGACGTGCAAAAAAACTAAGGCCACGTATATGTCATTATTTCTAAATCATTATCTGAAGAAATGATACTTTTTCTTTGAAATTATCATATTATGATTTATTTTACACATTGGATATTGCTCTGGAATATATATATTTTGACCTTTTTATTTGGCATGCCTTATTG
Organism: Hyphantria cunea; assembly: GCA_003709505.1. Lineage (NCBI taxonomy): Eukaryota > Metazoa > Arthropoda > Insecta > Lepidoptera > Erebidae > Hyphantria > Hyphantria cunea. The sequence continues at coordinate 435,942 of PKRV01001356.1, read as the reverse complement.
CAATTAAGAACTTGGTCCATAATTTTTTTACTAAAATTTATTCATACCAAATTTAAACGTAGTACCACATCTATACGAATTCCAATAATATTAAGTATCAAAATTAATAAAACACGGACTTTCATGAATTTTATGTAAACTTTATAAGCTCATCAAATACTCTGTTTAAAGAATTCAACGTACATGAGGACAACTGAATATTTCCATCATCTTTAATCAAAAACACAACATACAGTTTTCTTTCATTGCAACTAATAATTATTTCAGAATTGCTTTTAACTTAATATTACGTTTCGAACCAATTACAAGCACTAAAATTACAGGTTAAGCTGAAACACGAAAGTAATGAAAACTGAAAACTTTTACCGGTTATTATCTATAATATATGTTCATGCAATAAGTATAAAAGGCTAGGTTTGTTTAATTTATAATTTTGTTAATTCATAACATAAATCTAAACTATTGATTTCTGACTGCTATACATTACTTTTAAGAAATGATAACCGTCATTAAACTCCAGGAAATGAAAGTTTAGGGTATATATATATATATATATATATATATATATCAAAAAGGGAGCCTTTACTGGATATCTTTGAAAAAACTTTTTCGTACATCCGATAAAATGTTTTGTTCGCACGTAATCCTCTAGAATTCTGTGTGATTTGTCTCTGGTGCGATAAAAAGTGTGCCGAAAAAAATCAGATACCCTAAGTAGCATCGTTTTTCACAAAAGAACATAAAAACTGTCATTTATTTCACAATCTTTATTGTTTTCTTAAAATATAACATTTTTTGTTGCTCTCTAATCAGGATCCGATATTTAGATACAAAATTATCTTTTGTAGCTTTAAGGACATCTTAAAACTCATTTTCAAAGACAGTCTTTTAAATTACATCATAAAATATTAGGAGGGACTTTGTGCTTCGGTAGAGCCTGTGAAATAATTAAGGAAGTGTAATAAGGCTTTTCCATTTGCATAACAAATTTGTAAAGATTTGTTGGAAGAAAATCGCCAGTAAATCCTTTAGCAAACCAAGTTTTTTTTCAGAGGATTATTATTTTTCAACGCTTTTATTAAAAGTATAATGGTATTATTCTTAAACGAATGAATGTAAATGAAAACAGTATAGTGATGTATGGGAACTAGCTATTTTTGGGTTTTTATACGTTTAAACCTGCAGAATGATATAACTGAGTCAGATACTCTTCTTATAATCGAATAAATTATAAATTACATCAATATTCTAGAACATATGTTTTAAAACATGAGCTTTTGTATTTCCAGTTTAACTAACCACTAAGACTGTATTATTTGAAAATAGACCCTTCCACACGTGTTTCTTGATTGATGCCATGTTCGAGTGTCCTTCAGATATAAAATACTCTATTGTGTGATATCTGGCAGTGTCTTGTTGTCCGAAGTGGTGCACGAGTACTATGTCCGTGAAGTTGACAAATGCCTCCGGCACGTTAGGTGTTTGCCACTTGATATAAAGAGGTGTGGGGCTATCCGATATATACACAATGAGAACTGGCGCTATATCTTGCGAGGCCGTGAGCATAGCGTTGAGATTCTTGTCTTTATCTTTAAACATTACGTCAGTATCTTATTTTTAGATCTGAATAAAAAACAATTGTTATAAATAGGCACGTTTTATTTTTAGTCTCTCTCTATAATTTAGAGATTAAGGCTCTGGTACACTAAAATCCTTAATGTCAACGTCCTAATGTAACTATTAACAAATGTTTTATATGTTGTTACACGGTCAATCTATCGTGGTCCATGGGTGGAAAAATGTCTCTCCAATCGTATTCTTTTTCCATTTTTTATCATATACTTTATTAAAGAATGGGATAGTAGAAAAACATGCTAAACTAATTAACATGCTAGATTTTGTAGAGTTCCACTCGGACTTAAGGAACATGTCTACGGAAGAATGATATCATCACGAGAGAGTCAATAGGTTTAGTTATGTCGCAAAAAACATAAATGAAATAAATTATTTAAATTTTTATACAGTTTAGACAAGAGTAAAAATTATATTATTTAAATATTACCTCCATACTGATGATGAGGTTCTCCCTACCGATTTCAGCCCCGGCGGCCAATCTTAACGGAGACCAGTCAATTACGTGCGTAAATACAGGTGCACTCTCTGTTCTCTCACTCTCATTATCGAATGGGTTATCCGACACAACCGGGAGAGATTATGCATAGGACCGACACGTGCTCTCCAAGACACAGAGGCTAAAATCTCAACTTCCAAACTCAGAGCTGTTATTACGCATTTCTATCATCAGATAAACTCAATAACACTTTTTGGCCCGAACCGGAATTCAAACCCGAGATATAATGATCACCAGTCGCATATACCAACCGCTAGACCGACGAGGCAGTCAAAGGCAGTCTATACTAAAATTATAAATTCAAAAGTAATTATGTCCGTCGGTCTGCCTGTTTGTCTGCTAAACCGCAGGCTAAACCAATTCGAAGAATTTGCCATGGAGACTTCTCTTCCTGTGGAAAGACATAAGTTACTATTTACCTCGAAAATCGACATCAAAGTCGAGGGCAAAATTTTGTATTTTACATACAATGAAAGTAACCGAACTAATTATCAACTTTGCATCAGGGTGAACTTTACGAGTTGTAAAAAACACATTTATTTTTGATCTCAAAAGTTTTTGTATTTATGTGTATTTCATTCATATTGTAGTTTAAGTCTTGAGGCAAACCTCTGTTAGCCTTGGTCAACTATTTATTTCAGCAACTTTCATTAGACACAAAACTGTTTCTCTTTGTTTTACCATGTAAATCTTACATCGCTTTAAGAATATGCTATTAAATTAAGCACCCTAACACAGATTTGAGCGAGCTTTGTTTGCATCACAAGAATAAAGTTCTGTTATCGAATAAGAGCCGATCTGTCTTTTGTCTATCTACCAAACGAAATAATATCAGATGCAAGATATATTGAATATCGGGTATCTTGTGATTCAAACGGAGATTTGATATATTCCTAAATTGTATGCTGTATTCAAAGCTTTGAGGTGTAAAATAATGTTTTGGCGGAAAATAAACAACAGTTACATGTATTCTATAAGTATATGTATGTTATGAAATCTTTATTACTTAAAGATGTGGTATTTATTATATGGTAATTTGTTGAAGTATGCAAATATTTTTCTTAAATAATTAAACCACACTTTAATTAAATTATGTAAATTTAATCAAATATTCCACTTATTATTGAAGGCACAGGCTTATTATATATCCACATTTTGCCGAGCATTATTTTGTTCCACTTACGAGATACAGAGCAGCAAAAAGCACGTTTTGGAATTAGATTGGAAAAAATGGAATTTATTAAAGTTAGGTAAGAAGGCGTGGCCTGTGTTTAGTAGTGGACTCCAATAGGTCGATGATGATGAAGAAGGCATGGTACAGTAGCTTAACACCTTTCTATGGAGGTTTTAATGTCAGCAGTGAATTGGTAAGTGGTGGGAGAGCCACGTTTCGGCACAAAATGGCTGGCTGGACCGGAGTGATACCACATACTCACAGAGAACCGGTGTGAAATAGCATTTGCGTTGTGTTTCACTGAGTGAGTGAGGATACCGGAGGAACTTTCCCCAACCCCTTTCCCCAGTGCGTTGCCGACCTTTGGGGAATAGGGTCCCTATTCCCCAAAGGCCGGCAACGCACTTGTGACGCCTCTGGTGTTGCGAACGATTACCGCCTTCAGTGGACAACCACGAGCGGCGGTTCAGGCGACACGTCTGCTCGTTGGCTCCCTATTATATAAAAAAAAAAATGTTGTTGATACGGAAGGTGAGGTGGTAAGTACGCTTTTGCATGCTGACATAAATGCTTTAGAAATATGATATTGCTGTATACTGAAACGAATAACTGTTGTTCTTACCTAAACATATTGTAAAAATCAATACAGGAAGTGAATATGTAGGCTGCCTTTTTAAGTAAGTAGATCAGTAAATTGTCTTTTAGATTGATATTGCCGTGAAATGAACGAGTATTAAAAATGTTTGTATAATTCGTCTCTCTCTACCCTTTCGGGGATATAGACTTGAATTTATATGGTGTATTTTTGTATAGGCTTTTGTTAAGCCTAAGGCCTAATCGCTATTTGCTGAAGGTATCGTAGGGTAGATTATGACCGAATATCGAAGCAAAGGTATCATTTTAAATTTTTTGATCTTATACAGAAGTATTTAATGTGGTTAAACAAAGAGCACGCCTGCAAGAGTCGGTTACAAGCAATCAAAGAAGGAGTGACACCACGGCATCACAGAAAAACGGTATGAAATAGCACCTGCACTGTGTTTCACCAAGTGAGTGAGGATACCGGAGACCCATAATCTAAACCTTCCCCTCATCATCATCACAAGTGCATTGCCGACCTTGGGGAATGGGGAGGGGCCCATTTCCCAAGGCCGGCAATGCATTTGTGACGTCTTTGGTGTTGCGGGTGTCTATGAGCGGCGATAATCACTTACCATCAGGCGATATGCCTGCACGTTTGCACCCTATTCTAAAAAAAAAATACAGTTACAGCCAATAAAAGAGTTTTTAAAACCTGAGGTATTACATGATATTCTGTTTTTTTGAATAACTATTAATTGAATGAAATAAAGCTAAGGAACCAAGTTACTAAAATCAATCTTATTACTGTTTTGTCTATAATTTTTGCAAATGTCTGCATTTATGTTTTTCATTTGTTTTTTATAATAAATGACCTCTGTTGTAACTTGTAATCAACAATTTACGTATGGAACAAAATAATTTGGTACTTATAACGATTATTTTTCATTTTTTATGCAACTTTTAGGTTATTTTTTTTTATTTTTTTTTATAGACGTGTGTTATAAATGAAACTCCTATATTTAATAATGTTATTTAAAATTTGCTTTACCAAATAAAGTACTAATTATAGAATTGTTGGGACTATATAACTTGGATGCCTAGGAACTATTATATTACTAATAAAGTAGCATGTGCTTCAATCAACAATCCATAATGTCCTACTGCTGGGCCTGGGTCTTCTCTCAGGAGAGGTTTGAGGCCAAACGTCCCCACGCTGGTCAAGTGCGGGTTGGGGACTGGCAAGACTACGTTGTGGCTACGTAAATCTTGCCGTTGTATGTTTTTAAGCCGCCCAAAGGCCTCCAACTAAGCTTCACGACTGTAATCCTATGATAACAACCGGGACCGACTGCTTAACGTGACCTCCGAATCACGGAGACGCTCTTGATAAAATGCTACCGGCGGTCACCCATCTAGGTACTGGCCGAGCCGTCATTGCTTACCCTCGTTGATTGTTTCTAATCATCGAGTGTCTCTCGCAGCATGTGCTTATAGTCATGTTTTTATATTTATTTCAATTATATTTTAAACACATATTTATACAAATCACGCACACACGCACAAAAATCCACGTATAAATACACTTGAATGGCGCATCGAATTAAGAAATATAAAAAGAGACTCGGGCTGTCTCACGATTTTACCATCTGATCAAAGCGCAATTCTCAACTATCCACATCAAGTTATTCTAAGCTCTGCTTACACGATTTATCAAAAGTGGTTTAAAGATTTAGCAATAACGTAGCTATTTCCTAGCGTTACCATCGTAGCATTGGTATTACTACGAGTTTTATTTACATACCGGTATTGTAAGTGCTACGTACAAACCTATACATATGTATTTATGTTCATATCTCTGAGTGTCTGCTGTGAGGAGTGGTGAGAACAGAAAACAAAGAAGAGGTGTCATGTTAAAACTCAAGTGAAATGTATTATTCAGTTCCCGCTTCACAAAGACAATTCGGCTTTTGTTTGATACTGACACGAATATGAGATCATGCGAGACGGCGCACATATATTACTCTCTTTATGTGCGTCATACAAAACTTGATAAAAGTGCTATCTACATTATGGACAATTTCATTATTTACTCTTTAGAGATGTAGTTAATAAATTTATTATATTCTAGCTTTTGCATGTGGCTTCTCTCGCGTGTATGTTGGATATCGTGCTTATCATTTTTTGGATTTAAAATCCCTTTATATTGGTAAAAGATTTTTCAATATAATTTTAGTAAATCCAGAGATTACCTCGCGTAATCTCACAAACTTTACCTCTTTTATTTTCGTATTACTATAGATCATGTTAGACATACGTTACATTTTGCTGATAGACTTTAACAGGATGTTTATCGATTTGTGATCATGGTCTAAACTAGGTAAAGTCGATTTAACTGACTTAGACAAACTGCCGTATCTTTTAATATGGGAGTTAGTATTGGGAGATATGAGACTCATTTTCATACATCTTCTCAATAGTCTCTAAAATCCTTAATCTGAATAATACCAACGTGATAAGTGATTTCATGTTACGTAAACATGATTCAATTCATATTTTAGAAAAATTACGAATTTGTTCAATAAATGTAACGATCATATTCGAATTTTTTCTTCTTCTTCTTTTTATAACTTTTTATTAAAATTTAAACATAATCTGTCCAGAAGATTCGAAGTAAATTGAGGGCGACAGACACATAAGTGACCATAAGTACGTACACGACCTAAGCGTAAGCGGCAGCGGGGTGGGCAGCGATGGGTTCAAATGTACAGTCTTATATATATAAGTATAGTAAGTTTAATGATTTTTAATTTGGCGATGTTGCAATTTTTCCAAGTTTATTCAATTATCCCCCCAACACGCACTTGGCCAGCGTAGGGATGCATGGCCTTAACCTTCTCCTGAGAAGAGACCCGAGCCCAGCAGTGGGACATTATGGGTTGTTGATGATTCAATTATCAATATTTTTTAATTTAATTATTTGTTTGCAATGTGGGAGAGCCACGATTCGGAATGAATGGGCCGGCTCGACCGGCCGGACCCCAAAGCCTCCCTCCTTTCCCTATCCCCCAAGGGCCGGCAACGCACTTGTGACACCTCTGGTGTTACGGGTGTCCATGGGCGGCAGTAATCGCTTACCATCAGGCGATACGTGTGCTCTTTTGCCCCTTATACCATAAAAAAAAAATTATTAAAGCATTCTAATTATCTTTTCTTACTTGTAATTTTGTTGTTTTGGTTTATGTTTTTTTCTCATTGTGCTTTTTGTGATCTACTACAAGCGAATGAATAATAATTTCTCATTTACAGTAAATTATTATGTATGCAATTACGACTAATCAAAAGTTTTCTAAGGCTATAAGGCTTGGGCTGTACGATTTTAGAAAAAAATATTTTATTATATTTATTTATGAAGCTGTTACATAATTAGGTACCTTAATTTAACTAAACATTATACACTAGTTTATGCCAGCGGTTCCGCCCACGTATATGTTGGTTATCGCGGCAAATAGTAGTCTTTACGTTATTTCGTTGTATAACCTATATTCTTGTTAAGTTTCAAAAATCCATTCAGTAGTTTCTACGTGAAAGAGTAATAAACATCCATACAAACTTTCGCGTTTATAATATTATTTTATTATATTTCAAATCACTAGTAATTTTTTGTGACATTTGTCATCCGTATCAAGCGGTATCTTATGAGATCTAATTTCTGATAACACAACACTAAGCCGCTCTACAGTTAATAAAATATATTTAAAAATCATTTTATGACTTTTATATCATTGTTTATATCAAATTTAAACAAACTGGAATGAAAAGTTCACTTTCCAGAACCATTAATGAATTTTTGTCACGAAGCCAACATGTCACTGCCAAATGAAGCGACATTTTTTGTTAGTACATTTTGATTTTGAAAAAGTGCTGAGTTTAAATAATTGTCTGCTGTTTTTACCGCATTGCGTTTTAAGGTGAGGATTCCTAGTAAAGTTTGCAAATTTGAACATCAAAATATATAACATATACTATTTATTGTAGTTTTTTTGTGTCAGAAGAAAGTGAGCAATGAGAAGAGGTTGAGAAACTGCGCAATGATTCAATGAGTGTATGATGGTCGAAGTCATTGTCAAGCAGACGTATATTATTTTTACCTTATAAAGTATCCTACGATGATCGAGTCAAAAGTGCAATTGATGTAACTACTGAAACTTATTGGACGATATGTAAAGAACTGGCAGTGATGGTGCCCGTTAGATGATTCGTCCCATCGTTGTAGCCATTCATCCATCCATCCATCCATCCATCCATCGTCGTTATAGATATAGGGACTGCTGTTGAAACAATCTTGTGATTTTGTCGCGGTCTTGTACACCCAAAAAATCGCTTTCCATATTATGTAGTGTGAAATAGTGGCTGCACATCTTTGCACCTAGAGGTCGACCAGAAGAACACTCGCCTAAGTCACTGGCAAAGCATCAGTACTAACTGTCCTATATGCCTTGGACAAGAAAATCAATGCAGGTCATTGGCATTGCAACTGCTTGCGATGAACAGTACCAACAATCGCCCTATCGGTCCATACAGGAGCACCATAGTAAATAGAATCCAAATAAGTAGCTTCTTAGGCTTTTTCTTAGAATCTTATTTGTAATAAATGACAGACCCTATGTCGCAGTCGATATCCTTGCCAGAGCAAAGAAACTCTTTTAGATTTTTCATTAACTGTTCTAATATGTTCAATAAATGAAAAGGATTTTTCTAAAACCAATCCCAAATAACAAACTGAGGGTTTATTTTGGAAAGTGATAGTAACATTTGGAAATCAAATATAGCTCACTTAGGACCTATAACTTTTTTGTCCGTGGTGCTTCCCAGTTTGAAAAAGGTATTTACCTATTTTGACTTAATTTTGTCTTCCACTTTGCGTGGGAAGTGGACTAATTATATATCCTACTCCTCCAGATTTCTTCTGATTAATTTCGTTGCGCTCATAGCCCAGTTGCACTCGGTGATTGTTTCTAATCACCGAGGATAAGCAATGACGGCGCGGTTAGTACCTGGATGGGTGACAGTTGGTGGCATGTTACCATGCGCGTCTCCGTGATTCGCAGGTCAGGTAAAGCAGTCGGTCCCGGTTGTTATCGTACAATAATAGCCGTGAATTCATTCAATTCAATCATTATTGCTTTCCCAATTATGGACTATTGAATTCATATTTTCTTTTAAATACAAAACTACTTGAATTCATAAAAGTATTTCTTTTCTTTTATTATCACTCTAAAAGAAACCAAGTTTTAAAACTATGATTTAAAAAGAATTAAACTATCGTCTCCCCCACCAGCAAGAATAATGCACGTGTGTGTTTTATGATAAATTTCCAGTGTTTTTAATGTTATAAAGGATAAAGTTAATCTAAATTTCTGAAGTAAATACTATACATTACCTTTACATATGACCTTAATACTAAGACAACATATTTATTATTTTTCTATAATTTTACTCAGAATTATCTATCAACCCTAATTATTTGAATTTAATACAGTAATTATCATAAAACAGTTTCAAATACCAAATAAAACTGAAGGGTGAAATAACGGAACTTTTTACAGACCAGTCCTAACTTTAACATTAGCCTGTGAATTATCACAGTCTCCTTGGTGTCATTTGAGAAGTTTGGGCCGCAACGAAGTGTCCTGGGAGCGGATTCTTTCCACTTTTAGTTTGCTCTGGGCGATAGCCAAGATCAAACTAAAATCACAATTTGTTCAAAATGTTTATTTTGAGTGAAATGTAAATTTAGGGCTTGTATTTTTCAATTATATTCAGAATTTGGAGAGTAAATTTAGTCGTAATAAAGAGACTGAGATAAAATTTTACCTTATTTTGAACTTAAATATTACAGCAAAATCTTTACTTATATTCATACATATATTTATTATTCACAAGAGTATTACGGTAAAGTATAAAATTTAAGAAGCATTATGTGGTGTACAGCCCTGCTTAGTTCTAATTAAAAAAATATCTTCACCAGCTTTTGCCAACATTTTGCCTAAATAATTCAATTTATAACGAGGTATTAGCTCATATTGAAATATTTAAACATAATTTTAATACCGGTAATTATTTTTGTAAAGTATAAATCTCAAGATAATACTCTGAATTAATTTTTTAAGTTATATTGAAAATTTATAACTTTGTGAATTCGCAGATTCATCAGTATTCACTGCAAACTATTTCCATTTCTAATAAATTTTTATATTTAAGATAGATAATTTATTTAAAACCAGATAATAAAAACTCAAAGTTGTACATACAAAAATAAAACTACAAATGTTCGGAGCACAAGTGTAGCTGAACTCAGGCACCCATGTTAAGATTTAACTTGTGTTATGGGTATAAAATATAAATTAAGAAAATCATTTAATTACAATTGAAGTTATAAATTAGAAGTCTAACTGTTCTCTTTAAGTACAATCGCATTGATATCTGCAAACATATCAATATACTACTAAGATTCATAATTGTTACAGGCAGAAGCCTTTAGTAATTACCAAATATAAGTAACTGATGACCCTTCGTGTAAACGATAACCAGTGTAACAAATGTAACATTGGTTATCGTTTCTACACGTTATGAAAGGAGTAAGCTATAAGATTAAAATAACAAATTGGTATATGGTAGTTTATTTTCACTGGACTGCTGATATAATACAACTAGTTTGAATTTACTATAGAAATACTAATAAATTAAGAACAAAAATGAAAATAGTTCTCAAAGAGTTTAAAAAACAGATCGTTGAAAGTAAACCTCTTATTTAAATAAACATCAATTCCTTCTATCTGTTTCAAGTTTACCAGTCATTCAATTTTGAAAGTTAAATACTACAGATACATCGAAGCGTAAGAAAAGTTTATAGTAAGTACTTGGAAAGAAAAACAAATCGCAATTACGCTCAGTACTGCGGCGTTATCAGACTTTAGGAGTTTCGAAACTCGTCTCTGGAAATGAAGATACTGAAAAGAGAGGCAACGTTCTAATAGTAAATTGACACAGTTCAATCACATCAATGAGACAAAAGATCGTTAGTTTCGTTCACGTATTAGGTAAGTTTTAATTGAGTTTTTGCAACACCCTTCCGTGACCCCGGAATGTAGCGTTGCTCACCGCTTTGCTTTAGTTTTATTAGGTTTTATTATGTTGCTGCCTTTTTTGTTGTCAATACGATTAAATCGTAAACGAAAAAGTATAGAAGAAATATTTTTAACCTACTTATAAATTTAAATGGAGAAATTTTATTGTAATAAAATTACTAACTTGGCATAAAAATAATCTGTAAGCAATTAAGTTTGGACGGCACCAGTTAATGCCTTAAAACGGGCACGCAAGAAGTTACTTTAAACTTTGAACTCTTTATAATTTATAATGAGTTTAATTAATCTTAACTTCAAAATTAAGTGCTTTCAAATTTAAAATGCAAAAAAATTCAATTAAGAGACCTTAAGCAAAGCGGAAGGAGTCCAATTAAAACTATGTCCTCGTCGAGAAGCTGGTAAAAGGTAAAGTGGAGAGACAGAGCAGCAATGAAAACCATTTTAAGACCTTTTAAATTGTGAAAGATTTTAAAATATTGGTAATTTAAAACGTATTTACGAAAACAAAAAGTGAAGCTATGGACCGGTTAATGAGAAATTCTATCTGCAAAATTATTTACCAAATGACTGGCATTTCTGAATTTGAATTATTCGGTCTCTTTCTACCTTCTATCGTGATGAGGGGCAATATAAAGTTTATTTTAATTTGCAAATATCTCTAAATTGTGTCTTAATTTATTATTCGTAAAGTTTTAGGATAAAAACTCTTTTATATATTCTTAAGTTATTACTAGTACTTACTTTTTAGCCTTCTTAGTTTTATGATCACTGTTTTGATTTTAAGGGTACAAACGGGATATATTACCTTGTTACCTTATAGGGAATTTTTTAGGTCAATTAATGCTTTTAAGGATACAAGAACATAGTCACAATATTAATCTTTCCAAAACCTAATGATTAACATGTACGAATTTTAAAGTAGTATGTATAAACTCACTAAGAGTTCCAAAAGCTGAATGAAATAACTAAGCAACTGGTCAAGTGATTTTCTCGTATACACATGTACGTGAGTCAAGTACTAGTTGAGATCGTTTTGTATAGTTTTCTAGTGTAATTATGACAACGAAACTAATTAAATAATAAATTAATGACGATCATAATCTATACATAGAAATAAATAAACTTGAAGTGTCTGTTTTGTAATACTAAAAAAACAGTTTTTACTAAGTGCATGTGTATATATGTGTGTATACACGGTACAAATATCAAATATTTTTATTTTAAAATTTTTCTCTGTCTGCTTATTCCTACTAATCTCTGGGACTTCTAGTAACGAATTTGACGGGACTTTCATTGACTGACGATATCTGCCTTACCCTACACTGGACTAGAGTTGCAGAGGACCGAGCCGAGCACAGTGGAGAGAACTGGAGGAGGCCTATGCCAAGAGAGACGCCGAACTACGAGATATATTGTAGAGATTAAGATTCATGAAGAAAAAATGTTAAATTGCATGTAACTAGTTAGGAATAAAAGCGCTTTATTATTATTATATATTATATATATGTCACTTAGGCTACATTTTAACCAATTTTTGCTCTGCTTATATATACTACGCAATTTTTACAACTATTCTGATTTTAAATAAAATTAAGAAGTTCATTGTGATATTATAGACTATACGCTAGCGCGTGCACATGGTGCTTGCCAGTTTTCGCTAAGTCGTTGTCATGACATTTTTTATCTTAAATTTATTTCTACATAAGGTGTGTAAATATACATACCGAAATTGCTAGAACAGAGGCCTTAAATTGTGAATATTATTTTATAAGGAATGTGATGCTAAAAGCGTCAATCGTTGTATTACATTAGATGTTGTATTATTAGGTAGTTAGTACGTTGAGATGGTTTATAAAAGCGTATATAATACACAACTCACGATAATATTTTAAAATAAAGTAAAAACTCAATCTCTACTTTATTTAATTCAACCCTAATGCAGTAGAGCCAACCCTAGTTTATCTCTGCAGCTTAATAGCAAAACAAGCCGAAAAAACCGACCCATTTCCCAACATCTGATTACAATATAGCCCACAATATGCTCTATAACTCGTTTTTTACGCTTCACTTAACTCAAACGTGTAGTAGCTCGAGTAAAGTGTAAATAAATCTTCTTTAGTGGCATCGTGCCGTTTCTGGGCCATAAACACGACAGCGGTCAACAAACAATGTGCTTCGTGTTCAAGAAGCGTCATTTATCGTCTAGGCAAAAAGTGGCCACGACTGCGATATCCACAGGCCTTATTTAAACTAATGCAAAAAGGTGTTAAAATAGGTGGTAGAGCTCAGCGAAGTGGAGTGTGATAAATTATAACGAAATGTTTCTGTTCATTTATTTAGTTTTCAGCTCTGTGTTGAAAGGTAGCAATAAATACCTCGTATTTAAGATGACACTAAGGTGTTTAAAATATCAGACCTACAGGATTTTAGAATGCAGCTTATATGTCTTCTAAAAACATTATAAAAAATAAACAGAGTCAACAAAAGTTTATTTGGTGAAATTTAAAGAGGACTCTTTATGCCGAAAATCATTGTTTTTGTGTGATGTAACTGTGCTTTATCCGTCCTCGCCGCGACAGACACAAATGCACAAGGGCTGCCTTGTGCATTTGTGTCTACGCCTAGAAATGGCCAAGAACACTAAAAAGCCCAGAAAGTGTGAATTTAAAGGAACATCTTCAAATGTACAATAAGAGGTACATGGATATGATTATAACCAAGCTAATGGCTAAACTGAATAAATATTTGTTTTGAAAAAGAATAATTCATTCATTTGTAAGTTACTAATTCTTACATAGATACACATAGACTTACAAATATCTAACATTGAGATGTTGAAATAGAACAACTTAAAACTTATCTTAAGAAGACGCTAAAGAGATATTGAAAAAAGTAAAAAAAATAAGTAAAATATCTGAATCAGATTATGCTATATACTGTTGCACATATTTACATCTAGACTACCAACTACTATTTATAAACGATTTTTTAGCTTTATTCATGTATGAACTTTGGGGATACCCGACAAGTATTGGTCCCAAAGGAATACCTCTATCAAGGGATGAAGCGATCTCCCACATACTACTTATATAAATATAAATTATTATTTATATGTATGAATCTACCTCCCTTGAACAGCTTCGTTGGTCGAGCGGTTGGCGTATGCGACTGCCGAGGAAGAGGTCTCGGGTTCGAATTTCGGGTCGGGTTAACGTAAAGCCGTCGTTCCTACACCTGACCTGTTCCCGTTCGCGTCGGATAACATTTCCATCGGATCATAAGAGTCAAGAAACACAAAGTGCACCTATGTTTGATTATACACTGGTGCACTATTATATCTCCTGCGTAGTTGACAGGTCACCGTTGAGATTGACCGCTGCGTCGTGGCTTTAAACGTCTGGGAGTACATCACCATCATGACCTTGATTGTGATGTAACTTTGATAGTGTTCTTGGGAAGATTTCTGACTAAGCAATTTAAATTAGCACTGTGGACGCCCTCTGCCCCACCTAGGGGACATTGAACCATCATGGATGAAATAGAATTTCAATGAAATCTTTTTTTCGCATTTATTGATACTTACAATAATATTCTACAGCTGCTAGTCGTTCCTCTTTAAATACTACCAATGAAACTGAATTAAATACTAGCCATTGAATTATGTGCCTATATTCGTTAATTTAAAATGACCCAATAAATTTAAAACAGCAACGTGATTTGCTCAAGGTTATTTTCGGATGCAGCAGTACTCATAAAAGTACGTAGCCGATAAAAATCTGACATAAAACTTCGTGAAAAGAAGTGAGGATAATTGAAAAACCTGATCTCTCATTAAAATCTCTCGCCTCCGTCCGTTTCAAAATTAAACACGGGCATATCGCAGTCACGTCGGTGGTTCCACCCACTTTTTTATGAGTGCCCCGTCCAGGAGCCGCGATGGCAGATAATTCAAGATACCTTTTTTAACTTTGATCCAAAACAAAGACTTTTAGCTTGTCGTGTTGAATATTTAATCCTTTTAATGTTTTTTTTTGCTTTAACATAAAAGTACTTTTTGGTAGTTAGTCTTTTATAAAATTAATGAAAATGATGCGAAAGTCGTGAAATATTTATCTATGCCTTGTCCATTTAGTAGTCCGTATGAAGATGGATTAAGACGACCAAGTGTCACCATTGCTATTTGTCTTTGAGTGTTGTAAGAGCTAAGGGAGAAACTATGAATGACAACAGCACTGGAAAGCAAAGCAAACCTTGATACAAACCCTATACTAATCAATCGTGCCAGCTTGGTATATACCATAAACGCCTTTTCAAAGAGAGGCCTATGTCGAGCAATGGACTATTGTACATCAATATGTTTAAAAATAACCCAATTAAATTCATTCGTAAATGAGCATTTTAATGTCATGAACTATTTTAATTCGAGAACATAGCATAAAGTAAAACTTGCACGAACTTACAAAAATTACTAATTGTTTTTATAGTCATGTCACAAATATTCTAGTTTCAAATAATTTACTATCAGTTAACAACGTTAATAACATGCAATTACTATTGATTTCTGTGATCGACACATAGATATTAAAATGTTCCTTCTTCTTTCAAACAAAGAGTAGTGCAATTCAGTAATACCAATGTAACATAATTAACTGCGTACAGTATTAAATGATCAAGTAAAACTAATTGATTAAATAAATTGTAACGAGTATTCAATCGATTATTATAATATCGGTTCATTTATTGGATTGCCAACAGCAATAAATTACAAAGTGGATAATTATTTACACCTCTATGACTGTAAGTAATATGTTATAAAAAGTGAAAAAGATAGCGCATTACATTCTTTAGTGATTAAATCGACGAAGGCGTTTTTTATACTTCTATAGTAACAAACTATAATAGACATAATGAAAGTCTAGTCTATTTTTTATCTTTGTTGGATCCCATAAGTCATAGTTTTCAAAGGTATAAGTATATGTGTAAGTGTGTATATAAATTTCATTTTCTTTCAATGGCATTTATTTAGATAACTAATTTCATATTATTATTTTATGTTATTATGAAATAATACACGTTATGACGTAACTAAGTTGTAAGTGGCAAGTCTGATTCTCTTTGACATTATGAAACGCTAAGTATAAATACAGTAGAACCTCAAGCTAGCAAATGGCAACTGGTGTGGAAAATTTTTCTCTAGAGACCATAGTTTACAAGACTCATTTTGCAAGGGCGCTGGTCTGGAAGTGACGGATGGGTCTGTCATTTGTCTCCTACGTCACTTTCATCATACGGTACTGTCTGCGGGTTTTGTCAGTGTTTTCTTGGATAAATCTCTGACGATTGCAATGTGTTCTGCTTTTACTTGTTATACATGTATTATTAATCAATAACATACACGAATAGACTATTTAAAAAGATATATAATTAATTTAATCACTGGCTCTATCATATAGCTTGGTAAAGTTTAAGCTATTAGTCACTCTTATACTTGAAAAATAAGACTTATCCATACGATACCGCCTTTATATAACTATCATTGACATATTTTCTGTTTTACATAAACACATTCCAAACGAAGGATTATACAAACATTCAAGTTGATTTTCATTATAATTTATACTATGCTTAAAAATGCCATCGCCTTAAAACTTTTCAGGCACGCGACTCACGCTATGACTTGTAATGCACAAGGAAAACTTTAATGCTGCCTTGGCGTGTTTGAAAAAAGAACTTTAAAAGATTTCTTCACCGATAAATAATCGGAGGTGGTGTGATTTGAACCTTACCATAACATGATCAATTTAAATATAAAAAAATACTGTTCTTTAGCGCATATAAAACTACTCAAAACTTTTTAAGCATTTTACTATAGGAATAGTTTTTAAGAATCTCAAAGGGATATTGAGAATAAGAATATTGACTGCCCCAATGGCGCAATGGTAGCGTATACGACCTATGTGCTCGAAGTCTCGGGTTCGATTCCCGGTTTGGACGAAATGCTTGTATGATCTGCTAATATTTGTTTCGGAGTTTAGGTGTTTTCTATGTATAATATGTTTGTATTTACGAAAAAAACACCCACAACACAAGCTCTGTTTAGCTTGGGACTAGATGGCGTTGTGTGTTAATGTCCGAAATATTTATTAATTTATCTAATATCTCCCGTGTAGTCGTGTAAATTTGGCTAAAGTACTACAGAAAGAAAATCTCTGATAATCCGACATAGTTCGGGCCATCTACACCTTTGCCTGATAAAACACACGCAGTATATGAATTTGTTTTTTTTGTATTGAAGAGTCGCATACCTCAGTGAAACTTCTATAAACCACAATAACGGAACATTTTTTTTATTAAAACTCTTAAAGTTATTCTTGTAGTAGAAGTAAAGAATGAAAAGACCCTGACGGTATCTAAAGCTTTGGTAAATAAGTACCTAGAGCTTTATTTTATAAATTGTAAATGCATATTATTTTATCGTAACGAGAAATTTTATTCAATAAGAAACATTTTACCGAGTAAATAAATGCAATTCAAATACATTCGTATTTACATATGGTATACAAAGATATGTACAAATATTTCGAAACCCTGCTGGCGTGCTATAGAAACATATTATTTTTATTCTCGTATTGCATGTTTAATACGTGCTTTGAACATGACATTTTTATTATTTACAAACTGCTCCTGATTGTATGTTTACTTTATGAACGGTGATTATGTTTTATGTCGAAACTAAATTGCTTTATTTTTACAAAAACTTTAATCGAAATCAAAGAAACAAAAATAATTTTTGTCCTCTCGTTGTTTTTAAATATTGATTCCTTAAAAATTGTACTTGCTCATTTCTTTGAGTTAAAGCTATATCATGCCGTAATTCTATACCGTGTTTTGGCCTCACATTCTTGACCCGGGACCTCTGTGTGAGTAAGGGTTCAATTTTGAAATAGAAATTAAGTGATTAATTGCAAATAGTTTTTGGAAAAAAAAACAATAATCAAAACTTAAAATTGCAAACTTTCTATAGTCTGTACTAAATCGAAAATATTTTCTTCAAATAAGTTAATAGATATATTCATAAAACTAAAAATTTTTTTACGCTCCCGTCGTGTAACACAAATAATTAAAAATCCAGATTTTTTATCTTTTCATTGCTTTTAAATCATATAATATATTCCCGATTTGACTACAAACTTGAAGTCATATATGTTTTTAATAACATTAATAATAAACATTCACAAGAAATAAAAAAAACAACAATAAAATACTTGAAATGTACTAATTACGCATATATTCAAAGTTATTACCCTATGGCGATTAATTTGTTTGGAACACGCATATTACAATCGTTAATGAGTTAAAAATGCTATAATAGGTTAAGGACAGAATAAACAACGTGTTAAAATTAAAAAAAAAACACGAAGCAGTTATGAGAACTGCTGAAAGAAGTGAAAACTTAAAACTATAAACAAACAGTATATTCAAATTGTTTTATCTTCAATTATTAACGCACGGAGGATATACACAGTATACATGTAGCTCATGGAATGTGTTCGGTGACGATGATGCGAGATCCATGATTTTCATTCACCCAAAAAGTACTAAGCAACGCGATTAAAGAAGTTTTCACTTCAAAATCGGTAACAGTAATGAAATGTAAAAAAAATAGAAAAACATCTCCTTTCGTAAATCCCCTAGCCAAGTTCACATTTTACAAATACTAATGCTATTAGAAAACTAATAAATGATCGGAAGTGACATAATTTCAGCGCTAGGCAAAGTGGTCAAAACATAATATTAGCTATTATATTAGCAAATGTAGAAAGAGAATGAACGTAAAACACTTGCATTATAGCTAAGGGGGTAGATCTGCCCACGACCAGTGAAACGTGGTCAAGACGCAAAGGAACAGAAAGAAAGAACTGTAATAACTTTACTTTTATGTTGATCCTTATCGAAAAACAAGAAACAAAAACATTTTTTGTAATTATTATATTTTAAGTTGTA
This sequence comes from Hyphantria cunea, assembly GCA_003709505.1. NCBI lineage: Eukaryota > Metazoa > Arthropoda > Insecta > Lepidoptera > Erebidae > Hyphantria > Hyphantria cunea. The sequence continues at coordinate 416,903 of PKRV01001356.1, read as the reverse complement.
ATTAACTGTGTCTTTGTGTAACAGCTGAAGACAAGTCTTGGGTTAACATTGTTGTCCCAAGTTAAAAATCACGTTAATTTTCGTTATAAATAGTTATTAAAGTGAGTTATATAACTTTAAATAGGCAACACCTCAACGACAGCTTAATCGTTCAAGTAGTCAAACCAATTATGCAAAATAAGTCCAACCTTCACAATAATAGTGAAATATAGTACGTCCGACTACAAAGCAATTATGTAGGAGTAATATAAAGCTCAGCTCTGCATTCATTCGTTTCTCTTCATAAATCTAACACAAAGCGAGCGATGAAATTACTGAATAAATCAAATTAACTAAATTGTTAGTAGAAAACATTTTAAAAGCACTGAAAGTAAAACTGAATTAATCAATAGCAATACTAAAACATTTTAATAGCACTGAAAGTAAAGCTGAATTAAGCAATAGAAATACTACTCAGAACACAGTTCACTTCATGTATTAGAATGACGTTGACACTCTGTTATGAAGTTGTCGATGTCTATCACTGCGTCTCGTCATCTGTCAGTAGTTTGTACGTTAATAGAGCACTTCACTTGCTCCTGAGACGTCGCCTGCGCCGCACTAAGAAGAGCATGCCACCAATAGTTTTTCCAAAAGTTTAGTAGGGATAGTCTAAGATACCTCATTATGTAGCTTGTGAATAGTTCTGTAATAATTAATTAAAAGTTTATAAATTTGCATACATTTGTAATAATACAACAAACAAAAACATGCCGTAAATAAATGTTTTCAAAATAATTCCTTGAATCGGTATTTTCAGTACGGATTTTTGGTATAAAAACAGTCAATACCATGAATGTGTTATACCATTTTACAAAGTCCCTATTATCTTCATTTTTGTGAATTCGTGTTGAAGATGTACTTATAACTATATAAGTACTGGTAGTCGTAAATGAGAATCGTACTATCATTTCAGAGTTCGTTTCTAGACGTACCATATGTCTTGTTTTGTTCAACAGTGAAAATTATGTCTTTGCTATTTGTGAATATATTCACGACATATCTGATGCTAATATAACAAAATTCATTAAATTAATTACTTCAAGAAATCGTGGGTTTTTACAACAGCAAAAAGAGTGGTTAGGTAGGAAATTTCGAGTAAACCTGGAAGATCCTACTTATAGTTTTTTTTGCTCACAGTAACTGTATATATATAATGTGATGACCCTCAGAAACCGATTTGCAAGTAGAGAACTAACAACTGTGCAGGAATCTCCTATATAAATCGTCAGCTAACATGGCGTTCCATTGATTTCGCCTCTGATGACCAGGCTGTTCCTATCATGCGTTTACGAGATCGAAATCCTTGGGGCTCTTTGCACACCAGCCGGTGCCCACCCCGCAGTCCTGGCGTTTACTCGTTTCCTGCTGTTGCTTTGCAGCGCTATTAAACGTCATAATGTCCTGAGGCTGCTCGTATTCACTGACCACGAAGATATTCCATCAAATGGCGGTACATTGAATCCTTGCACCGAAGAGGCAGCTGTTACTGTAGTTGCCGCTCCGCGTTCAACTTTGAGGTTCCCTAATGCCTTCTTCAAGTCGGCAATCTTAGTTTCGGCTTCAGTTATACGGTTCTCGTGTTGATGACTTATCTTTCACTGCCTTGAGTTCTTAACCGAAGCTCTCAAGAATGCCTTTTAATAAGGCCATCTGCTCGTTCTGGCGGTAAGTCTGCTCCTCCTTGCCCTGCTGCAGCTTTCTTTTTCAACCAGCGGGCCTGCTCCTCCTGTTGGCGGACCTGATCCTCCTGACGATGAGCCTGCTCCAGGAGCATCGCCATTAGGGCCGTGATATCAGGAGCTACTGACGATGTGGACGGCGTGGCTTCCATGCTGCTGAACTCCCGATGCGGGTATTAAATCAATGAAAGTAGATGACTGATTACCAAATTAACACAATATTTATAAATGAACACTTTTAAAACAATAATTTACTAAATCACTCGTTAGTCGCGTCTTAATCCGCTGTATCTTGAAACAATGCTGCCCGTACGACCAACGGCTACCAAAATATCTGTGATGATCTCCAGTATTCGATACACCTTTCTGGAACAAATAAAATCTCCTAGAAGCAGTAATCTAGCGCGATCCAGCGTCGAAAACATCGAAACTACCAATCAAAATCTCAATAGTTGTGTATTACTGAACTACTGGACTGGACTGAACTAGATGGCCCTCTGACTCTAAAATCTTCTAGATTATACAAAACCCGCTTAGTTTCTTTGGTGTAACAATATTGATACCAGTGGCAAGTTGACCGGCTGTAAGATGACAAAGGAATATGTTATAGTCATCATAAACGCTTTCACAAAGTTTTGTCACTTAAGTGCAGTTAAAGATTTAACTTCGCGTTCAGCCTATGAAGTCTCATTCCTTAGAAATTTTTTTCACATTTTTGGAACACCCAAGCGAATCATATCCAACCAGGATACCTCTTTCGCCGGATGGAAGTTTCAGACCTTATGTAGCAAATGGCCTATAGAATTTCATGAAATTGCAAACGGTGTCTCACGGGCCAATTGCTGGGTAGAGCGAATGATGTCTGTACTAACCAATTGTTTCACAATAGCTGAAAACACGAAAATAAATCTTGGATGTCAATTATTCGAGGTTCAATTTGCATTTAAATGTACTGTGTCGAAAAGTACTAGCAAAACTCCACTTCAGTTGATAATTGGTTATAACTAAAGTCCCCTTTTTTGAAAGAGCTGCAAAGTACGCGCACCCCCACACCCGAGCCTCCTCTTGGTAGAGCGACAGATGACCTCATCTGTCACCTCCAAGCTTGCGCTTATGGAGGATCTAGATTATTTTATGATCTCCGGCGCCCGAGTCGCCTGCGGTACCTGGCCTATTCCTGGGTCTGGCGGACCGGGAGAGTTCTAAACCTCTCCCGGTCCCGCTCCAGCGCCTCCTTGGCAAGCATAACTTGCTCTTAGAAAGAAACGGCGGACTTTCACACGCTCTCGCTCCGGAACATGGCCGCAATCATGCTACCGAGCGACAGAACTCCCACCCTGATGGCCACTACGAGATCACTCCTCGGCTCCTCCCACGCCAGACATTCTGCCAGTGTGTGAAGCGCCGTATTTAAGGTCTGGCCGTAGTAGTGGGGGCACACAGGAGTTGGTTCCTTGCGGATCAGACACTGGTGGTCATCTCCAAAGCATCCTTTTCCAGTGATCACCTGCGTCAGCCGGTAGGAGAGGGTCCCGTGACGCATCTCAAGCCAATCCTCCATAATGGGTCTTACCGCCGCAATAACAGCGTGCCCAACGCTCGGTTGCCCAAGTCGTTCCTTCCTATTTTCCACGAGGACCTGGCGGAGTTGGAATTTCTTATCATTGATTTCTCGACTCTCAGGACTCCTTCCTAACTCCCGCGCCTCCTTGCGCCACTGGTATAGAGCCGCAAGGGCTCTCGCCTCCAGGTCCCATGGTGGAGTTCCGGCCAGGAGACTGGTCACCTCGAAGGAGATCGTGCGGTTCCCTCCTATGATCCTGATGGCCACCACTCGTTGCGGTCGTCGCAATGGCGCCATATTGCTGACCCTCAGGACCTTCGCCCATACCGGGGGCCCATAAAGGGCCATGGACCGCACGAACCTCTCGTAGAGTCTCCTTCAGGAGTCATCGGACCCACACATGTTTTGTGCAACTAAAGTCCCCTAAGGATAAATTTTCTGACTATTGATCTTGACATTAAAAACGAAGCAAAAAATAGGATGAACGAGCAAGCAACTAAAGACAAAATTTGCTATGATTCTAATAGAGTACAATGCGTCAATTTATCGTAGGTGATTTGGTTTTAGTACAAAAAAACTCTTGGATAATAAATAAATTAAATGAAAGTTTTCTTGTACTTGTACTGTAAGATCATTGAAGTTTGCCCAAATAAGCGTTATATGGTTGAGCTAATATCTGGCGGAAGTAGCCAATACGTCTGTCATGAAAGACTTCGTAGGTATCTATGTAGTTTGCCAGGCTTGTCTGAATGTCTAGATAATTTAGAAAAAAGTGATTGGCTTCCACATTATAACGCGGTAGTAGTCATTTATTTGTACCATTACTACATGCGAATCTGTATTGATTGAGATTATTATACGAAAAATTGATTAGCAATACTTGCGAATCGTTTTTATATTTGCCGAAGAAAAATATATTTTGTTTGTTATAATGATTGTGTGTAGCACTGTATCTAATAAACGGACTATAATGTGTACGAACGTTTTATTACATTTTGACTGAAAGCCCTAACGCTTTATCTGAGGCTTTGACTGAAAGCCCTTACGCTTTGTCTGAGGATAGACTGAAAGCCCTTACGCTTTATCTGAGAATTCAACTGAAAGCCCTTACGCTTTGTGACAATTCGACTGAAAGCCCTTACACTTTGTCTGAAAAATTTAGTGAAAGCCCTCACGCTTAGTTTTAGAATTTTATTGCAAGTTTTTACGCTTTGTTCGAGAATTTCACTGAAAGCTACGCTTTGTCCAAAACCCGATGAAAGCTTTTGCGCTTTGACTTATTGAGTATTTCCTTGAAAGCCGCTATGCTTAGTCTGAAAATCGGTACGCTTTGCTTAAGAAATAGGTTGAAATCTTATTATTTTTAAGTTAAATTGCTTAAAACTACCTTGCTTTGTAGATTTCTTAAGCTAGGGTGTAAGTAAGGTCCTTAGGAATGTTCCTGAAAGATGCAAGGCCTTGCGATGGTATCAGGATTACCTATTTTAATAGCTACTCTAAGCGTCGGAGACAGACCTGTTCTTTGTATAATGTCAAAGTACAACGCGAGAACGCGTTGATTTTCAGAATAGCCGTGTCGGAGAATGAACAATTAGTTATTTACTTTGAATGGCAATACTACCATAACAAAATTTTAAGACTTTATTTTAAATATTGGAAAGTCCCCGGAGAGCAATAACAAGATTGTACCGTTGCCAAGTAGGTACACTCTACACGTAGTGAAGTATAACTCAGCCCTAACTCAGCGGTTAGTTCGATACAAACTTTTCCTCGTACTTGATTTAAGAACCCGCCTGTGTAAAGGTTTCCACATTAGTTAACAAATCGTTGTTCATCGGTATTGTGAGAAAAGGATTTATACATTGAAACCATTAATGTTGTTTTGTTGTTATTATGTTCAAGGTTTCTAAGCGTAATTATTTTTATTGTGGTATTACTTACCATATGGTGTTGAATTTTAAGGAATTTTAACTTTAGCGACTAATCAATCAGGCTAATAATCAATCAGAATGCATTTTTTTAAATACCAGAAAAATGTATGTCGAGGCACGCCCAATATAGGGTTTATTAGTAGGGTATTTCATATTATTAACATTTATAATCCACTTCGGTGATCTTTTACACCGAATTAGTTGTAAACTATTACGCAAAAGCCACTAAAGCCCATTTTTATAAATAGATTGTGTTTATTAGTGTGGATGATCTAATCAAATTATATAGATCAATCAATTTCAAACAATTATATTCGTTTTTTATTACTTATATTTTTAGTGCATTTAACTTTACAAGTTACATGTTATCTTAAAGTTACTTTCTTCTAGTTTCATATTCTTTTAGTATTATTATTCTCAAGTAAATAATGTATAACTTGTTCACCCGAAACAGTATACAACAATGTTCCAATTTATTTTATAATTCACAAATTCTAATAGAACGGTTACATGAGACTTTCATGAAAGAAATTCCTTATTGTAATTACATTTAAATGAGATTGTACACAAAAGATCCATCGCATTGAAGCGTTCGATGCCGATCCGGACCGCTAACCAAATATGATCATGTGGAACGATGATCAAATATCCATGTAATATCGAAACGTTATACTACAATTCCCATTATTATAAGTATTAGTTACTGTTGTAAGTTAGGTTTACGAATAGTAATATTTACTTACGATACATCACTACTTACAGAATGTTTAGAAAAATTACGAATTCAAAGTACCTTTTAATTGTTTCTTGTGTCTAGATCATTATCTGAAATATAAAAAACGATTATATATACTTTGCGATATAACCGATAATATCTATTTAAAAAGTGATACAGATTTCCTAAAACATTTTAATTAAAGACGTTGAACATCGAATATTAAACATCTTATTTAGTGATAGACATAGATACATACACAGTACACACATACAGCTGCTATGGGTATTCTGGGAATCTGTTGCTAAATGTATATCGCATTTTATAAAAGGTAAGAATTGTCCACCACATGAGTTTGTGTTTCATCTTTTTAATTTTTCCTTTAACTTGTTCCTTTATATATCTATATATATTTATATGTATAAATATAAATAAATATACGGTAGTTAACTAGAAATTAGCATTATGTGTTTACCTATAAGTGTTTTGTTAGACTTTGTTGTGATCTATATAAATGAATTTTGTATTAGTTTTTGTGTAACCAAATGTTGGCGAACGTAATAAAATAAATGAAAATAAAATACTTATTTGGAGATTGGACAAACATTCATGCGTGCCCATCAAAGCGTACTTTAATAGCAGACGAGTTTTGACAGATGGTTTAACTCGCCAACCGCGTGTTCCATCAACAATTTCAAACAAATTCCCCTTAACAAGCATCAATCATGGCAACATGACCGCATCGAACGTAACGTGTGCGGTGAAAATTTAAAAAATATATTAAATCCCTATGAAGAGGGATAGTGAGCATCACTGTCAAGCTAATGCCTATTGCGGGCCCAACAAAGACATGAAAAATGGTCGCTAGTAGAGACATGAATGGGATAAAGGTACCTCTTATCTGTTAGTGGATTCAGCATCTCATGTCGGGGTATTCACACAGTTAAGGGTTTTTTGTGTCGCGAATGCATAGGGAGGCATTAGATAACTGTTTATAGTGGAGAATGGGTCCAACCAACACATTCAGCGGTGTGGGGAAAGAAATTTGGATTATGGTACGGAAAAACACGATGTAAACGTCTCAACAGGGGTCAAGCTTTGTTTTACTATTTCAAAAAGTGTATAAATATTCACTGTAAAGATTTTAAGATAGAAATGTAGGTTTACAAACAAGTTTTCTTTTATAATAAGTTTTTAAATGATAATATTGACAAGTGTCGCATACCCCAACTTTCAAAATACCTATAAGTCGTATAGTAGGTAAAACATCCTTTCTAAACAGGGGCTTAGGATACGACATATCTAACAGCGGACTGTCAACGGTTTTTGATAATGATATTGATGACACTTATAAAGTATATTCAATTGTAACGGTCTAGTAATAATAAAAAAATAAACAATTTAATTGAAATAAAACTGGATATAGTTTATTAACATTATTCGTAAATTTATATCGTATATTTTTTAAAAACTTCAATATCTAATAAATTTACTAGTCAATCAAACTATTTAACGCATAGATTATGAACGCAAAATAAATAAAAATGTGTGCTAAATATCTTTAAAGCCTTAAAACTACTTCATAAGAATGTTAGGTTGTATAATATCAAAAATTCCGTAGGTTGTCATTGCCGTTTCGATTTTTATTTTTTTACCGCAATCAGATAATAAACTTTTATATTTGAAATACTAAACCAATGTAGTTTTTATTGGAACTATAATTATTATAACTAACCCCATTGAATTGACTCTTAAAGTGCATTGAACTTTGTTACAGCTTGTCCTTATTCGTGGTCGCGTGCTCAAAGCTCTGGCGTGATCGTAACATTAACAGTCATTACACAGAATTTCCCAATAATAAGCCGGCTGAAACATTAGCCGTCGGCTACACGAAAACAGAATTAATAATGGCCCAAGTTTGCGGTTAATTCAGTCCACCATCTGTGCAAAATGTTTGGGTGATTCTTTTTTTACATTTTATCTCTCATAAGTAATCCGTAAATATAGCATCATTAAGCCCTCGGCTCTGATGCAAACCGCCTTTATTAAATTAGGAGCTTTTTCTCTCTGTTTATATTGAATTAAGTTAGGCATTCATCACTGTGTCTATTAGCATGGACTTACCAATATTTTTGAAACTGTCTAGGGACTCATCGTTTCATTAAAACAAAGAGGCAAGGCAGTATCTCAGACTTGCTTTACTCTTCAATAAATGGTGTTTTCAAATTGTTAAATTAAAAACATGCAAAGGAAGTTTTTTAGATCTTCTTATGCATCTAAAAAACTTATAATACTCTAATAAAATAAAAAAAACTATTATTAGTTTTATAAGCTTAGATACATTATAATGTAGTATTGTATGTGTATTTTCTACGCCTAAATCTTTAAGTGAAAGACGTTACATCGTTCCCGCTGTAATTTAACCTTTATTTTATTAGTTATATAAGTTAGAACTATAATGTTTAGAAAGAAATATTGGCAAGAAATAAACAAAAGTAAAATGTTTGAAAAACTATAAAGCCTCTATCATACAAGTCATTATTATGAATCTGTTGACACGTCACATATTAAAATAACTTTAAAAGTTTAGGCGCTACTGTGGACCATACATAAATAGACTGAAAATAACTATTGCGTACATTTATTTTTTATGTATATACATATACATACATTATTTGCAAAAATCGATAGCTAACATAGATTTGCAAATAGCTTGAGCAGGTTCAGGTATGCTACATGTAACTCTGGGAGGAATCCGGATGGCGTAAGAAAGCGGTTCCCGGATCCCCCCCGTCTCAGGCGCAGAGTTACACACCCCGAGCAAACCCCGGTGAGATGAAGGCCCGAGGGAGTTTCCACACGTAAAAAAAAGGCTACATGTAACTCAATATAACCGTTGCCCAAAAGTGTATTTCATCTAACATAAATGGTAATAGCAGTGTATATTGCAAAGTATGTTCTGTTATTGTATATTCTTTATAATTGTTAGAAAAGCTTCTTTCAAGTAAGTTGGTGGATATTAAATGCTGTCCAAAGTTTTAATATCAGACGGTTTGATAAGTCTTCTTTTAAAAAAGAACTAACAATCAAAGTTCAAAATTTTCAAGAATAAATCAATCATACAATAAATATGACTGGTCGCAAGTCTAGAGGAGCTGTATCTCGTATCGCATAAAGAAGATTAGTTCTGAGCAATTTCGGTAATGCACGAGTTGGCTCGACGAACAAGAACGGCACCGATTTTGATTGAAGGGTAAAATCTTAGTTTACTTGCGGAAATAACTTGGACACGAGAGTTTATGTTCATTTCTCGTTTAATTCAGTTACGTACTCTTTGATTTTATGATAAAAATATAAAACTTAATGTATTTATGAAATTAAATCAACAATAACATTTAACCATACGCGCTGCACTGAAGACTTTCACAATGAATAAACAAATATTACATTATAAATAGACTAGTTTTTATCTCTTATTTGATGTCAACTGCTTCACGTTATAAATTCTACACCTTATAGTTCTGCTAAAGAGTAGGAAATTTCATTGCAACAAAGGCCATCTAATTAGTAAAATGATTTTACTACTATTTTAATAGACATAGTATATATAAAGTCAAGTGAAATGTATTGTTTTGGTAGATGTATTATACTTATTGTTTTATTTCTTTGTATTATTATGAAAATATAGTATGTAGCTTCATTCTGTCATCATAATCCAACCAAAGTTTTTATCGTGGGAGAGCCACTCTTCGGCACGAATGGGCCAGCTCGACCGGAGTGATACTACGGCCTCTCAGGAAACCGGTGTGAAACTGCGCTATGTTTCTCAACCTCTTCCCTCCCCATCTTATATAGGCCGACAACGCATTTGTGACGCGTCTGGTGTTGCGTTCCATGCGTGTTGTGTTCCATGGGCGGGGGTAATCGCTTACCATTATTCTATAACATGATAAAAAAATTAGAAGCTATTGATGATGATGTCAATTTACGTGCCTAGATCTAACTTATTCTAAACAAATGGATATTTATAGTCACTATTGTTGCACAGGTCAGTTATACTAATGAAACGATTTAAATTAAAATTCGTGAATAAATGTAGCTGATAAAATTCTGTTGAAATAGTGGCGAACATCCAAATTGAACTTATTAAATGTAATTCTCTTGTCTGAGCCATTCTGTTCAGATTAAAATTAATTTTGAGGGAGAAATTAATTAGAATTGTTTGTTTGTTATTATTAAAATAATAATAACATGTTTTCAATTTCCTTTTATGTTGTTTTCAATGGAGTTCAAAAAGGAGCAAATTCTTAATTCGTGTAGGTAGGATATTAGTTAGGTAGGTAGTGTAGATAGTTAGGTAGGATAGGCGATCATAGCCCAGTTGCATTCGGTGACTAGAAACAATCACTGAGGGTAAGCAACGACGGCGTGGTCAGTACCTAGATGGGTGACCGCTGGTGGCATGATACCATGAGCGTTTCCGTGATTCGGAACACACGTTAATCAGTCGGTCCCGGTTGTTTTCATGGGATAACTGTCGTGAAGCTGAGTTGGAGGCCTTTGGTCGGCTTAAAGACATCCAACGGCAAGATTACCCGCATTGGGCCAGCGTAGGGATGTATGTCCTTAGCCCTCTCCTGACTGGAGACTGAGCGCAGTTGTGGAACGATATGGATTGTTGATGAGGATATTAGTTACCTGTAGTGTTTGATAAAGTGAAACTGATGTGAAAACCTCAGATTGTCAATGCCAGTATTAAGAAAATATCTTTGTTTTTATGATTACGAAGCACTTTAGCTTTTCACATTGCTGTAACACTAACATATTGCCACAAACAATAAAATCATTATAATTGCTTTTAGTAAAACATCAAGAGAATGAACTTCTCAATATCTGAGCCTCGGAAAAGCTTTCGTCAAAGATTTTATGTTAAATGTTGATCTCAATTACACAATAAAGTTAAATTACAAAACTTGTTAAGATCACAAAGCTGAAAATCTGTAAGAAAATAGGTTAAGTTTGACACCAAAATTCAAAACACCAAGTACCAATTGTTTTGAGGAAGAGGTGTTCTACAAGAATTTTGGAGTGACCCTTTAAAATTTGCTCACGAAATATTCTCTGCTACCGTATGTATGTAAATGTTGCTTAGAGTGCTGCGGCACACCACAGAGTACTTCGTTCTTTCAAACGACCACTCTTTTATATTAGAAAAGGATAAAAGCGTTCGTTCAAAATTACTTTTTGTGTTAAACACAGATTAGCTGTCTTCAATGGATGCTGAAATGGGGCGAAATAATTTCGACAAACGTAGAACATTTTAATTCTACTTAATCCTCTTTTAATCGAATTTAGAAATTAAATTTCCTCGGAGTAAATACAGAAGGGGGTTATGACTGGTATTTGATATCACTAATTTCTCGCACCCAGTGCCACCGCAATAAATTACAAGAGCGGAAATGAGCTTGGCACCCCGGAAGGAGGAAAAAATGCTAATAAAATTGTACCTTGCCCGTTAATCTTAACCCATCGAGCTCTACAAAGGAGGTTTTGTTCTGATTTCAGATGTCTAGGTAAAGGGGGAATTAGTATGTCCTAAAGTTGACACGTTCCGGGGTTAATTTTAATTAACGTTAAACACACCTGAGCGTTACGGTTTCGCTTCCCCAAATGAATTGTCTGCTTATGTTCGTTTGTTTGTTTAAATTACTTTTAATGTTAGTTAAAGAGTAAATTTTTCTCCCAGAATATTAATTAGTGTTTAGTACTAAAAAGCTACCACAATTGTATTGTAAAACAAATGTGTGAATATAATTTCATAGTAAAGATTTCAAAATTGAAGAACATTTAAGAGTCAGGACTTTGAAACATCAAAATTTGCAGCATCTGTCTTTTAAATTAATATTATTTCATTTCATTGGCGTATTAGACTGGTATAAATAAGGATTGCTTATGAGAACATACTTTTTTACTAAAACATAGTATAAAATTTGGAAACATGAAAAAACAAAGAAAACACGGTTAGATCAGATTGGTAACCGTACACCAAAATTTTAATCTGGATCTCGTGAAAATGAACAAATTTGTGAAATATAAAGGATTAAAAAGTATTTTCAAGTTGTCGTTCTAAAAACTGGCGAATTAAATACGGGCTACATAAAGAGCAATACCTACGTTATAAAACTAAATCTCATTTGCAAAGCTTAACTAACTTTTTTGAACTGAGCTTAGCTATCCGTACCCGATTCATTTCCAGCCATGACTCTGAATTTCATTTTAATTAAATGAAAACAAGGGAATGGTGGATCTCAACACTTGGTTGAATAGTCAATTTTTATATTACTCCTCCCTCAATGTCGCATATTCAGATATTTTAAATGGTCATTCATTCGGAGGTGGATTTATGGCTGACTTCGTTTCCGCTTTTCGAAATCTATTACTCGGTACCCGGGAATTATTCGCAGGTATAAGTGAAAAATTTCACTCCCCACCGGCCCAATGGTGCACAGTATATTTTCCTTTTAAAAGTAAAACACTGGTGTACTGCAACGGTGAGAGAATGCCTTTGATTGTTTTTACAATATTTATGACCCATGTCGGCATTCAAATTATATCGTAGTGTGTGTAATTTGAATTTTATGGATAAGTTAAAGTATTCTTTTATAAAAATAAGTGAGATTGAATTAACTTTTTGTGAGTAATTAGTAGAGATGAAGTAGTAGTTGTCATTTTAAGAATTTTTCGTAATGGAGGTTAGTGAATATTAAAAAGAGAGTAAAAACGAATAATATCGGAGCCACCCGTACATTCATGAGATCATTTGATTAGTTCTGGAAACATATTATTAAGTAGAATATTGTCTGGCTACCAGAAAAACAGTCGAGCATAGCATTTATTTGGAATTTTTACAAGATTTATATAAAAATATTAAAAAATAAATGGAGACAGGCATACATAGAAATTATTTTAATTATTAATGAAAATTGGAGAAGATAGACTAAACCAAATAAATTTATTTTCTGTGCTCTATTAATTTTTTTATTTACTATTGAATAGGCACAAACGAGTAGACGTCCTGATGGTAAGCGATTACCGCCGCTCATAGACACACGCAACACTAGAGGCGTCACGACTGCGTTATCGGCCTTTGGGGGATGGGGAGGGGGAGGGGAAGGGGTATAGGTGTTTGGGCCTCCGGTGTCCTCACTTACTCAGTGAAACACAGAGAAAGCGCTGCTTTACACCGGTTTTCTATGAGGACGTGATATCATTCCGGTTGAGCCGGCCCATTCGTGCCGATACGTGGCTCTCCCACGGTAAATCCTACTTCAAATAAATTAATATATAAATTGAATAATTCTAAGAAAAGAGAGGTATGATTGAGTTTAAAATATATATGAAATCTATACAGGCAGAGAACAAAACAAAAACAACAACCCATAATGTCCCACTGCTGGGCTCGGGTCTCCTCTCAGGAGAGGGTTAAGGCCATACGTCCCCACGCTGGCCAAGTGCGGATTGGGGACTGGCAAGACAACGTTGTGGCTACGTAATCTTACCGTTGGATGTTTTTTAAGCCGCCCGAAGGCCTCCAACTAAGCTTCACGACTGTTATCCTATGATAACAACCGGGACCGACTGCTTAACGTGACCTCCGAATCACGGAGACGCTCATGATAACATGCCACTAGCGGTCACCCATCCAGGTACTGACCGCGCCGTCGTTGCTTACCCTCGGTGATTGTTTCTAAACACCGAGTGCAACTGGGCTATGAGCGCCTCACTGATGAGGCAGAGAAGCATAACATATTTCAGGGCAGAGATAATGACAGAGTGTTTTCATATAATTGTATAAAGCGTTTAAAGGGTTCACATTGGACCTACCCAACAACATCTATTAAACGTTGTCAGGATAATGAATGTAAGAGACACCATCTCGCTTTGAACTTTCTAATGACAGTTAAAGTTACATAGTTGAAGTTGTTGTTCATGTGAATTGTGTCACAGTATTGGAAGTTAAAATTTTGCCAAACAGAAATAAGATACAATAAAAAATATATGGACAAAAGCTGATATTTTAGTTTAGAAGTTTCGTTTCTACGAGAATATATGTTCAGACAGACAGACATATGTTAAGACATTTTAACACACAACGCCATCTAGTCCCAAACTAAGCAGAGCTTGTACTATGGGTTACTAGACAACTGATATTAATACATATATACTTTTTTTTTGTAAATACATACATATTATACATAGAAAACATCCAAACTCCGAAACAAAAATTTGCAGATCATACAAACATTTGGTCCGACTCAGAAATCGAACCCGAGACCTCTTGCACAGCAGTCGCATTCGCTACCACTGCGCCACAGAGGCAGTCAAATGTTTAAATTAAGCATTACCTATTGTTATTATTCTTAAACTAGCTGAATGATATATTTACTACATAATGATATTTTCTATAAGTCAAACGGAACTTCAAGTAAAAAATAAGATAGTTTTTGTACACAATGATAAAAGTTATACAATGTATTTTTACTAAAACCCACCGACACACATTCAAAAGAGGAAATTCGGCAGTAAATCCCTTCCCTAGCTTTGGCTGTCGGGCCGTCCCACTGTCAATTAGGTAACAGGTAGCGGCACGAAGGTAAGTGTCAAGTGATGGTAATTAACTAGAAGATACGTCCAAACGTAGATCACACGCAAACACGTGGCATTGTGGTCGATATAGCGCCATGTACGGAACTTATTCATGAAATAACCATTCCAACACTTTTAAGGTTAATATGTATCCTTTATTGCAGAACCTGTAATTTTTTATTTTACTATCATTAAAACGTTTATGATAATGACAAAAAACATATTTATTACGAATAAATCAATTATTTTTTCTTAATTTTAAGATCTTTAAATTATCTTATTTATTACACTAAATACTGCAAATGTTTTAAGGAATCATTTCAGATGTTTTCTGCAATTAATTTGACGAAATGAATGTATTTTTATATTTAAGTAGTTTCTGGATTAAGGGAATGAAGACAAAGCCGCTAAATCACGATATTCTGGTTTCTCCACGTGTAATAGTACAAGGAAATACATATGAATTAATCTCGGAATTCTGTTCCCAGAAAAAATAACTGACACGGATATAAAAAAACGGTCTGTTAATTTCGGCGAGGTATTTGTATAAAAGAGAGAATATTTTGTGATAACTCCAAAATTTTTTATACAATGCCTTTATTGAAACAGTTGTGTCACTCATTCTTATTAAAATTAATGAAATGTTTAAGGTAAATGAAATGAATTCGGGGAATGTTTCTGACATTTCATTCTATAGCAATATCTCAAACATTCTTCGTAATAATTATAATTTTCGTTTACGTACCTACGTTTAATTTAAAAAAAATAACTTAAAATGTGATAAAATGAAAAAGTTAATTGTATTTTTAGATTATTGTACTAATCATTCGAATCATCATTTAAATAAAAATAATGTTTTGTTTTATTTATCATACTGCTTTAAAGTTAAGTGATTTAATCATTTGATATTTTAGACTGGGTCTACCGGGGAAACTCAAAAACATTTAAGTAACAATTGGTAACAGTAAAAAGGTCATAACAAGAAGAAAGCTTACACCTAATATTACACTATGATTTAGATATCTAAATGCGACAAAGCTTCTGTGTTATTTCTCATTAGTCATTAGAGAACTTGGTAATTTATTTCGTATTAGAGAAATCAGTATGCTTAGTTATTTTTTTTTTATATATAATATTATACTGTTATTTAAATGTTTTAAACATCCATTAGTTACAAAGCTGAGATTACAATAACGAGGGACATAAATTAGGTTTTTTGTCATTAAGTCACGATTGATAAGTCCTTAATAGCTAATGGAACTTACGAAATGAGTTCATGTAGACAAAAGACTCTCCACATGAACCTTTCACTTATTTTTAATTGAAGTTGTCTCTTCTTCCGCTCTGTATTAAGTAGTTTTCGATGTAAGCAAAAAATAAAATACTTTAAATGAGGAAATGAATAAAATCTAAAGTTTTGTAACATGAAAAACTTAATTAACCCAACAAAACTTTTTGGTTGGATGAAAAACGTGAAGAATTTTACTCGAATTTCTTGTCATATTTAACTGTTAGGGGGAAGGGAAATATTATCACAATTTCCTCCTTCCAGTAAATTAATTCTTTGGAAAAGGAAACAAAGATTTTGGTAGTTACGTCTTGTAAAGTACTTTACGAAGAAAATTTAATTTAACTTCTCAATTTCAAAATTACTTCTGTATTTTGAAGAATAAGGACGCATCTTCTCATAAATATTAGTAAAATATTTGTTTACTACTTATGATTTTCATTTATACCATCTTATACATTTATCTAATTTTAAAATGCGAATTAAGTACTTTAAAACTTACAACTTATATTTTATTCATTACATTACATGCAACCTAGTAACATGTTGTGTTACGAAAGTCAAATGTTTGCAAAAGCATTTTTAAATGATATCAAAAGTGCGTAACCCGATTTCCTATTATTTTATTTGAAGCAGGAAGAAAAAAATACGTTACCTTCAAAATGTTTTTACTTTTCATGTCGAGGGAAGATAAACTGACATTTTAATACACTTACTGGATAAGAATCTACACAATGTCACAAGTAAAAATATTAACATGTAAATAACGTTCCTGTAGGTGTAAACATGCCGATATCTATAAGGGGAGATTTGCTTTCCTGTTTATCTATCGTTACACAGTGTAACCCTTGATTAGATTTAAAGAATGGCAACAAAACCAGCGAAAGTGGGGTTCGACGGGACTTCATTATACATTTTTTTCTGTTTCTTCCCACCCCATTCTCCCCGTAATCATTGCGTTTCTATGGCATGTCTGCGGAATTAAAGATAAAAGTCGAGGTAATAAAAGGGGAAATAAGCGGTAGATTGCTATAATATTAAAATATTTAAAAACAAGTTTTGGAACTCTGAATATTTGGCCGTAATATTGGAGATAATATGCCGAGAATGAATTAACATATAAATTAAAAAAAGATTAGCAGCATTAGAGAATCTTCGAGAACACTCCGTAGGCTTGAATACCTTAATATATTTTGTACAGGAATTATTAGAAATATCTTTCATAAATAAACAGTCTACCTGCCTCAGCATTCCTTGCCTTTAGAATATTCAGAAATTTAACGCAGTTCACGTTTTATTTCGATAAAATATCTGGTGTTTATTATATTAATAACTTGTTTTGCACAGACTTTGCGAATGACGCTGTGGTTTAAGAAACTACCTCGCGGATTACTACGGCACTGATAGTTGTGGGTTCAAACTACATATGTGACAGCACACCGTGTGATCAATACATTGTTGTTTTGAGTCTAGGTGTTATTTTTATCCGTTTTAGGCATGTTGATAAGTCCGCAAGAGTAAGGAATATTCGACAAGAGTACGGATGTTATTTAAAAAAGCCATGACAGCTTACTGATTGACGTAACTAGAAGACTAATATTTATTTTATAATGACACATTTTTTATTAAGACACAGATTTTAATGGCTTGTACGTTAAATGTTGAATGTAATATATTTTTACAACATATTAGAATGACAATTAAATATTGATCATACTATTGCAAACTTCCAAAGTTCATGATACAGAATTATATACACCTGCGACCTACGAGGGTTGTACACCAGTGAAGCGCTGTCAGATAGATATATAATAAAATAGCAGTCACATGTGATTAATTATTTTGAATTTTTTCAATGTTGTGATCTTTCCAAGTTTATTTAATTATTAATATTTCATTTATTCTTTTTATTTATTCATCTTTGTTAATTGTAGTTTTGGTTGATATTATGTTTCTTGTGATCTCTGATTACATTTGAAATTATGACTAATCAAGACTTTTTAAAAGTAATAAGCCTTGGGTAGTCAGATTATAGAAAAATAAATTTAATAAACTGATTTATGGTGCTGTTAATATTATCAAATATTGATCGATTTCATTAATTATGACAAATCAATAGTATTTTTTGTGACATCTGTTATCCATATCGAGTTATGTTTTAAGAGGTAAAATTTCTTACAACACAATACTAAACCGCTCTATCAATCAATCAATCAATAGCCCATAATGTCTCACTGCTGGACTCGGATCTCCTCTCGGGAGAGGGTTAAGGCCATACGTCCCCACCCTGGCCAAGTGCGGGTTGGGGACTACCTACCGCTCTAGCACCCGCTGAATATCCCGCTGGTTTTGAAAACGGGTTTGCGTTGCCACACCCCTACCCACTCCGCCACCGCTTCCGCTGACTTCTTGTCTGTATGTATAGTGGGGATATAGAGATGAACGCCTAAGGTTTTTTTCAATAACGTATATTCGATTCAATTTAATCTGAAGTAATATATTCTACTGTTTTAATATTAGATTTGGAGAGGCCCATGTCCCATGTAGACTGCGATAAAATAATGATGATGATGTTTAATTATTATTCTATTCACATTCCTGAAATTAACGAATAATTACTTCACGGATTAGTTATTTTCCTATCGTCCATAACAATTTGTCACTAAAGTACCGACATGACGGAAATGGAAGCGCTAAAATTAATTTTCATGAACAGGAAGGGTACGATAGTTGCCAAGTCTCTGGACGAACAAGCTTGTATAAAACTTGATATTATTTCACTAGCTAAAATATTTCGGTTGAGTGTCATTGACCTAGGCTAGACTAATGCGATAATTAAGGTCACTGCATTCTACGGTACTGAAGTTATTAACCTTAGCTAAAGCTTAGGTTTGTCGTGATTTGTATATAACCTATTTTTTTATTAACTCTAGACTTTATATAGTTGGAACGCAGATAGATGAGATCAAATACAATAGATACTATCGAGTTTCAATTAAAGTTTTTGAAAAACAAATCTGTCGCTATAAGGCCTTCAAAATTGGAATACCATCTCATCTCTAATAGTGAAACATGTATGACGAGTGCACACAATGCTCTTTTCTAATTCATTTCAATTGTTTTTGTGCGTTTAGTCTAGTAGTAAGCCATCTCGACTGTTAAGTCAAACATTGTGGGTTCGATTCAAACCCAGAATAAATATTGTACGATGAGCATGATCATTTTTGTATACTGTGTTTTGATGTAATTTATATATACAAATCAATAACATGTCTGTTTCTTCCGGCTAATCTCTGGAACGGTTGGACCGATTCTGACGGGACTTCCACTGGTACCTACCAGTCACTAGTTACCTAGCTGATGTAATAAGGAGTAACTTAAGCTATTTTTTAGACTATCTTTGCCTCTCGGTGTCATCCACGGTTGTAAAGGTGGATATCACCGCAGGACTCAGCTAGTAAGTTCTATAAATAGACATGATTCAAAAAGTTGTTCTTATTTAACAATAATGTTATTCTTATAATGATCATCATCATCATCGACCTATCGCAGTCCACTGCTGGACATAGGCCTCTCTAATTTCACGCCACCTAATTCGATGATGATTATGCTGGCAGGAGCTAGATGCGAGAACCCATAGATCGAACTTATAATGAATTTTCACCTAATTTTTTTACAATTTTGAAAAACCAGTAACCTTTTTTTTTCAAGACTAGATTAGACTTATATTCTCAGTCTGTTACGCATTTATGGCTAAACGTCACAACATTATTGTTTAAGTTTTCATGCCTCGTATGCTTATGGTAAATTTAAACCATAATATAAAGATACATTTATTTTAACTCCGAATACTTTTACTGTAAGTTCCGTGAGAGTCTTATATGATTATCTTCAATTTTAAGATCTATTTTATATGTACGTTGCTATAAATATTGTAGCTGAGGACGCTATAGAAATCAAAGTAGCAGTAGTAAGGTTGCAGAGCAATAAAGTGTTGGAAGTGTAACTCGTGACCACTGGCTACCAAACTACGGTGCAGTAACATAACTTCTTGTAAACTTCTTAAAAGATAGTTCCCTGTTTCGGTTAGAACATTTTTCTTTCAATAAAAAGTATGTCTGTACTTTTATCTTTAGTAACAAGTAAAATTATTTAAAGAAAAAAACCGACTGCGTCAATATCTGTCACTCACATAATAATACGACAAGCTGTTTAGACTCTAGGGCGTGCCAAAGAAATATACATTCATTCACTCGAAAAACTTAACCTTCCTTCTTTCGCAGTCGGGTAAAAATAAAGATTTATGTGACTGTAATTAATTATGTAAATTACTTTTGCTAGTGACAGACAAATGCTTTAGAAATATTTAAAGGCATTGAACATTAATTATCTTTAAAAGAAAAGTTTTGAGTATTTACTAGAAATTAAGTTTAAAGTTGAATTTTAAATAAATCTATGTTAGTAAAAATGAATTGCTGAAATGTATGTACGCGCGTAACTTCCAATCGCCTGCACCAAATTGGATAGTTCTTTTTTCTAGTTTGTTATTGTTAGAAGATTTGTATACAAAATAATAATATAACGGGACTGTACACTCTTTGTTAAACTGATTGTGTAACTGTAATAACTAATACAAATTTTTCAGAACTTTAAAAAATATTTACAAAGAAAAATATGGCGGTACGAAGTTCGCCGCGTCAGCTAGTCCTACTAATATTAGAGTAACAAACGTTACTCTTTCACGTAAAGTTTTTAATGAAACTTTAGGCTACATTTTATAAAGATACAATTCACACAATATCTTTGTACCTCATGGATATCCACAGCACGTTTGGCGTTGTGGCTTGAGCGATGGCCGGGCCACTTTTTACTACGCCAAGTGTTCTGGGTTCAAATCCTACATGGGACAACACTTTATGTCATCCATTAATTGTTACTCTTAGTTTGGATGTTCTTTGTATCCGTTTCATGACACGAAAAGTATATTCTTAATCCGGGAGTTGTCTTTTATGAAAAGAAGAAAAAATATGTTATTTAATATATTATAGTATATCTAAAAGTATAGCTCATTCTTGATTTTTTTTTAATTTAACAGAATTTTATACGTTTTATTGTTACTTAGATTTTTTCAATCCCAGGCCTTCAACAGACAAACTAAAAATTCTCAGAAAGCAGTAATACTCACAAGTGAAAGTATTCTCCGAAAATAATAATGTCGTATGAACCACTTTACGTAAGTGTACCATTTCACCCCGTACTTAATGTTGAATTGCTACTATTTTATACTTTTCTTGTATTCATTGACCATCATTGCTATAGCCTAATGGTGGGCGAAACGGGCGCCGCTTTTGTTCGTGACGTTTTAAGGCCCACTGCCATTATGTGCGATAATGGACGGGATATTACGATAATTTACACCTTTTCTTCTTTTCTTTGCTTAATTCTTTTGAGAGAAACTTTACAGATTGTTCTTTATTTAGGTAAGTTGCCCTAGAAATGTTTGTCATTTATTTGTGATTTATAGGTTTCGAATCTTTCTTTAAGTAATTGATGTCATACGATTTATATTTTTTTTACTATGTGTTTATAAGAAGAAAATTATTAAATTTTTAAAATTTATATGCCACTTCGCTACAAAGATTTTTTTTCCGTTCTTTGGGGACGTTACGACATTTTTTCTAAGTGAATAAACTGTATTAATAGAAATACGTCAAATAGCAGTAAAACTGTTTTGTGAACTTTACATTAAAATTTTAATGCCCATTTCACCTCTACCATTAATGCGAATTTATTGACACCTCATTCATGAAAATTAGTTAAGTAGTTCAGCGCTATAGTGGAACGTACTGTTAGGTAAATGCTGACTTTTAATTATTGCTAATTCACGTAATCACAATATTAAAAACCAGCAATAATTAAGTTATAAATACTCAAGATTTTCCTAAATTCATTCAGGTGGCTGTTGTTTAGCTAAATTGCTACCCAGCTACGGACTTAGTTCTTGTCTACCGGCTGGTTATTAGTAAAAGCTAAAAATCCACTCTGGATCTACTCTGCAATTCACTAGGACTGTCACGCCTCTATAATCCAATCACGTATACATTTTTAGTTATAAGTAGAAATACCGTGTCCGAACTTGAGTGTGAGCAAAATTTCAGTTAGTAAAGTAATAGTATAAATTGTTGAAATTTAAGTTGCCTATTTTTTTACAAATGCTGAATAAGACAATTTAACAGTACATAGGCGCTCATAGCCCAGTTGCACTCGGTGAATAGAAACAATCACCGAGGGTAAGCAACGATGGCGCGGTCAGTACCTGGATGGGTGACCGCTAGTGGCATGTTACCATGAGCGTCTCCGTGATTCGGAGGTCACGTTAAGCAGTCGGTCCCGGTTGGTATCATACGATAACAGTCGTGAAGCTTAGTTGGAGGCCTTCGGGCGGCTTAAAAACATCCAACGGCAAGATTTACGTAGCCACAACGTATTCTTGCCAGTCCCCAACCCGCACTTGGCCAGCGTGGGGACGTATGGCCTTAACCCTCTTCTGAGAGGAGACCCGAGCCCAGCAGTGGGACATTATGGGTTGTTGTTGTAACAGTACATAGACCGCCAAAATTGTTGCCCTTTCTTTTGATCTCGCCATGGTCGGGTAAAAATGAACTATTGTTGATCGTTGATTCTATACTTATTAACAATAAGATTTACCAACTCTGAAGGTTTTACTTATTTGACAATTTCATGAAACTAGGTGGGCAAACAAGCAGATGGATGGACTTGACTTGACCCTACCTTGCGATAGCCACACTTGGGTATGAACGGGTTAGCTCGACCGGAGTGATACCATGGCTTTTGCCGCTGTGTTTCGTTTGCGCTGTGTGAGAGTGTGACGCCTCTGGTGTTGCGGGTGTCTATGGGCAGCTGTAATTGGTACTATCAGGCGATATGCCTGCTCGTTAGCCACTATTGCATCAAAAAAAAATGGTAAGTTAAGTTAAGTTAAGTAAATTCACAAATGCGTTTATGTTCATTTTCAAACAACTCTCAAAGAGTGTAAGCTACTGCTATGAAAATAACAGTTCATATCAGTAACAGGTGGGACCCATAAGTTTATATAACTTACACCGATGGTTCAGCACAACGAAATTGCGAACACTTTGTCACTCAGCTTAAAGTACTTATGTTTTAGCTGAAAAGGTTCAAAGTTGATGACGGTAATAACCGTAATATTCTACTATGAGGCTGACGTAATTGAATCTTTTACCGTATCTATTTCAGAGTATTGTCAAGATCTTCAAAATCAATACAATAGTTGTGGAAGAAATAGTAAGTTCCAAGGTACCTTTACTCTTGATACGGCTACACGTACTAGAAAAAAAAAATTGAAATCGTTATTACTTTAGGCTTTCGTTAGACTACACGGTTGGCCTAGTGGTTTCAGTGGTCGTCACACCGCTTCCTACTGTGCTAAGTGTGTGTGTGTAACACTATGTGTGATCCATAAATTGTTGTTCTAAGCCTGGGTCCTTTGTGTCCATTTCATGTATGTTTGCAAAGATCCCCGTGACACAGGAATGTATATTCTTAATGCGGCAGTTGCCTTTCAAAAAATAGAAATAGAAATAGAGTTATTACAGTGACAAAGCAACAATAATAACTAACAAAAATCAAATAGATTTTACCTTATTCAAAAAAAGGTACACCATTATACATGTATTAACTCTTTTATTATATTTTCGATCACCTGTGATAGTTGACTCATATATTAAGTGTAATCACTTTTGCCAGGACATCAGGCTTATTTATTTATGTACCACAACTTCAATAATACCTACATCCTTTCATAATATTAATAATTACAACAACTAAATAAACTTCTAATTCAACGAATCTTATCAAATCTTTATTATATTAGTCATAATTCTTAAAGGCCTTATTACAGAGCTTTGACGTGTGAGGGACGACAATTTATATTCTATTTTAGATTCAAGTCTTAAACGGCTTCCTACGATCTAAAGCCCGCTATTAGTTTCTCTCTGACAAGCTTTGAGATTGGATGCTAAATTTAACAATATTGAGGTGTCAAATGTTATTGATAAACTGTGTGGACAATTCGATTGTGTCAGTATTGGTGTTATGAAACAGTGGAGCTTTATATTTCATAACAAATATACTGACGTAGTGCATTTAAATCAAGTACTGTAGAGTCCGTTGAATTGCAGTAGTTTCTCACTGTATACAAGTTTGATGTTAGGAAGTTTAACTAGTCTACTCTATAATTTGATTCATCGATTTTAATAATAAATAGGTAGATAGATAGAAAACTCTTTATTTGTACACCGTATTACAGTTTTACAAGAGAGTATAGTAAACAACATATATATTTATATAGTACAAAGGCCGCCCTTATTGCCTAAAGCAATCTCTTCCAGGCAACCTTATGATGGATTGAAATGTATCGGAGAGACAGTAGCAGTTGATGGTGTTGAGTGAGTTTTTGAGAATTCTAAGAAGATTCTGGAAAGACGTATCTCCATGAATGCATATTATGTATAGGTAACTTTACATATAATACAGCATACAAATACTATATAAACATAATGTAACATACATATACGCACATACAATACATAGGTACATGTACATAATCAAAAGCTATAAATACTCAGTTATACTATATATTACATTATAGATACATATTTGTCACTGACTCGTTTATGTCGTATAAAACTCCTTCCTGAACCATTTTCTTAAAACTATTTACTGTTCGCGCTTTTCTAAAGTTTACCGGCATGTATTCCAAAGCGTATAGCTTCAACCGTAAAGGACTGGTCATAAAATTTTGTAGAATGTAGAGGTATCTCCAGTGCCAAATCTTCAGATAACCTTAGACATTTGTCATGTGTGCCATTAAGGAACTTGAATCGTTCCTTGAGGTAGAAGGGAGCTTTAGGAATTAACTAAATGTAATAAAGGTAAATGAGGATATGAGTATTCCGGCGAGATCAGATCAGATTCAGAGACGAGATCATACTTTCGTAGGCCAAATACAAATCGTATACAGAAATTTTGTAGTCGCTCAAGCTTATCAAGAAGTGCTTCGGTGAGATTTAGATAGCTGACATCAGTATAGTCCAGAATTATAAGGAGAAATGCTTCTGCTAGTGCAGCCCTAGTTACAGTTGAAAGAAAGTAACCTAGACTTTGCAGAGAACCAGCAGGAGCAAATATCCTTCAGCTGACTTCCTGTATATAAGGACCTCAAGTTAAATTACTATCTATGTGAATCCTCAGATTTTTTTTAATAAATAAATAAAGAAGAGGAGAAAATTTTACAAAGAAAATAATTTAAAAATGTTAAATGATTTATCAGTCCGTGTCGTAGAGTTCATCAGTAAAATAATTAATAAATGGTAGTTATTAACAATATGGAACTTGCTAGATCTATGAATGTTTAATAAATATAAAGTAAACAGCATATAGAAAACCATGAGTTGGCACGTCTTAAGTAAACTAAAATGTGAATTCAGCCATTGCTTTATATCGCCAAAAGCTTTGCACGGTTTTACAGTAAAACAAGATAAAGATCTCTTACAAGAAAAAGGGAGACCATTGCCCAGAAATGGTATGAATCGTAGGCTTAAAATAACAAATGGAAGTGATAAATATAATACTGGAGTAAGTTGTCGACTTCTGCCAAACGATTATACTTCTAACCGATATATTCTAACTAATGCTAACTAAAAGGAAATAGTATTTAGTTCAGAAGTTTTCATGCTTAGCCTTGTGATTATCTATATAAATAAAAATGAATCACTGAAATGTACGTATAACTTCCGATAAACTGCACACAATTGGATAATTCTTTCATGTTTATGTTATTGTTAAATTACAAGGATTGTATGGAAGAAAAGTAAAAGAAAACTGGACATTTTATATTTTTTAAGTATGCCACTGTACACTTAACTAACTAAACGTTTTAAAATTCAGTTTCTTTGTTTTATATATCTCATTAAATTTACTTAATTATTGAATTTCATACCTTGACTAAAGTTTTTGGAATTAAGAGAAATTAAGTAAGTATATTTCTAAACTTGTTACATAATTTCCTACGGTATTTACAATGAAATTAAAAAAATATATGGTTAGCATACATACACACACATATATATATGTATATATATATATATTAGCATATTCTGGAACCATTATCTACTACTATAACCTTTGACTACCAAATGCATTCAAACGATTCCGTTGTCATTGAAATGTGTCTGCAAAATTCAACAGTATATTTATCGATAATGAATTTATCGATTCTAAACAACAGTTCGGAAACTGCTATACCAATATTGTAATCCCGACTGCTAATCAAACATCATCTGAATCGGTAATCTAACGATTATTGTGACGTAGTTAGGCGCCGACCAATATCCAACCCCAAAATTATGTGTTCCATGAATGATAATCACTTTCGCGGGTGATTGGTCACATTGATTGAGCAATCAAATGATCATTCAATTATGTTAATTTGGTTTAATTTATATCGGCATAATCTGAGTGAATTGCAAGGTATCTTAGTTTTTTAGTCCTTAGTAGCCATTTCTTCACAATTAAATGTAGGTGGTCCTATTTGCAACGTAAAATCACCTGTACTTATTCTACTGTTTAATCCGTATTTACACCTGACCGGTTTCGAAGGTTAGGTTTAACAAGGACCGATATAACCTTTGATGATGCCATAAGGCGGAACTGATCAGGTGTAAACATAAATAAAACAGTGGAATTCGTACAAGCGATTTTAATTCTAGAATGTATTGCAACAAGTTCCATCAAGTGCCGACAGTCGAGAGTATAAATTATACTTTAATTATACTTTTATTTATTATTGAACCATATAATTGATAATGCAAACACATTATCCCGTTGTCTGTTATGGGTACCAAACCAGTACACCCAGTTACGCTCTTGACGTCTCCTCGCTTGCGTCTGCTCGTTTGCCTTTTATACCATTTTTTGAGTTCCGCTAACCTCATTCGCTATTCGGGTAACTACAAGTGTAGTAAGCAGTTGGCATAAATAAAGAAAATATAATACTCAATATTTTTAAAACACTGAAACATTAAAAATACTGTTGTAACAATCTTACAGAGAAATATTAATATCGAGAAATATCTTTCATAAATTTATGAAGAAATAGTTAGTCGATTAAATACAGTATTAATATTAAAACTTATGAAATTCTTTATATATCATATGCATGCTACATGATATAAAATATGTTGGGAAGGGAAGGATGTATATATATATATATGTTTAATGATGTATATATATATAGATCGAACCAAGTGGCGTGAAATTGGAGAGGCCTATGTCCAGCAGTGGACTGCGATAGGCTGATGATGATGATGATGATGATGATGTATATATGTTTAATTATCATCCTGTTTTGTACATTTTGCAGTTGGATGAATTGTATTTTGGTTTTCTTACTTTAACTCAACATTCTTATGTTTCAGATTACCTACCTTATTAAAACAACTCCAGTAGTAAATACGTTTTTATGGAATAGATGGCAAACGAGCAGATTTATCACCTGATGGTAAGCGATTACCGCAGCCCATGGAAACCCGCATCACCAGAGTCGTCACAAGTTTTTTACCACCCTTTGGAGAATGAGGAGGGGGCTGAGGGAGAAGTTGGGGTATGGGCCTTCGATATCGTCACTCACTCGGTGAAACGTGCCGAAGCGTGGCTATCCCACGTAATAATTCTTTATTCTGCTATAAAATGAATCCATTTAAATCGAGACTGTATTTATTGGTCAAAGATTTACTGTAATGTAACTGTGATTTATCTAAAACATTGGCGATAATTATTAGAAAATTATCAATGCTTTGACAAAACATATCTTGGTATAAGTACAGGTAAGACGACATCTGCAAGACTACGGTAAGCAGTACAAAATATTTAATGAACCTATAATTAAATATAAGTAAATAAAATTCCTAAAGGCATATACATTCAAGTCACCTTTGCCTTGACAATCGTGTAAACAAATACCGTACCGTATTCGTGTCATCAGATTAGAAGATATATTTGTAGATATTTGTTTCCGTCGAAGCAGATTGCGATTGGCGACAGTGAGATATTATCCTTTCCTGTTAAATTATATTATCAATTATTTTCAGTTCAATGGGCAGGGTTCCTTATCTTTTGGAACGATGGTTTGACAAAACGATACGGAAGATCTAAATACGTAAATGTGAACAGTTTAAATTTCATTACATTCCACAATTTATTACGAGTTGCCTCACTTAAAAATGAATTTATATAGAGAACATTTTTAGAAGGTGATTTCTAGATTTTTAGAAGAAGATTTATATTATACGGTTTTAAATATTAACTTTCATGGAAGTATTTACGTAACCTAGTTTACTTACCTGTAGCTAAGTTGCAAAAGTTTCACGTCGATGGCGTAGTAGTAGCGTATACGACTGCTGCGTTTGAGGTTCGAACCCCTGTGGGTTTGATGTAATAATATGCACTATGATAAAAAATTGTTTTTTAAACTTAAACCCTTATAATATTTTGAGATTTTCATATAAATATTTTGAATTTTAATTATGAACTTATATTGAAGAAACGATTTTTTTTTAAATTTTTGTATGTATTTGTATGTGTATCACATTTAGATTAATAATTAACAACAATTAAAATTTAAAGTCCTTCTAAATCAATGTCTCTGAAGGTGGTACATCGAAATACCGTTAGAGTACGTTATTTCTATGTGTTATATGTGTGTATGTCTCTGTGCAGGACACCAAAAGCATTATATTTTTCGGACATCTAATACACAACGCCATCTAGTCCCAAACTAAGCAGAGCTTGTATTATGGGTACTAGATAACTGATATTAATACATAAATACTTTTTTTTTGTAAATACATAAAAAAATATGCATAGAAAACACCCAAACTCCGTAAAAAATATTTGCAGATCATACAAACATTTGATCCGACCCCGGATTCGAACCCGAGACCTCATGGACAGCAGTCGCGTATGCTACCACTGCACCACCGAGGCAGTTATTGCTCAACATAATATACTAGCTTTTGCCTGCGCTCCATGTTGGATATCGCGGTAATGATTTTTCGTGTTACTGATACTCACAAATAATTTGGCTGTCTATTATTATAAAAGTTTTCAAGCTCGGTGTAGTAAGTCCAGAAATTACCCCAGTGGAGGGGTCTCATGGTCCACCAACACAAAGGGAGGATCCTTCAGTCAGGCGAGGTATTCATGAGGCCCTACGGTTGATGTTGGGATGTTGTATTTGCTAATCGGCGCGAGAACTTAACTATATTTCGAGATGCAGGAGTAATAGTTAATTCCTATAGCTTATAACTTCGTAGTTCAGTGTATACTCGGTAGATGACGCTGTAATATTATGTTATTATTTTCTGGTGCGCTTTATGTGGATTTTTTAGTTTTTTAACTCACAAACTCTACTTTAAAGTATAGGTGCACGACACTTGGTTCGATCATTGTATTGATAGATATATAAATTTAATCGACTTTTAAAAGCAAAGTTCACTTATCAAAACCTACCTCACAATTTTAAGTGTTTTAATGTTTGTCATCACTTATTTAAGTAGGGTTAGGTATAGGGACACCCCCGCCGTCAATGTCATCCGCATGTGAGTTGTATTATCCGCCATCTATTATTCACTACTTATGGGGGCGCCTCCGTGGCGTGGCGAAGTGGGTGAAAAATGATTTATTACAGCGGGCCTCAGCCGTAGAGACAACTCTTAGGATTTTTAATAAACAAGGTGCTGTCACAATATTTTAATCCCTTCATATATAGTGTTCTTTCGTACAAAATTTCGTCTTTACATATCAAAATTTATAACAGATTTTGAAAATATTGGATTTTTTGTATGTTTTTATTACATTATTACAATAACCAATCAGGATAAGAAAAGACTAGAAGCCTTTAAATGTGGTGCTGGAGAAGAATTGAAGCAATCAGTGGGACGGAAAAAAATACCAACGAAGAAGTTCTAGAAAGAGTGAAAGAGAAAAGGCTGCTGATATCTATAGAAATTAGAAGAGGCAAGATAGTAGGCCATATCATAGAAGGAAAAATAGAAGGATAGAGAGGATTAGGAAGACCAAGTACAGTTATATAGACCAGATTAAAGAAAAGAAAGAAACGGCTCTTGATAGAAACAGCTGGATAAAGCTGCATAGACAAGAGCGTAGCTCATAAGTTAATGATAATGAAGTATTATAATTTTTTCACATTCCTGATTCTGTTTTATTTGTCCGATTACTGCCTTTTCGCGATTATATCTTTCCTGATCTTTCACTTTGTATCATTCAAATGTCAACCAAATAAAATTTGACGCTGGCGTATGTCCAGCAAATCTGGTAAATCCCCTGCCTAACCGAGAGAAAAAACATAATAATTCAATATTTTACTTTGTTGTCTAGTAAATCTTAGAGACAATTAAAGTATAAAAAATATTTCTTGATTCTATTTCTAATTAATGACTCAACGTGGCCATGCTACCAGTTTTTTGAGACCGCTACCTGTAGGCAATGATGCAGATGAGTTTTTAGAAGCTCGTATGTAAATATTGTTGTCTTTTTTAAAAATTATTGTTTCCTAGTATTATAATTTAGGTAAATTATTTTAAATTGATTTATTTGTTGTAATGTATTAATTTATTTGTTAAATATTTATTTATTTTAAAAAAAATTTATGTCCTGGAGTAGTAACTAAAATAATTTTAATTTTAACTTAAATTCTGTCTTAAGCAAGAACATGGAGGGAAACTGTGGAAATATAGTAATATCCCTGATATAAATATAATTTTGAAGGACAAAGAAATTGTAACATTTTTTTAGAAAAAAAAACTATGATAATATGTGTTTGCTTCAGTGACTCTGTGTAATATATAGAACTACCTGTGCCCGTGATGGTAGCTACGCTTGTGATTGAAAGAGTAGCGAATGATATTCCCGTCGCTAGCTCATTCCATGGAACATTTTATTCGGAACAAAAGTAGCTGTGTGTAAATCCAAGATGTTAGCTGTCTCTATTCCAAATTCTATCATAATTAATTAAGTCATTTCAGTATGAAGCGATAACAAACAAATATCTAGTATGTTTATATTTTTGTTATTATTACTATAGAATTCTTAATTTTATATACAAATAGTACACTCCGACACTGCCATATAAACACTTCAGCTGAGATACAAACCTGTTACCAGCACCATTTACCATCAATAGTCATGCTAACAGGACTAAATGACGTCATAAAGTAGATAAGGGAAACACCAATACCAGTAAATACAATCTTACTTACGTATAAATATATGTGCATATATAGTCGCAATTAGTATTCAGGTGGATCGTAACGCCTTAGGAATATTCAGGTCTGTGTGTCTGGTTTTAGTTATCAGATATCAACGGTTATATAAGGCAATTGATTTCAGAAACACTAATCGATGCGTGGATATCGGGCTCAGTGGTAACCTGTATATTATATAGAATCATTTCGGAAATTTATTGTAGCTGTGTTGGATTCTCGAATATCTGTCTTGTTGTTGTTCAGAAAGAATTCCGAAACTATCTAATCGTTTATCACATATTTGATATATGTATTTTGCTAGTGTGCTTAAGATGCGACATACCGTTAACATCACGCTTAAACCCATAGGAGCCGAGGGTGAATGAAAAGAGACTTATGTAAAGTTGTATCAAAGCTAGTAGGTACTTAGGCTAGGTCTAGTGCTTGAGTTTAATGTCTTTGTTAGAACTATTTTGATAGCCTATTATTTTTTAAATTAATGAATATCTGCCGATATTTTTACCGTGTAATTAATCCAATAGAGATTTATAAATTGAATCCCACTCCTACCTAAAATCAATATTTTGTAAAACTTGGATAAATACGCTCATTGATGTACTATATAATTTTATGCTAATATAATTATGTATTAAGCTAATAAATTAACATTAAAGAGATTAGGATACAAGAGTTCTTTTCAAAATGCTAAAATAACACTATCATCATTATCAGCCCGTTGCAGTTCACTGCTGCCTATAGGCCTCTCCCCAGGGTACACAGCAGAAGCCTGGTCTGCAGCCTTCTCAGTCACTACCAGCTCTCTTACCCAAGTCGTCCCGCTATCTGGCCAGACGGCATCTCTCAACTTAATGGTAATGAAAGTAGAATAAAATACCTTGTTCAGTATAAAATAAAGTTCATTTCTAAACGACTCTCTTGATTAATTCGTAAATAACAATACACTGGTTCGCACAAAGCTTAAGTAGGTATTTGATTTGATCCCAAACAAAAATTATTAGGTTCCAATTATGGTCAAACAACAAAACTAATAACGAACTGTTTTTCCTCTCCGTAACTTTTACACGGGATTTGACCACTGTACTACCCACATGGTTCAAAGCGTGCCGTCGGCGGAGAGCGGCAGCCTGTCGCTAAGCTAGCAATTACTCACAGTTAATGTACTATGAAGTTTAGTCGTAATCCTAACGAATGCGTGTGATTCTATCAAGGTAAGTTTTAATGTAGATTTAACTAAAACATTTGAATATCAGTAAAATTGTATTAATACTCATTTTTTTGAGTGTATTTTTTAAAGGGGTTAGTAATGTTCAGTATCTGTGTAAGACATTTAATAATCAAAATCTACAACTTAATTCAAATGTGTACTAATATTAGTAAGCTAAAAATATTGGTTTATTTTAGGTTGAATCGTTAATCTCAGGAAGTACTGGTCCGATATAGAAAATATTATCAATATTATATATCATTTATCAATATCCTCTATTATCAATTATTCCTTTTGAGATCTTCTATTGCGTGTGCTGCGAAAATAATGTATAAACGAATGAGGAACAGACCATTAAAAGTCCTAAAAAGTCCGCACAGTATTATGTAGGTATATTTTTTTTAGGATCGCTTAATCTCTTTATGGTAAAATAATTTGTTCAAAATGTATAGCATAAATAATTTTAGTTATTTTAGTTTGCAGAACATGTTTAAATTATCAATAGAATATTTTTTTAAGCACCAGTTATGAAATCAGCAAACGAGTTTCGTGATGTAATGAATAAATTTGAAATCGAAAGGTCTGGAATTCTAAATTTATTAAAATAAAATACAGTTGATACTGCCTTGGTGGTGCAGTAGTTGCGAATGCGACTGCTGAGCTAGAGATCTCGGGTTCGATTCCTTAGTTGGACCAAATGTTTGTATGATCTGCAAATATTTGTTTCGGAGTTTGGGTGTTTTCTACGTATAATAAATTTGTATTTACAAAAAAGTATATATATTAATATCAGTTGTTTAGTACCTATAATTCAAGCTCTGCTTAGTTTAGGACTAGATGGCGTTGTGTGTTAAAATGTTTAAAAAAAAAAAGATATTACTTTAATACTTACACGTATAATCAGTTAATGTACTCAATTGGAGAACTTTTTGCATTAACAAACTTTGCACCCGTTAAGATAACTAGCGTTAGTGTACTGTGTAAGTATACAAAGGAGAATCGACAATCAAAAACTATAACAGCGTCCAAACGCTTTCAAAATTGGCAAAGTCATTATGGAACTTAGAACAAAATGGCACTCTAGTTTCTTCAAAGTAACTATTATAAAATTCTGCCCATTTCAGCTATTCTAGATATTTTCCTTTTTTATAATCATCACGAATGCCAGTATATTACCTTAAAATTCCAGTGCGAATTTTAATTAGCTTAAGCTTTAGATAAATATCTTACAAATAATTAAGATACGTAGATTGGAATTTCATTAAGTTGAAATAACTGTAATCAAAATTTAAGGCTTTACTGGTTTACATTTTTCAGAGGTACACGAAATTATTTTCTTGAGAAGGTAAAAGGAATTAACTTGAAATTAAATTCTCATTATGATGTCTAAATAATTAAATACAATGTGTTTTGCTTAATAACAGCCGGCACGTGTAGCTGGGTATCTATTTAAGATTAATTAAAAACAGGTTTTGTACATACAAGTACTTGCGTACAGTTGTAAATGTACAGTGAGTTTCACAAGTATCTAAATTAGTATCTACTTATTTATTTATTTAAATAAATAAATAGATACTAATTTAGATACTTGTGAAACTCATTTATTTAAATAAATAAATAAGTAATTAGATAAATATTAAATAAATATCAAAACCACAATAGGTGCATCAGAGCTATTACAATAGTTCTAGACTTTATCAGATAATACGGTGACCTATGTTACTGTTCACACATGATTTTTTAACGAATATTTTTCATCTGAAAAAAAATTCCCTTTTTTTTACTTGAGATTTTTTATCAATTTAATAAACAACTGATATCAAAAATATCATAAAACAAGCAACCAACCAGTTAACCAATACAGAACACCTTTGCGATGGTGCCGCATAGTACTTGTTTGACGCTCTTGACCGGTTGCAGCGGCGAGCAATCCGTATTGTCGATAGTCCCGAAGCTACTGAGACCCTTGAGCCTCTGCAGTTGCATAGCGATATCGCCTCCTTGGCAGTCCTCTATCGCCTTTACCCTGGAGAGTGTTCTGAAGAGCTCTTCTAACTGATCCCCCCTCTCCCTTCCTCTACAGAACAACACGTGCCGGCCTTGGAAGTCATAGCTTTAAGGTGGAAGACATACGTTCTCGTACTCATCGCTTCGGAGCTTCCTTCCTGTACCGAACGGTCCAAACCTGGAACTCACTACCAGCGCACGTGTTTCCTTCACACTGTGATCCCGGGTCCTTTAAGCGGGGCGTGAAAAAGCATCTCACCAGGCCGCCATAGTGTGGGTCACCATGCTGCATTGTTCTTTTCGCACTGAGGATGGTGACCACCACTCTTGGATTCTGCTCATACTTTCCATCCAGCAGGGTAGAGTCATTTTGGCAGCTTATACATAAAAAAAATGGAATAGGATTGTAAAAGTGCTTGCTTGATATTAATTTTAACATAAATTAAAATATTATCGGATGTACTTTCTTTTGTTGTAAAAATGTTATTGGAATTATGTAAATAAGTATGCAGCCTACTGTTAAAAGATTTTATCACAGCCGAGGTAAAACTATATCTTCAAACTTGGTGATATTAAGCAAAAGCATAGTCTCTTATTAATCTAAACCATGGACATTTCTAAGGAATAGAACCATAAAATAGAAATTATAACTCCGTGTTCTTTAAGACGAAATGTAGTTATAAACAGAAAGCATTTAATACTTTAAAATTATAAAAATCCTATATTCGCTTTTACGGGCATCATATATACACATAATTATTCAATGTATAAAGTTGTTTGCAAAGTACCCTTTAAGAGGTTACGCTATTTGGACAATACCCGTTTAACTTAATTACGTTTACACATAAATATTACTTAAGCAATTTAGACATGTGTGAGGAGGTACTTAGTTGCCTTAATATTACACAAGTTTGTATGTGTAAGTTCTTAGTCAGTTGTAATTTGGCTTGCTTTAGATGCGGGCTCCATTCGCCCCATTTCTTGTTTGTACTAACTTTAATGTCACCAAGTTTGACCAAATAGACACAAACTATTGGAAGTCGATACGTAAGTTCTCAAGTGCTATTTGCATTTTAGTCACAAATCATACACTGAGAAATGCTGTGCGATTCTCTAGAATATTATGAGACAATGTTCTATATTTTTATATCAATGTATTTTGTAAGTAACAATAACGCTTGCATATAAAATACCGTATCTGATAACTTACACATAATTATAGTAGAAAGTGATGTAAGGCGCATATTAATTGTTGAAATTGTTTGATCTAGGAGTCTGTTTGGAAGCCTCCAAAAAAGAGGTTTCTTTTCATAAAAAAATCAAATGGCTCTATCTCATTCAAACATACCTTCAAAGGCAGTAGAGCCACACTGCTTTCAACACGCACGGCTCGAAAAGGCCGGTACTACCCTCGTACAGAAGATCAACGTAAAATGACAGCCTTCGTGCCGTCGTGTTTCGTTGGTGATTACGAGACCGGAGGCCTAATGATGTAGAAGTACCACTAGTCCACCATGGTGTGGGTCACCATACTGTACTGTTGCATTGTCTGCATTCGCAATGTTAGTGCTGACCACACCGCTCTTGGATTTTGCTTATGCTTTCCATCAGGCAGAGTGGAGTTACTTTAGTAGGCCCATATAACTACACTGTGTTTCTTTTGTTAAAACATTCGTAAATGAAGACATATCAGTTACGTCATGCAAGAAATGAACACGAATTTAAGAAGTAAAGGGAAGTATTTTTGTTATATTTAATTAAAATTATAAATTTTACTGCAATGTCCGCTCTATCTACGATATTTTTAACTAGTTCGCATATAGACATACCATTGGACAACCTATTTAATAACATTAATACGAACACTCTGTCATAAAACACAATATCGACGACTGATAGTAAAGATATTTGGACCACTTAGAACGTAACAAACTATTTTTGTGTACCATTTCTGCAAACGTAAAATTTAATTGATGTTCTTCGCAATATGATGCTGATTGTACAGGTAAACTATACCAGAACATAAAACATATAATACTCCTAGACAAGCACACGCACTCATTGAGTACTAACAGTTTCATCTGCATTGTTCCCGTTCCCGTGGATATACGGGAATAAAATATAACCTATGTTACTCGGGGATAATTTAGGTTTCTAATGCTAAAAGAATTTTCAAGTTGTTATTGAGTTTGTTTGTTACATACAAAAATATAAATCTATACTCTTTATAGTATTATAGCGTACATTATTGTTTTTAGTTCTCTATAATGTTGTAACCCATTATTCCCAATTATAGCGTTCAGCCGTCTCAAATCGCTTACGCAGATATGTTAATTAATCGACCGTGTAATTTCCGGGACATAATAGAACATACATAGTTTCAATAAACTGATTAAACGATAAATTATTTTATTAATTAAAATCTTTTTGTATATCTGTAAGCTGAGTTATAATCGTAAACGAACGCGGATTGAAATTATTAGGAAACTAGTGTGATAGAATGGACCAGCTTTATTGGGGCGGACTATTAAAACATAGTAACTAATATGTATCACGGCTTTTTTCTTGTGTTTTATGTTATGTATTTAAACATAAAATAATGTTAACGCAGAAACAACAAGCGGAAGTCATGTATACTGCAGCAGCACAAACTTCAACAAAATCATTATTTACAGGTTTTGATAAGCTTGCAAAGGCGAGAAAATATCGTTCCTGCTAACAGAAGAGCGGAACTGAAGCGGCGGAACATAGGAAATCGAGTGTTGTACGTACGCTTTTATTTATTTTAACATCATGTCTGCTACATCCGGAAAACAATTGTTCGTTCTATCTACTGATAACTCCCTAATATATAGTTGTTTGTGCTAGGGAATATTTAGATAAACATCGTGCTTTTATAGCAGCAATTGAAAGGAAAATAAATCCTATCGTCGTTATTGTTTTATTATATTCTTGAAAGCATCGCTGATTGAGATTTATTTCATTGCGATGTAAAAGATTTAGTATCTGGATTTGGAAATTATTATTGTGACGATAATAATGTTATGACGTCTTGAAAATCTCTGACAAAGAAAAGAACACACTTGTTCAAACATTTATTGCTAGTAAAATAATGAAGATTATAAGTAACACTAACTTCACGACCTTCTCCTGAGAGGAGACCCGAGCCCAGCAATGGGGCATTATGGGTTGTTGATGATGATGAACTCCACGGAATAGTAATTTAATAGGTCACCTCGCTACTTTAACACCACTTTGGAAACACACAATTCTTTCCAATAAAAACCCCACATGCGAAAATACTTTGTGTGATCAACGAATAGTTGTTCTGAGTATAAGTGTTCTTTGTGTCGGTTTCTTGTATTTTTATGAAGTCCCCCGCGGTACAGTATTATTTGTAGCACTCGAGTTGTTTTTTCAAAGCAAAAGAATATATCTATATATAACACCTATTTATTCTTAATTAATTTTAAAAGATGGTAGTGAACTTGAATTTATCTTTCCTCTTATTTTATGACCTGGAGATTAAATCAACATTAAAGCTGAAACATCTAAGGATTAAATATCTCATGTAAGGATAAGTAGGATAGAATATCTTTGAAAAAATATTAATAATTTGAAAAACTGATAAATCTACTAAAACATACTAAAGAAGAACTAGTAATAACATAGTTGCTGGAATTATATTCAAATCTAATAAAGTTATGTAATTTTCTTTAGTTCGATGGCGCGACAAAGTGTACGTGGCTAAGTGACATTCGTCTAGACGTCAATTGGGTATCCTCTTCGCGCGTAAGCTTGCGAATCAGACAAGTTCGTGATACAGCCCATGGCTACGTTACCTGGGTATTGATGCAATACCTCATTCATATTAAACCTAGTACACAAAGACAAATAACATCTGTCGGGATTTTGTGTTTTTTTCCTTTATTAACAATGAAACTACATACTTTGCCAATAAAAGTGCATAATATATTCAGAAAACCTATATTACACTACACATGGTACACTTTCCTATTAAATTTATCTACAGTTCATGTCAAACTACGTTGAATTCTCTGAAATTGAACACGTGTTCCTAATACATGCATTGATTGTGAACAATAATAGATACCTATGTAGCTGTAGTATTTATCATCATGCATGAAATTCCGTTAGATTGTTAGAATATATCGGGTATTCAGATTTATGATGGATCTATATCAATATTTCATAACAACAAAGATACCATCAACAAGGTGTCTTTAGGAATAGTTTTAGTATGCAATGTTACATGAATTGAGAAACTTTTCTTGTCGCCAATGAACTTTTTGTTTGTTTTGGTAATGATATTGATGTTAATAATTTCAATATGCCTACATGAGAATAAAGGACAGTGGCAGGTTTATATGGAACTTTTGTACCGCCTCCTAAATTTCTTAGTAGGGGTTGTTTTTGTTTTTATTTGGCTATTTTTTTATGTATGGCACTGCAAAAATTACCATTCTCTGCCCGATGGAAAGCATAAGCAAGATCTAAGAGTTGTGTTCAACATACTCATTGCGGTATAAATTTAATAACCATCCATTACATAGTCTCAGAGATACAGGATCTGCCATTCTACTTCGATAAACTTTTTACTTCGTTCCTTAATTTTTATTCTTAGGGGTGGATTACTTACTTTTTGAATTAGAACTAAACCGACTGGGAGTCAGCTCAAAAACTATAACTAGACTTTTATTAAAGCTTATCTCATTCGCGTCATTATTACAAATCTATTGACATCTTATTCATTAAAATGGATTTAGTAGTTTAGTCGCTACGGTGTCACAAACATACAAAGACTGCCAAAACGATTACTCTTTCTTTTGACGTCGCCTTAATCAGTTAAATACAAAACCTTGTTTTAAAGACTCTTTAAAACATGCTTTTTCTCAAAATTCTGTCAGTAGACCAGGCTACAACACTAATGTACTTAATTACATATCAGGGCAGCTTACACAACTCTCACTCTACACTATTTACTCCGGTCAAAGCCTATTAAAGGATCATGTCGAGCTTATAAATAACGTCCTTTAAAGATATAAAAAGGTATTTGGAAAATTCTCAGTTCAAATAAGAAATCCAAAAAGTAAAGTAACTCTTTGCTACAGAAAACTGAACTCTAAGAATATACTATCACAATGGCAAATTATTTAGTGACAGGAAAAAATAATAAAAACCTATTTGATGTAAATCTTTGCTTTGCATATATGATTTCATGTATATTATAAATACATGTAATCATTTATGATGTAAGTACTTAGGAATCTTGGCTTCGTAGCTAGAAGCAGTTGATTTAATTCCCATCCAGGAAAAAAATATGTTTTTTCTGTATTTTTCTTTAATATTTTATTTATAAATATATTGATATGTTTATTTAGAAATAAATATCCTTCAATCAATCAATCAACAACCCATAATGTCCCACTGCTGGGCTCGGGTCTCCTCTCAGGAGAGGGTTAAGGCCATACGTCCCCACGCTGGCCAAGTGCGGGTTGGGGATATCCCTAATTAATTATTGTAGTCTAGCCTCATAGCAAAAAAGATTGGCTAGAAGGCAAGCCGAAAATACGTGACAGAGAATTAAATTTGACTGCAGGATCCGCCTTACACGTCCCTTTCTAGTTTCTGTTGTGGATTCTAACTGCACATCGCACAACACTTTATTGTTGTTCTGAGTCTGGGTGCTCTTTGCTTTTTATGTCCTAGGATACATTCAGATTCGGAGTGGTCATTTAAAAAAAGGAAAATATATATAATCAGCAAAATGTATTTTAATATTTCTCTGTCTATTATTTACATTAGTATGTATTGCTTTTCATTAGTATGTATGTTTATTTGTAACCATCATCTTTGGACTTGATTTTGACCCATTTGAAACGGTCCTATTTCGAGTATTTTTTAAATTAATAGACTTATCGCTGACCGATGACAATATAATAATATAACAAAAAAACAGTTTAAAAATATTTTAGTAAAAAAAACACTTGTTAATTATTTTAATGTATAAAAGTATGGGGTGCTTTCTGAAAATATTTCGATAATGTCGCCCCACGCCTTTTTACATTTAAGATAATTTGTTCAATTTATCATTTATCCTTGATTTGAAATAGTAAAAAAAAAACTACTTTTTAGGTTAGTTCATTTATAAAAAGGTCTTTTCTTTATTTTTTAAACTATTAATATGAGAGAAAAAAGATATGTTAGAGGAATACGTTTACTATATCTTTAGCTGTAGGATTTAAAATTGTGTATGTAAATTGGCCTCAGAATAATTAAAAAAGAGAGCAAAAATTTTCACACCATGTCTCATCAACATATAACAAAAACAAATTGAAATTACTACACAAAGACTAATAGGCAGTTTATAATTTTTCAAGACTTTTTTTAATATCACTTTATGTGTATGATTCAGAGGTAAATATTAAAAGTTGACGGCGTCGGCGACCCACTCCGTTCAGCACAAAACTTTTAGAATTGTTCCTCGGGGCCACGATAATTTCCTTTCTAATGTTAAAGTTGAGAACTCTTAAAAAAAGTTTTAGGGACTTTACGTGAATTCCTTTTTATTTCTTATAAATCTAGAAGAAATCAACTTTACGACAGCAAATGTTAAGTAAATCATAAAAAAAATTTTGTGTTTCAAATGTTTTGTATCAAGTTATTTAAGTTTATTCTTTTTAGTTCTGTCAAATTTAATTACAAACACAATCACAGTCTGCAAACATTAAATATGTTAGTCACACACGTAGAACCCAATATAATTGTGTTTTATATAAATTTTATGATTATTTACACTGGAACCCTATTATTTACTTTCACCGTGGGAGAGCTACGCTTCGGCATGCATGGGCCGGCTCGACCGGAGTGATACCACGGCCTCACAGAAAACCAGTGTGAAACAGCGCTTGCGCGGTGTTTCACCGAGTGAGTGAGGATACCGAAGGCCCATATTCCAACCCTTCTCCTCATTCCGCTCCCCATCCCCCAAGGCCGGCAACGCACTTGTGACGCCTTCAATGTAGTGGGGGTCCATGTGTGACGGTAATCACTTAGCATCATGCGATACGCCTCCTCGTTTGCAACCTATTCCATAAAAAATAATAACAACAAAAATTATGTCTGTATATTTAATACTAAACGATCTGCTGATATTAGTTTTACGTATTGCATATTTCAATATTTGCCACTAGTATTGTGTAACAGGCAATATATATATAATAAATTAATTTATTAAATATAAAATGCAAGTTATTCAATTCCATTTAAAATAACTATTGTATTTTCCAGTATTCGTGGAATATACGAGTAGTAGTTGGAATTAACGAGGAATCTACATTACACTTCATTGTGAATGAATATTTTTTTTGCATTATTGGGTATGTTTGACTTTAGTTACTAAACAATAGCAACAAAACAACCATATTAACGTATCGTATCCAACAAAATTAAAGATTTTTTTATCTAAATTTATTTAAGTATATGTCAGAGACTGTATCAGAAGGGAACTGCATAAAGTAAAAACTTTGAATGAAATTTGGCACAATTAAAGTTTATGTGGAGGAGTGCAGAAGTCTAATATATATATATTAGATATACAAGTGAGCTACGACTCGAAAGAGTTTCTTTAGTCAGCCAGTTCAGTCTCTGTATACGCGCAATCTGCAGATTAGATATACCAAGCAATCGCTGGAGACACTCAAGGTACAATACAACAATTGCCTTAGGATGTTG
Organism: Hyphantria cunea; assembly: GCA_003709505.1. Lineage (NCBI taxonomy): Eukaryota > Metazoa > Arthropoda > Insecta > Lepidoptera > Erebidae > Hyphantria > Hyphantria cunea. Next base: position 374,686 of record PKRV01001356.1, on the reverse strand, counting down.
TTGGGACTGCGCGCACAAACGACTTTTACACACCAATTATCCGTATAAAAACCAACTCGCTGCTTACAGGAATGTGGTCTAGTTCCAATGGTATCCTAAGGATGCTAAACAATAGACAGTAAGGCCAGGATAAAACAAGTGTGTAATCTTTACTTTCTATATGACTAATATTAGATGTTAGTAAGTTCTTACTAACACATTGGGAAAAGTTGTCATGCAATAAACAATTATTATTATTATAACTTCTGACTTCCACCACAGTGCACCTAACTCACAAAATTTCTACATCACATCACCCAAAGTTTGGCTGGTAGAGAATGCCTTAGGCGCTACGCTCACTGATGTACATGTTTGCGAAAAGATTTAAAATAAGATAAAAAATAAGATAGACTTGATGATAACCAAGATTAAGTTAATGCATTTATAAATAGTAATAGTTTCACTTAAGCACCCGTTAAAAAAATACAACTGCTTATACCGAGCTGTCCAGTGAATGAGTTTTTTTACAAAGGCTTAAAATGTAATAGGCAGCCCGGCTTAACCTCTAAACATGCGTAGTAGAAACTAAAGAAAATTTTATGTTTGAAAGCTTAATATGTTCATAAAAATGCCCGGAGTAGAAACATAAACATAGAATAAGGTTCTCTGCAGTTGTTTACTACACACCTGGGAAATTAATTACAAAAATGTATGTACCGTTTGCCCCGGACTCGCTGCCACGATATGCTTACTTGATTTCAGAAAAAATGTTGACATTGTATCGAGACACTTTTACAGAAGGATTTTTGAGCGGAAAATATTTTAGGGATTACTTAGTTATTACTCTAGTTTTTTTTAATGTAATACAGGTATTTCACCGACTTGTTTAAATATCAAGATCTTAAGGATTATTAACAAAATCTAATATCGCAGTTTTCTTATCCTAAATTTCTGTTTCTGAATAGTATTTGACTTTCATTTATTATGATAAAATAGTGATATACTTATGTGTAAAAACTTATATTTGTCATCATCAAGGTGTTGCTGAAAATCAGCGCTATATCATAAATGATGCAACATGATGCTGAGCACATCTGATTTAAAAGCACACTGCGACGCAACTCCGCAGTAAGTGTTTTTGTAACAGTATTAACTTTATAACAACACGTATTACCTATACCTA
>PKRV01001356.1:219985-373440 GCA_003709505.1 Hyphantria cunea | reverse complement strand
ATATATATATATATATAGGCGTTCATAGCCCAGTTGCACTCGGTGATTAAACGTTATGTGAGTCAGTCCCGGTTGTTATCATACGGCAAGATACGTAGCCACTACGTATTCTTGCCAGTCCCCAACCCGCACTGGGCCAGCGTGGGGACATATGACCTTAACCCTCTCTTGCAAGGAGACCCGAGCCCAGCAGTGGGGCATTATGGGTTGTTGATGATGATTGATGATGTTGATGCATTACCTATCATTATGATTATTACTTAACTGTGCTTAGTGTTAAAGTTAATATTTCAATGCTGTATTATATTGCAATGCCTTTTATAATTTGTTGTGTTGCAATATCGTTACAATAAATAAACCTTCCTTTTATTTTTTTTTACATAATTTAAAGAATCAATGGTTGTAAATGTTATATGCATACAATTTTAGAGTTTCCTAATTTATGAGATACATTTCTAAATTTGAAAAGAACTTTAAGCATAACCGGCTGGATTATGATTGACATACTGTGCCCACAATATCTTCTTCCTAGACTTTATTATTCTCAATGTTATTTGGGGAGGGCTACTAGTTCAGTTCATTTTACTTGAAAATTAGTTGTTATGGTGATTGGTAGAATAGAGCGAAGTGCATCGGGCGTATGTCCGGGAGCTAACTAATTTTAAAGCTAGTTGTCGCCATATTTAAGGGCACTGCCTTCCCAATAACGATAGCCGTATATGTTTAACATCTAAATTCAATACTCATGACTGTTTTTAAGAATTTTGAAAAAAATTACATACGCATATATATATTTCATGAAATAATTCAGCTTCAGTATACTCAATATATTCACGTACCAGTGGCAACGTTACCTTGTACTAGAATATTATAACATCATTATCTGTACTTAGTGAACAACTTGGATAATTTACTTAGCAAAGCTTCATAAGTCTCTAAGCTTCCAATCGCTATCTTGGCAACAGTGAAGAGATATATGAAGAAACTTGTTGATATTAAATTACTTTATCGTATACCAATACTAGCTATGACTATTGATCTCAGTTCTAAAGTTTTAAGCTAATCTTGAACATTTTAAAACCATGCCTATGAAAACTTGAACGTTATCAAACAACGAAAGAGATACTCATAAATTTGGAGAAGCCTTTTTGCTGTAATGCCTTTCATATTTCTCCCGAAGCACACTGCGGGTGCCGTTCAAATAAATTACGCCCATCAATAAAAATCTCAGCGAAGAGATCCTACGACTTATTTAATTTATATTCCATCAGAGTCGTATTTATCAAATATTGAAAGCTTTTTGTGTGATGTTCAGATTTTTAAACGGCAAATTCGTATTTACATTACTTTACCATTTTTGTACTTGACTATTCCGAAGGACAAAATGCGTACTTTTAGCAATCTTATGTTTGTATGTTCCAATGTAGCGCCTAAAGTACTGAACTGATTTTAATGAATGAGGTGCTTATAGATTTGTAATAATAGTTTGGTGACATAAGCTATTGTAATGCGTGTCGTCAAGATAGCGGCAAAGCAACACATTATACTAGCACAAATTTATTATATTCTCCATTGCAAATCAAGCGAGCGGTTTGAAAATAATTGTCCCTGAAGTCTGTCTTCAAACGTCGGCATTTTATAATATCTGACAGTTCCAACCATATTCAATACTAAATTCCCAATCTCAGCAGATAATATTAAACATTGCACATAATTATTGTAATGATTATTATTACATACGATTATTATTTAATAATACAGCATTGTGTAACATTAAAGATTCATCACGCCGGCAGCACCATTGAATAAAAAGAGTACAGACGTCATTAACGATATTTGTAAATATCGTTAATGACGTCTGTACTCTGTAATAATAAAAGGCGCTAAGATATTTATATTATTTAATATGAATCAACCATTTACTTGGTTATTAAGGTTATAATATATTTTATTTGAGATTGGAATTGTTACTTTTAACACTATATCAATTTTCATGAAAGCTTTAACATCGTCGGGTTATAATTTTAAAACTTTAAAAGTTCTGTACTAACAGCAAAACTAAAATCGGATTTCCTGCCAAGCAGCCTCAACATTGTGTTTCGTGTTTTATTACACTAATTTTGTGTAAGAATAGGTGATTCAGGTTAAAAGCTTAATTGAGTTTCTGGCTTTATAAAGTATAACAAACATAGTGCTTAAGCCTATAGGCTTAAGCCTATAGGTCATATGAGCTATATATGCGACTATTATAACCAGCTCCAATTGTTTCTATTATGTAATTTAAACTTTATAGGTGTTATGAAAAAAGCACTAAGTTATACTTTTTTTAAAGGCCATTCCCACATTCGGAATATACGTCTTGGGTCGCGAGTGACTTTACAAACATACATGAAACGGACACAAGGAACACCCGGACTCGGAACAATAATGTGTGAATCACACAAAGTGTTGTCTCATGTGCCATTAAAATCTCAATTTCTTTGGATCAAAGGTAACCTACACCAACAGTCTGTGTAGTATTATAAATTGTAACGTGATAAGTGTCATTATTATAATAAAATAAATAGGCAATAAAATTACCCACCAAATTGGTGATTCGTGAAAAACCGACGAATATGTATTCAGCGATGGGTGAACTTGGACAAGGCAAAATAGGTGTATCAGAACTTTAAACCGTTACCGTATTGTACACGCAGTACTACTTATATTTCTTACTACCATAATATGTTTTTTTTTGTAAATGAGTCGATTCATAATAACATCATTTTCATAAATAAACAGACTGTCAAACTTACGAACTCTCAGACAAATGCCACATATTTCCAACATTCAAAATCACAAGGATCGTGTCGGTGACTAAGGTTGTGCAAAAATCTCCATAATCTTGATAAACACTAGCTCTATAAAGAAGGTCTGGACGGCCGTTTACTCGTAGAATGTAATAGCACTATGCTCATAGCCTATGAAATTTACTTAAATTTTGGACTGCATCCAAAGTTATCGATACAATATGCTTTCATGTATATACGAATATCTATTTAGCGTGACTCGTACAAATACAAATTCTTTATAATTTAAACGAATTATTTATACTATTTTTAAAACGTTTTTTTTAATATTAAAGATTGTCTTATACCGTTATAGTAATACATAATGTAGATTATGTGAACTAAATACAAAAAATAAGTTCAATATATAATTAATTAGAAATTTAAATGTAGTAGTGTGACCCAATTGTCCAAAAAGAAATAGCGTAAATGTATATTAGGACAATTTTTATCAACCACCTCATAATACTAACAATTCTCTGGTCCTATGAAATTTCTATTGCCGGAGTGAAGGCCTCACAAAAAACCGGTGTGAAACAGCGCTTACGCTGTGTTTCATCGAGTGAGTGAGGATACCGGAGGCCCATACCCCAATCCTCCCCCTATCCCCCAAGGGCCGGCAACGCACTTGTGACACCTCTGGTGTTACGGGTGTCCATGGGTGGGGGTAATCGCTTACCATCAGGCGATACGTCTGCTCGTTTGCCCATTATACCATAAAAAAAATAGGAGAAAATTGTCAAACCCATTTATTAGTCAATAAAAGATTTTATACATAAACTTTACATTAATAAACTATTTTACGTTTAACATTACACTTCACTTTTAGTAATATGTTACGATTCGTGAAAACCTCTAATTGGCTTGATGTTGTTTAACAAACTCACCATTTTCTTTTTTTGCAGCTGTTGATTTTACAAACCCAAAATTAATAAATTTGATTTGTCAGTTAGTTTATCTCTCAGTTGATGTAGGTGTATGCTTAGCTTTTTTGAATATATTTTATGGACATCTAACACAACACCATTTAGTACCAAACCAAGCAGATATTGTTTTTATTATTATTATTTTTTATTTAGCGTTTACAAAAAAACACAATATCTTACATGCTGATAGCAACTAAAAACCATCTTTCACTTACTACTATATCACACATAAATACATAAATGATTTACCTTAATACATATAAAAATCGCATCATAATTAATTATAAGTTAAAAAATAGTGATTTAATTTGTTTTCAATGTTTTTCTTTGTGAAACTAATAGATAATTCTAAGGGTAAGTTATTAAAAGTCCAGGGACAACAAAGGCAGTAGTCCGCTCGCTAAAGAAGTTAAAAAATAAATAAAATAATACACATATACATAAATAACACCATAACTCCGAAACAAATATTTGCAGATCATACAAAAATTTGGTCCCACCCAGGACTCGGACCCGAGACCTCATGCGCAGCAATCCCGTACTCCACCACTGAACCACTGAGGCAGCAAAATAAAGATACTCGGCAACTGATATAAATACATGTTTACTTTTTTTTGTAGATACCTACATATTATACATAGAAATATCCAAACTCCGATACAAATATTTGTAGATCATACAAACATTTGGTCCGACCCGGGAATGGAACCCGAGACCTCAAACACAATAGTCACATATACTATCACTAGGCCACCAAAGCAGTTATTTTTATAATATTTAGTTACAGAATACATTTTACTCCACCATATATAAGACTGATATCAAATTTAATAATGTAATGTATTCACTCCTCTAATAACGTACCATGTCAATTAAGAAATGTTCTACATCCTAACGAATCTTCCCAGGAACATTTAGGATATTCCTTGCTCTAACATATATTGAACATCCATTTCAGATATTTATAGCCACTTAGGTAAGAGACGTGTTATTATTAAATTTCATAAGCGCACTTCCTCGTATCGTCTGATATCGCTGAGAGTAGGCTACCATTAATGAAGGGCTAAAGCGAAGTTGCAAGCATAAAGCACTGACACACAGACTATAAACAGAGAAAACTGTTATAAATGTAACTCTTTATATATGCCTGCTTATTATGTTTTTGCATCAGTAAACTAAAATTCCTCTAAAATTTTCTTATTTGAGTGATTCGTGATAAGAATGATTTCCGAAATCCTATATTTGTATACCTGTATCTAGGTAACGTCAATTTTTAGAGTGACATAGCAAATTCTAATAAATCTTTGTCATTTAAAACATATATGACAGGAAAAAAGGTCATTTTAGTGATTATGTATAACAATTAGCTCAGATGTATAACTTATATATATGATCTGTGCTTTGTATAAGCTAACAACGAATGTTGAAAGGGTACAAATTCTAATAATTAAAAAAATGTATATTAGCCGCGCAACCTTGTTTATATTTTGAAACATCTCTCTCTGCTGCTTTTGGTCTTAACGTTATTATATATAACTTTGAGCCTTTCTGAATAAATGGACTATCTAACACTGCAAGATATTTTGAAATCGAACTAATTGATCTCGAGATTAGCGCGTTCAAGCCAACAAACAAACTCTCCGGCTTTATATATTAGTAAAGATTAATACGTAAAGCTAAAACTGTGCTTTTTTTACGAAAACTATAGGAAAGAAGAAGAAAGAGAAATGCACAGTTAAATTAAATTTAGAGAAGAAGTTAAAGCAAAACAGAATTTATTGTTCTATATCGACCACTGGTGACCACGAGTTTACGCAATTTTAAAACAGTTTAGTATAAGATAAGATCTCTACGAAAAATGTTGTTCAGATAAATCAACTGTATGTCCTAAAATGATAGGGATAGAAGCAATGCTATCTGCTAATTGCTTAGACCACCTTTGCGAAGACCACTGTGCGGTTTCCATACAAAAGCCCTATTGAAATGTAATGGTGGGCCAGATTCAATATGTGAAACGAGCCGGTAGCTGAATGTTGCACGGTCGATTTCAAATTGGTTACTCTGTGCCATATGTAAATTGTAACTATATGTAATTTTTTACCATTGGGAAGCATATTCATCAGTTTAAAGAAAATTATTTATATATAAACAATTTTTTTTACACAAAAATAGTTTCATTTACCGTGGAAGGGCCACGCTTCGGCATGCATGGGTCGGCTCGACCGGAGTGATATCACGGCCTCACAGAAAGCCGAGTGAGTGAGGATACCGGAGGCCCATAATCCAATCCTTCCCCTTATCCCCCTCTCCATCCCCCAAGGCCGGCAACGCACTTGTAACGCCTCTGCTGTTGCGGGTGTTCATGGGTGGCGGTCATCGCTTACTATCAGGCCATACGTCTGCTAGTTAGCCCCGAATTCCATAAAATAAAATGATGGGAAAATTTGATAAAATTTTGCATATAAGTTTGAATATCAAGTTGTTAGAAAAAATAACTTATGATTGAAAGCCTTAAGTTCCTTTAACTTATCAATAAATATAAAATTTAAAAATCCAATCCAAATAAATACAGTTTAGTTCTTGGGTCTACTGTACTGTATTTTTTTTTTAATATTTAATTTATTTAATAAATTTAATATTATTAAAAATACATTATACATCACTTATTCAGATTTATGTTTTAAATCTTCTCTTTATTATACTACGTATATACTAGAATGATGGACGGATGTTAGTAACTCAATTAACGTGTAACTTGCACTAAATTGGAGTACGTACATTCTGCCTACAAACATAACTTATCACTAAATAATGATGAAAACTTTGAGATCAATATGACAAAAAGTACGGATAAAACTTGGGATAATACTTTAAGTGATCAACAAATTGTTGTTCTGAAGGATTGTGTTTATGCGTCCATTTCATGTAGGCATGTTTCTAAAGTCATTGCGACATATTTTTTATAGAACACTTCTGTAAAACATATGTATTTTGTGTGTGAAGCACAACGCCGCTGAAGAAGTTTTCAGCGGCGTTGTGCACTTTTTGCGATAGGTAAAAAATCAGTCTGAACACGTGACCTGATCGAAAATTCGTAAGACGGAGGGAGAGTAGACCATAAATAGTCATGTTTACTTACGATAGCGCAATAAATAAATATTGTTTAATATTTTACCACATAAATGATAGTACTTTTAAATTGATAGTTAAAGCAATTCGTGCAAAATTATTCCCTAACCATACAAAAATGTCAAAAATGCACAACGTTAATATTCAAGTTTTCACTTCTGGCTGCACTTCCGGAGTGCAACTTTTATTGAGTATGAATGCATTTATATCGAAAGATTTTTCTATGTTCTTAGTATTTATTATCTTATGCTATCGAATTTGTGTTGATGCGAGTGATATAACTATAGCAAAATAAATTCATACAATAATTAAAACTTAATTCCTGACCTTACCAAATTTCTGAAACAAACCATAACAGAAAATTTTATACCATAAACTAGAAACCACAACTATTTATCAAATATTTTCTAATATCAAACCAAAGAAATTAATCACATCGACAAACATGGGATGAAATACGGTTTAATATCGGCTGGGAGTTACGACATTTTTCAACTAAGTATGTACTTACTGCTTCATTTTATCTCGTGTAACCATCCCTCACGGCATGGTTAAATCCGGATTAATTAATTCTCAACTTGGAGAGTGCGTTGAAATCAACCCTTTCGATAATTCCTGCGGTATATGCCATATGTTAGGTGATAGACGACGTATATTCACATGTTTCTAACATGTGAATATTATGACACACTTACATGCATATAGTAAACACAAGTAAAATGCCTGTAAAGAATATTTAAAATCTGATTCCAAGAATCGCTGTTTATATGGACCAAGATATTGAAGTTTTGAAATAAATATAAATTATTACAACTGTTTTATAAAAAGAGAGAAATTGTGGAGTAAATCTTACAAATATACAAGCAACAAAACGCGGGTAGACTTTGTTCGACGGACCGTGAGCCAAATTCACAAAAACAAAGATGATATTTAACGTCACTTTGTTACAGTTTTACGTACTCCTAAGCTGTACGTACGTTTTCAGTCGAAGTTGTCATCAAATAACCTAAAAAGTCAAGTCGAATCAAACATTGATATATCGTAGAAAGAGATTAGTAAAGCAATTTCGTGTAATTTCGCTATAATACTTCATATTTAGCAAGGCTTCTAAATTAGGGTCCAAAAGTTTTGATAACAGTATAAACGTAACGAAAATATGTAACATTGACGCATCATTTTAGAAATAATAAACGGTCAATACATGTTTAGAATATCTATTTTGTAGCGACCTTCTATAAAGAATTTAAAAAAAATACAAAAACATAATTATCGTCATACAGTATAACATTGTACAAATACGTCAGTTTCTTAAAGCTGCTCAACTAGCCCAGCCATTTTAGGTTCCATTTGTGGAAAAATCCTAGTGAGCCTTATTTTTGTATACTCCTTGTATGTACACAGAGCTGTAATGAAGATGTGAAAAATCGGCATAGATATCGTGCAGGCTAAAAAGTAATCAAGGTCGAATAGTCTCAAAAATCAGTTTTTTTGCGGATATCTCTCGACTTATTTCTCGGAGGTCAGAAAAGGTGCACTCACATACGATATTTTATACCGTACACCAAGGCGTAAACTCCATTGATTTTTATTCATGTTTGTGTTTTAAAAACTTCTATCTGATACCTGGGCGCTTTGTTACAAATATACGTACTTTAGGTGACTTATCGTACTACTATTATCGTTTGTGAAGAAGAAGGTTAGTATTTCTCATAGCAAGCATACAAATGCTTGAACGACCTAAATTTTTTTAAACAAGAAAAATCCAATGTTGAAACAAATATATACTCGACTGATAGCCACAACAAGTATCCACAGTGCAGTAAAAATATTCTATTTTTATATGCTATGACTGGATGTGATACAACTTCAGCACTTTTTGTCGATGACTGAAAAGAGACCCGATTTTAATAATTCTGCAGAAATATTCCAACAAGAAAATTGCTTTTGAGATGTTATTGTCAATGCTGGAATACATTTTTTACTAGCAATGTACGATGCTCCAAAATCAGAACATTCGATAGATAATTTCAGATACTGTAACTTTGCTAAATTAACAAAGCAAAGCACAGCAGTGAAATTTATATTAATATCATCTACTTCTTTAGCAGCTCAACAGCATATTTATCGAGTGTATTATCAAATACAAGCTTGGATAAAAAGAGAAATTGATCCAGAACAGTAGGGTTAGGCATTAAAATATAATATACTACAGCCAATTTTATTATCACCAGCACCCGATGATCTACTGAACACAATCTTTTGTAATTGTATAAAAGATTGTGGTGGAAATAAAAAAAAAATAGGGCATTAACGGCAATATACAATAATTCAGTTCACTTGGAATTTTTACATAGATTGAGGTTAAAAATGTCTAAAATGACTGAACTAAACTGCTACACGGTAAACAAGACTGTGGAGGAACTAGTATCATGTCCCTCCATCACAAAGGGAGGATCCTCCGACCAGGCGAGGTGATCACGCCCGGGAAGTTGTATATATGCTTTTCGACGTGAGAACTTCTAGTGCGCGATGCAGGATTAGTAGCTTGTTCGTGCACTACATTACTCCGTAGTTCAGGGTATCTTCGGTAGATGGCGTTGTCATATGTTTATGTTGCCGCTGTATGTGGAAGTCACCACAAAGACACTATCTGTACTTGTCTTTCTATGACAAGGAATTTATATTGTTTTTTAATCTTTCAACTTTGTTCCTGATTATCTGGCATTGGCTTCAAATTAAATAAATTAGAATACTTGTTACTAATGTGGTATGAATACGCACGTTTGTTTGATTTTCTTTTCATTACCTAAACAAATACATTCATAGTCATAAAATGAAAGACCGTGTTATTTATTGTTCTTTGATTTTTACATTAAATATAAATTTAAATCAACTGACAGTTAACTCGTTTTAAATCTTAGTTGGGAATGTCAATACAGGATAGTGGGCGGGCGGGAAGTATTGTTTGAAAACACAGTGAGCACAGGTGTTGGTTTTCCAATTTAGCATCGCTCGGTGAAAGGATGTACGCCACCAATTTTCATTTCCCGGACAAGCCACATGCGACACGCGACTGTTATGCCGCAGGCGTATTGTACGGCTGGACTTTTGAATTGTTGATTAAAATATTCGTGTCAACGGATGACACCTTAGGCGTACTATATCTTTGGATGAACATAGAGTATGGATGATTGATTTGTATTATAACTTTGTGCTTATTTGCCTAGCTATGAAATTAAAATTCATTAAAAAAGACCTTCTCTTATACAATAAGTTATGTCAAGCTTTAAGCTGCATAACAAATAGGAACACAATTATTCGATAAGCACGACCATTGGTTTTGCATCCGGGTATCGCTATACGGTGAACCAATAAAACCAATAATAATATATCTTTATTTTTCGTCTGGTTATTATAGCGTTGGCTCTGTTTTGTTTAGGATCAGATTGTCGTAAGTGAGTAACCTTGTTCTAACAAGAGTCCTTATTTAGTTGTAGACTATTAAGAGCAATTCATAATGATGACTAACAAGGGTCTATTTTTATATTTGTAATAGTTTTGATCAATATGAGAAAATATAAGTTAATCAGTCTAGATCTTAGTGTAACATTTTTTTATATAAATACGTCACAATATATTGATATACACGAATACCTCTTAATTTCTTAATTAATATTCTTAAATAACTGGTAGATAACATTTCTGTCTCAGAATTTATAGTAAAAGTAAGCCCAGTATCGGTTTAAATATTTAACCGAGTCGTTAAGTCCAGTCAACATCTTACTGAAGCTTCTTTATACTCGGCAAATACAGGGCTTTAAGTAAACGAGAATCCTCTTTTAAAAGGCAACTTGTCAACGACAAGAACAAAAGTTAACATTTCAAGTATTCTAGTATCTATTGTCTTGTTTGAGCTATGAAGCGGCTACGGAACGCCACTCGTTTCAGGCCAACTTCCTTTTGGAAAAAAACTTCTAGAAAGCATCCCATCTCGGTTTGTGAGAAGATTGCAAAATATTCCCGTCCCCACGGTGTCATTTGCCTAACTTTCCAGTTTGAGTAAGCTTAAAATCTCAAAGTTTTTGCACTGAGAATGCTTTTAAGTTTCTCTTATGCAAGATTTTTATATTTGAACAAAAATATTCTTGGACAATAAGCGCAAACAACTTTGATTTAAGTCAGTCAGTTTAAAGTACTGCTTCAAGGGCTATTTCTTTCCAAAATTTCTTTGCCCATTTCGTGTCTATATAGTAATATTTTTTAAGTTGAATGTTATTTTTTTATAACCCCGTCTCATTGATTTAAAATTATATTTTTATATCACTTTCTTGGATGTATTTTTACTATATTCTCTTTGCAGTTTTGGAGTATAAAAGAAAACTTAACTTTTTTTTGGTTTTATATGCTATTTTAACCACCTATATTGTGTATATTAAATTTTGTGTGGAGATTTAACGTTTGTAGCGATAATGTTAAGAAGCGGAAGAAGAGAAATATTATCTTCTTATTCATAGCTAACAATTCATTTTCATTGATATTGAAAAATAATACGGACTTAAAATAAAATATGAAAAGAAAAAACAATGTGAGTCTGATTCATGTACAAAGGGTCCATATTTAGTAGAAAATACCTTAGGTTTTCATTAACATGTGAAGTATTAAAATAAAGTGCGTGAAATGCTGCTCTAATCTTTGCGCTGGATCTGCGCAGTATCTGTCTGACGCTCTCGATCAGTTCCAGCGGCGAGTAGTCCGCACCAACGGTAGTCCCGAAGCCACCAACTTCCTTGAATCACTACAGCTGTGAAGAGATATTGCCGTTGTGGCTGTCATCTACTGCCTGCATTATGAGGAGTGTTTTGAAGAGCTCATCCAACTGGACTCCCCTACATTCTTTCTCTACAGGACAACATATGCTGGCCTTTGAAGTTACCCTTTTAAAGTGACAGACATGCGCTCTCGAACGCAACGTTTTGTTCTTCCTTCTTGGGTTGAGTGATAAAAACATGGAACTCACTACCACTGCACGTGTTTACCTCTCATTATCATCCCAGGTCGTATAAGCGAGGCGTGAACACTAGTCCGCCATAGTGTAGGTCACCATACTGCAATGTCCACGTTCGAATTGATGAAGGTGACCACCGCTCTTGGATTCTACTCTTACTTTCCATCAAGCAGAGCAGAGTAATTTCGGTAGCTTGTATAGAAAAAAAATAATATACTTAAGGATTCTGTCTGATAATGTTTTGGTTCGAAAAACGATTCGATAAGGATTTTAGTTTCAAGGTACCCTAAAAGAGTTCAATCTTATACACATCGAGAGTTCAGCGATAAATTAGCGATAATGGCCCATCTGTTAGAGATATTATTATGAAAAAATAAGATTCTCTGTCGTTGGCCTGGCTATTGGCTATACTATTTGTTAGTGATGTTATGTATGTATAAAATAATAAAATGTTGTAAACTTTATACTGATGTAAAAACATTAGTAATAGTCTTAACAAAGTTTTAAGAAAGTCACATCGGTATTTTTGATATCAATGCCTATACAAAATTTTTATTTTTCTTTATCATATTGTTCAAATGTAACTTATACTACTTGACTATCATATCTTCAAATGAATTAAGCTATAAGTTAAATCCTTGCAAATAAGTCTGTTTTGTAAATGTATTTTATCTAAATTGGTATTGCTAAAACAACTAAGTTTTTCAAATGCATTTTTATTTGTGTATATTATGCTCTTCCAGTCTCTCTATTTTCAAATATACATTATAAATATATAACCTAATGTACTTACTTAAATAAATAAATAAATATTTAGGATATCTAACACACAACGCCATCTAGTTTGGGATTAGATGGCGTTGTGCGTTAGATGTTGTGTTGCTAAGCAGAGCTTGTGTTATGGGTACTAGATAACTGATATAAATACCTATATATATGTTTTATAAATACATACATATTACATACAAAGAAAACACCCTAACTCCGAAAGAATTATTCGTAGGTCATGCAAAGATTTGGTCCGACCCGGAAATCGAATCCGAGACCTCAAGCTCAGCAGTCGCATACAATACCACTGCGCCAACGAGGCAGACAATCACTTTGTAATGCACTGTGAGATTACAATCTTCTCTCCAGTCCAGATAAGTTAAATTAAACACTGGTATGTAGTAAGACCTCTAGTTAAACACAATTCCAGCTTAGACAAGAAATCTGCTTGTTAAGCTTTTGAGATTAGGAGAATTTTTTTAATTGAGATATCCACTATCTATACAGTACAGTACAATTAGACTTCACTTTAAAATATTTATTTTAGGTAAGAAACTTAGAAAAACAACATTATAAGGGTCTTCTGAAATGCTCTATGTGAGATGGTAGCACTATAAGGTTAGGTCCAACCACCTGTCAAAATTCATACACGCTTTGCATTTTTCAATATTTTTTTTGATTTATAAATTCTTAAAAACGTTACAATCATCAACATCAGCCTATCGCAGTCCACTGCTGGACATAGGCCTCTCCAATTTCACGCCACTTAGTTCGATCTATGGCTTCTCGCATCCAGCTCCTGCCAGCCGTCTTGCGTAAATCATCGCTCCACCTGGCTTGTGGACGTCCTACACTACGTTTGCCGAGACGCGGTCTCCACTCAAGAACTCGTTTACCCCAACGGTTATCGGTTCTTCGGCAAATGTGGCCAGCCCACTGCCACTTCAGCTTGCTAATCCTGTGGGCTACGTCGATGACCCTGGTTCTTTGTCGGATCACCTCGTTTCTATCGATCCCTTAGAGAAACGCCGAGCATAGACCTCTCCATAGCACGCTGAGCGACTTTGAACTTATGGACCAGTCGAACCGTAAGTGTCCACGTTTCGGCTCCGTATGTCATTACGGGTAGAACGCACGCATTGAAGACTTTCGTTATTAGGCACTGTGGGATCGACGATGAGAAGACCCGACGAAGTCTCCCAAACGCTGCCCAACCTAGCCGGATTCTTCTGTTCACCTCGTCCTCAAAGCTATTTCTACCTAACTGCAAAGACTGCCCGAGGTATACATATTTTTGAACAACTTCGAGAACGGCACCGTGTATCGCAACCGGTTCCTGTAGTACGTGTTCATTGAACATGACCTTGGTCTTGTCGAAGTTCATCCGTAGGCCGATGCGCACAGACGAGTCAACCAGGTCGTTCAGCATCTGTTGTGGGTCCTGCAGCGTTTCTGCCATGATGACGATGACATCTGCAAATCGCAAGTGAGAGATGTATTCGCCATTGATGTTGATACCGCGCTTTTTCCAGTGCAGCGTCTTAAACAAGTCCTCCATTGCATTAGTGAATAATTTCGGGGATATAACGTCCCCTTGCCTCACTCCTCGATGCAATGGTATGGGTCTTGTATGCTGATCCTGTACTTGGACGGACATAGTAGCGGCTTTGTAGAGACATCTCAACACTTGGATGTACCGCCAATCTACTTGGCAACGCTGCAGGGACTCCAGAACAGACCAGATCTCGATCGAGTCAAAGGCCTTTTCATAGTCTACAAATGCTAGACACAGACACCATGACCAGGAATAGCGGGACTACCGGGAACTGGGGGCCGTGGCTTCTGTTGCTTACTTATGGAGGGGTTTAGCCCATAATCATCACGCTGGGCAGACGTTGATGATCGCAGGGCGTAACTTGTTGCACCGGCCTATTGTATTTAGTTACGCCTATTGGGATGGATATACCGCCATCGGTCGGTCGCCAGAGCCTCGTTTGTTATCTAGCAGGGTGCACCGCGTGTAGGTGAGGTTGGCTGGGAGCGAAAGATTGTGGTTGGCCCCCACACACCCCTTGCCCCCACACACCCCTTTTACGTTAAACGTTACCAAACGAATCCTATTTTCTAAATTTCCACAGCGTTGTACAGTATCTGTGTGCATATGTTAAATAGGAAGGCATAAGTTACCTATAGTGCCAATGACTTTTGCGCGTCTGTTTTTGAGTTCGATCTTTAGTTTCTCTGATCGTAATCCTTAATAAAATTAATAACAGTTACGAAGTCGTAGAATTTAACAAAAATATCCTTTAGGTACTATCTGATAGCTGTTTAGACATGACGCGTTCGAGGCATGGCCTGGAAACAGAAAATGTATTAAAAACCCTCATTTTGAAATGAAAGAATTATATTAAAATAATACACTTCTTTTAACACTAGTGTAAGCCTAAGGAACTAGAGTCCCTTTAACAAGATTTTCAATGTTCAGGGTCGGTAAAAGTCGTCACTCTGAATTAGTTGGGTGCCCGAGAGTAATTCGTAACGTATCGCTTACATCAGAATACCGTTACCACTATTCACCGTGTTGTTAGAATATCGTTATTTTGCGTCTAAAATCTGTATACTATTTGGCTTTAAATTTTAAGCTTAAGATGATTGCAATCATTTGTAAACTATTTAAACTACAGAATATTTCACGGCATGTAGGATTCCAGAGATATGACGATTAACTTACGTATGTGGGCTTCTAACCATTATTTGACTAGCGTTAGCCTGCAGCTCTGCCTGCATGTATGTCGTTTATCGCGGCAAAGAGTATCCTATATTCTTTCTTAAGTATCAAAGATCTCCACGCCGTTTCATTGAAATCCTTGATGTGTTTTAGCCGTGCAACCGTAACCGGACAGATATGGGACTGATCCCGTTCACAAGTCCACCACTGTAACTCCTGTACACGAGGATCAATAACAGTGACCCACGAATACACTGAGTTATGACAATCGGGAAATTCCAGGAAATAAATAAAATAAATAAGCTGTCTTGGAACCCGCAATGAAACTAATCAGAAGAAAAACTGGAGGAGGTGTAAATATAATATGTCCACTTCCCTCTTTAGAAAACCGGGCGACAAAAAGAAGTCAAAATAGGCAGACACCTTTTCAAACCGGGAAGCACCACGGTTTAAATATTATGTATCATAAGTGAGCTATATTTGATTTCTATAGTATATATGGCAGAATCGCTTAAACGCACGGAAATTCATCGCAGTTGACTCAAGATATTATGCCGCTCCAGATATCATTTGTAAGCCTTTTTTTGTGGAATAGGCGATAAACGATCAGACCTATCGCCTGATGGTAAGCGATTACCGCCGCCCGTGGAGACCCGTAACACCAGTGTCACAAGTGCGTTGCCGGTTAGGGGGGATGGGGAGGGAGATGAGGGGAAGGGTTGGATTATGGGTCTCCGGTATCCTCATTCACTCGGTGGAACACAGCACAGGCACTGTTTCACACCGATTTTTTGTGAGACCGTGGTATCACTCCAGTCGAGCCGACCCATGCATACCGAAGCGTGGTTCTCCCACGTTTAAGCATGATATGTTTATTTTATTCTCTTTATAACTTGTATATACATATTAATTACATTTTTAAATACATAAAAAAAAAGAAACTAATATATATTTAAAAATATAAAAAATAGTAGACCACCGACTTCGGGTACAGGGACCAAGAAACCGGTGGTTAGGGCTCCAAAGAAAGGAACCTCCTGACAATACGAGCCGTGTCAAGAAGGACTGCCTTCTGCATCAGACCTTTGATCCAACCATCTAACGTGAGCCTCTTGAGGTGTTGGTCGAGGCTCTTGGCTATCAATCCGTGAACAGACACAACTATCGGAACAATGATCGCCGAATCTACATCCCACATATCGACAATCTCGTGAGATAAATCCAAATATTTCAATTGTTTTTCTTTTTCAACTTTCACGAGATTCTCGTCATGAGGAACGGCGATGTTGACAATCATTGCGCGGCGCTCTAATCGATCTATTACCACAATATCAGGCTTATTGGCAACAATAGTCCTGTCCGTGATAATAGATCGATCCCAATACGACGTAGCACGACCATTTTCGAGAACTGGGTCGGGTACATACCTGTAGTATGGCACCTCTGAATTCACAAGTTTGTATTTGAGGGCAAGCTGTTGATGTACTATCCTGGCTACTTGGTTGTGTCTGTGCAAATATTCGCCATTAGCAAGACGAGAACAACCAGAAATAATATGCCTAATAGATTCTCCGGGACGGTGACATGCCCGACATATATCAACCGTACCATCGATAGTTATTCGTCATGATAACTTCGTCCATAATCGCACAAACAAAACCTTCGGTTTCTCCGAAGAGATCACCATACCGTAGCCAGGAGGTCGACGCCTTGAAGTCTATATCGGACCCATTAAGAGCCCGATAAAACCGGCCATGGAGTTCTTTGCCCTTCCATACCTCCCTGCGATCATTAGTACTAAGTACTACAGGTTTGCGCCAATTCTCTTTTTTTTATTTTCTTTTTTTTTTTTGTTTTATTTATTATTAAAGACTATATTTCCAGAAGACACGATGAGCTGACTGTTCACAGCTGAAGTCAGATATTGAGCATTGACATAATGAGACAGACAGATAGTTACTTTCGAATTTATAGCATGAACTCCTTTTATCAGTAGCAATTGGACAGAATGGTTACCTTTATCATAAGAAACTATCGCCTCACAATAACATCTGCAGTTCCATAATCACAATTATATGACCGCCATTGGAATCCTCCCCTCATGAAGGAAACTTTTCTTTCAATGGCTTCGGTAACCTTACTTAAACTAACTTTAACCTTGATGAAAGCCATGTAGAAATTGCTTAGCATTGTTTAAAATCAGTTTTCTACAAGAACGCGATATCACTCTAGTCGAACCGGCCTATTTGCCCAAGCATAGCTTTTCATAGAATATTTAATTACATTTTCATAAGTTTGTAAGTAAGTTTGTAAGAGAGTCAATGGAAGGATAATAATAATATTATATACTCTATTTAAACTTTAATTATTTTTCAGCTTTATTGTATTCCTATTTTTATATTCGTATGATAAATTGATACTTGTGCATGATGTGGTCTCCTATTAGTGAGGGAGTACACAAGTTGTTTTTGTGTAATTATTTTTTTTTTGTTTTTGTATATTCCTCGTTGTAAGAACCTTATATAAATCAATAGCCTTATTCTGTTTTTTACTAAAACAGCCTATATCTTAACCCTTTGAAACAAACCTCTTCATAGTCAAAATCAAGGTTTGTAACGCTTTATTATTATATCACATATACATTTATTTCAGTCATTCATTTACATCAAATTCTCAATACAGTTTATCCGTTCATGTGTTATATAAAGCTGATTAACACAATATAAAATATTTTCAATAGCTAGTTATTATATTGCAATGTATATTCAAGCTTCAATAATGATGGAGGTCAAATCTTAGTAATTAAATGAAAGCTTGTAGAAATTTAAGTATTGACACAAAAGTACAATTCGTTCAATAATAATAAATACAGACACAGAACTCAATTCAATTTTGTGCAATGCAGTTATGAACTTGATTCAAAAGCTTCCAATCAGAGCGCAGACATGCAAATCCCCATATCAGTTGGATGTGATGAAACTAGCATCATAAAGTGTTTGAAGCGATTGTTGCTAATTAAGTACAAACACAGTCGGCACTGAGAGCGTGTGCCTTTGCTCTGGATTTTTTTTCACGATTTGTGTGTGGATTCTGATTCCGATGACGTAATGAAATATCGTAACAAGATGGATTAAATATGGTACATTATAGAGATCTTAGTTTAGTTTTCAGTTTTTCATTATTTCGCCTACTGGATTCGGCATGCAAATATCCAATAATAATTATTTTACATAGTATAGTAAAGTAAATAATGTAATTGTCATTTGTGATCTTGTTATGATTGGATGTTGAAAGATTTTTGGAGTTGAAGGACATGTAGTATATATGTGTTATCAGCTAGTTGTTTGTTTTTAGCACACATAACATTTATTTTTCGTCAGTTTAATTAAAAACATAGTGCCTAGATTTTGCATGAACTCCGAAAATGTATCCAAACACGATCCCCAGGCTCCTCTCAAGAAGCAAAGACTTCTGTTTACTTTGATCCCAACTGACTTGTGAAGAACATAATTATACACTTTGTTTAAAATTTTAAACGCAATTTTACTTCGTACTTATCAATTTGGTGAACTTTTATACCCAAGCGCTCTCTGTCGAGACCTGATGTCTTTCTTTTAGGATGTAACAGTAACTTTCTTTCTTCACATTCTTCTGCACTCGATAAGTAATCTTCTCATTGATATGTGTAACAATTTTAAAATTATTAATAATAACTGAACTCAGAATATATTTTTAACTTAAATTACAAAATCTTGTTTCAAAAATATACTTATATCTATTTAAATTAAAAACTGAGATAAAATAAAAAAATATGAGTGAAATGCTGACCGCCATTCTGGTTTGTGGTTTCAGTACACAATACAAACTATGAAAATAAAAATGAAAGCAAGTATTACATGTTTTAATTATAAAATATAAAACTTTTGCTGTATTTATAGGTGTTTATCTCGTAAATACACCTCGGAGGTAAAAATATATCAGAAAAGTTGTGGGAGTACGGCAACATGAAGTTATTTTTCACATTGAACAAGATAAACGATTACTGGTTCCCCGCTATAAACTTTCCTCCCTTAGCGTGTTAATTTATCATCCGAAAATAATTCACGAGCAGTTACTTATACTAATACTATTAGTTTTTTCAAATTAGCACATATAACAGACCCATTTTGAAAATTAGTTTTATTGATTTGTCATTTAAATCTAGTTATGACATTTAATTTAATTATTTTTTAAAACAATTATGTTATAATTAAAGTTGCAAAGTAGAGCTAAAATTTCTAATAATTACAGGTGGAATTTGAACAGCAAACACACGTATTCGTTCCATCGCTGAAAATATTCTAGTAACTATTTTTGTTTTAGTATTCAAAATATGAATCAGTTCGTAAAATACTAATATCACAATTGAAATAAATAAACGGGTTGTAGGCAAACATATACATTACCTTTTACATTATATTACATTAAACCTTTTACAATAACATTATTTTCGTAACTGAAATGACCGTCGGTACTTTAATTTTTACTTTAAGTATTTATGCGAAGTTCGGCATATGGTCTTCTTTGAGCTCAAATAATCGCTCTTCAGATTCCTGAGTTATTTGTACTAACTTTTTTATTATCCAGCTTCTAGCCTAATATTGTAATAAAATCTTGCTAGATATGTGCTAGTAAAAATTATCCGTTTAATCGAATTACACTCTGAAACTGAATTATCGTATCCCTTTAATGTTGGTGTTGCCTAAATTAATCAGAAAGTTTTTCGGGTAAATATTAGCAGGGCCTAAATTTTATAATCACTACAAGGTTCGTACCGGAGTATTTTTGATACTGGTATTATTTAAAATTAATGATATATGACTACTCCCAAGAAGAGTTGTTATTATTAAGACTATCTAAGTAAACAATTTAAATTGAAAAAATGAGTAATTAGGCTGAAGTAATTACAGTATTAGTGTGTATAAAATAAATAATGTTTGATAGATATTTTAGTTCTCTGGATTGATAATATTAATCTGGATTAAATATTTCTACCGTGTGAGAACCACGCTTCGGCATGCATGGGCCGGCTCTATCGGAGTGATAGCACGGCCTCACAGAAAACCGGTGTGAAACAGTGTCTGCGCTGTGTTTCACCGAGTGAGTGAGGATACCGGAGGCCCATAATCCTACCTTTCCTCTCATCCTCCTTCGCATCCCCAAGGTCGGCAACGCACTTGTGACGCCTCTGGTGTTGCGGGTGTCCATGGGCGGCGGTAATTGCTTTCCATGAAGCGATACGTCTGCTCGTTTGCCAACTATTCCTTTTCCTTATTCAAAGTCCTATTCATTTGATAATAATGATGTGGTACATACATTTACCAACTAATTTTCTACAAAAATAAGCATCTTTACATTTTCTCATGAAAATATTCTCAAGAGCTCTTTGTATTCAGAGTCTGTAAAATATAAAAATAAATTTGCCAAAGCAACACGCACTATCTTGTTGTTCCGAACAGAATGATTTATTCACAAATTGTAAGCAAACGAACGTTTCAGACGTGGTTTCAATTTTAACGCTTGACTTCTAAAACCTTAATGAAGTAAATAAAACATGATTATCTATTGACTTCAAAGAAACCTTACCGTTGTAACCTTCTCTTTGTTATCTTTCTTTTTACAATGTATCGTAGCATCAGATCTTTTGTAGAATCTTAACCTTTGTAACATCACGGTTCTACGAAAATTGCTACACTTTGTGTTTAGTATTGTGTGTGTAGATGAACACCTTATTCGCTAAGGAATTGGCATACGCAACTATTTGGTACATCATGCGGTTGTATCATCCTCGAGTAAGGGATGTTATAACGTTCTCCGTGCTCTGCCTTTAAAACGACGAGACGTGACCTGTTTGTGTGAAAAATTAGAATATGCTAACATTTAACATTGGAATAAATAAATATTTTTTTCGGATATCTGACATGCAACATCTAGCCCAATACCAAGCAGAGCTCTTGCTATGAAAGCTGGAGTGATTGGTAGAATACTTATATCTGTAATTTTTTTTGGTTACGTACACATACATACATTTTATCTACTATAAATATTATATAATCTCTGGAAATCCCCTAAAAATCATTCCTTTTAGGGGCAAAGTAGAAAAAATAAATTTTAATCCCTCTCATAGCCCGTGTGCAGTATAGCGAATTTATAGGGCAGATAGAATAATTACTATTGTGAGCACAAGGAGAGTAATATTTATTATACAGGAACTCCTTCTCTTCGATAATCTAATACTACACGAAAATGTGTGGCTACTGACTTACAGTTACATTACATATCTTAAAACCTATCGCTACAATGCATATAATCACGCCTTAATCTTAGCGAGATACAGAGTGTCAGAATACTACTTGATCGGAATAGACTCATGTCTGAAATATGCTGAGACAGCTGGTCAGGCTTATCTATATATAAATTCTATCAATTAATACAAAAAAATATACGACGTAGGAATATGCAGTATCTAAAAGGTAGGGAAACAATCTATACACTTGCTATTACATCTGATGTCATCTTCTTAGTTCGCTACCAGCAGTATCATTATATCATAGTCTACTGTGATCTCTATAGAACTGATTGCTTTATTGATTATAACCTATTCCACAAATAGATGTCATAGGCTATTGTAATGCTTACTTAAGTAAGCTTTTAAGCTTCTGAGTTAAAAAAAACCGGTAGAATAGTTCTTTACCTTTCTTTAGAAATTACAAAAATTGTTGTCATGCGTATGTTTTTGAAGGTATTATCGTATCAAAAACAAACACAAATAAAGAATTAACAAGTATATGTTGCCTAATACCTATATTACGAACTGGGCTTGAAACTAGATGCCGTTGTGTGTCAGATAAACTAAAGAATATTCTAGGTTTACCCCACGTAATATATTCATTATGACTTCCGTCTAATAGTTACGTTTGATTAACACAGTTGTTAATCAATGCTTGTTATATAACACGAGGGAGATTAAAGGGGTTGATTCATCGAGTCGAGCTGACTAACGCTATGTAATTAACCTGGCTATTTTATAGCAACAAAAAATTTATAATTACTAATATTAGGTGAATACTCACTATTTTGTAAAATATATTACTGAGGTCACCAATATATTTAAATCAATAGTACACTAATGAAAACCTAGCATTATATACTGAGTAAAACTTACCTCGATATCACATAACTACAGTTCTTAATCGAATAAATCGAAATAAACTTCTTTTTTCTTCTTTATTGCCTTAAGTTAAATATTGTATTTTAATTATCTATTTATTTTAAAATATAATTGACCTTCTAAAGGTATGGAAAATCCGAGTCTGAAAAATACACACCTCCTCTATAATATAGGTGTTGTATTATACTTTACATATATAATTTATTTAAAACTATTATTTTAGAAATTGTATGTGGTAATTTGTAAACTTTTATAAAACTGCAACGTCCTTACGCATCAGTGTAATATCTCCTTAATTCACTCTTTAGTTACGTCGCTATACTAATTGAATTCTATAATTGACGCAAATGAATTTCTATAATCGTTCGCAACTTAACATGATTCCACATATATATTTTGACACTTGAAACTAATTAAGAAAAGGTTTATTAATTTTTGAATCAACTTTTTCACTTTGCAAATCATATTCATTCGCATTTTGATGCACTATATATAAATATATAGGGCATCAAAAGAGACAACATTTTTTGTGATCGACAAATCGTTGTTCTGATTCTGTGTGTTTGTTTCCTTTTCATGTATGTGCGTAAAATCACTCACGATACAAAATTTATTCATAATGCCTTTAATTGTCTTTACGAAAATAATGACTAGACCTTGAAAATACCATAATGGTACTGAAAGTCTAAATTTTTGCACAAACTCAAGTGAACGGTGAAATTATGCTAGGTTAGGAAATTTTAAACATTTAAAATGAGAACATTGAGAAAAAAATGAATTCAGTAACTTAAAACCTTTTTGCTTAAAGAGCTTTCGCTATCCAACAGGCATGACAAAACCTACAAGACTTATGCTTAAGTATATAAATATTTTTAATTTAGATTTTTTAATGTATCGTGCAGCGTTCCAGACGCTCGTCTGCTGGCTGGAAAATGTGAAAAATAAAGAATTCCAGTAAAGCACGGTAGCTCCAGGGGGCTGGCGGCGGAACTATCACTGAGGATGTGTCACAGCTATCTTGTCACACAACCACCCCCTTACTCTTGCACATATTATTTATGAGCACAACAAGATACAAGAATAAATACCCTATTTGACTACACATTAAAATATAACGTCGTACAATGTGACAGTTTTCAAAAGGCAAATTAAATGTAACGTCACATATTTTAAGGAATATAGGATATTGAAGATTCGAAACGTATTTCTATAAATTAAAGTCTACTGAACTTAACAGGGTTAAGCACAATTCAATATATTTGTGTAATATGTAATATTCACGATTATTATATTAATCATAATGATTATTTCATGCCAAAGGTTTTCTTGGCAGAAGCTAGTGTTTTATCAAAAAGACCACCAAGCATATATACTGGAACTTTTCATAAGACTAAAATATGTCAAGATAGATATTACAACTAATTTTCGCCCGCAGCTCCGCTCGCGTGTATATCGGTTATGGTGTTAAATAGTAGCCTTTGTTCCTGTTTCTCAAAAATCAAAATATGTGTTTTTTTTGTTTCATCTATGCAGCGGCTTAGCCGTCAAATCACAACAGACAGACAGAATTACTTTAGAACTTATAATATTAGTCTACAGATTACTAACCTAGTGATTGATCTAGTGATCAACCGCAGGATGAACTTTCAATTTCAGGATTAAATAACTATTAGAACGTTAAAAGTTAATTATGTATAAAGCTTTAAAGTGCTATTAACTGCCTCTGTGGCGTAGTGGTAGCGAATGCGACTGCTGTGCAAGAGGTCTCGGGTTCGATTCCTGAGTCGGACCAAATGTTTGTATGATCTGCAAATGTTTGTTTCGGAGTTTGGGTGTTTTCTATGTATTATATGTATGTATTTACAAAAAAAAGTATATAAGTATTAATATCAGTTGTCTAGTACCCATAGTACAAGCTCTGCTTAGTTTGGGACTAGATGGCGTTGTGTGTTAAAATGTCTGAACATATTTATTATTATTTGTATATACATATTAATTACATTTTTAAATACATAAAAAAAAAGAAACTAATATATATTTAAAAATATATACATCTAACGTGAGCCTCTTGAGGTGTTGGTCGAGGCTCTTGGCTATCAATCCGTGAACAGACACAACTATCGGAACAATGATCGCCGAATCTACATCCCACATATCGACAATCTCGTGAGATAAATCCAAATATTTCAATTGTTTTTCCTTTTCAACTTTCACGAGATTCTCGTCATGAGGAACGGCGATGTTGACAATCATTGCGCGGCGCTCTAATCGATCTATTACCACAATATCAAGCTTATTGGCAACAATAGTCCTGTCCGTGATAATAGATCGATCCCAATACAACGTAGCACGACCATTTTCGAGAACTGGGTCGGGCACATACCTGTAGTATGGCACCTCTGAATTCACAAGTTTGTATTTGAGGGCAAGCTGTTGATGTACTATCCTGGCTACTTGGTTGTGTCTGTGCAAATATTCGCCGTTAGCAAGACGAGAACAACCAGAAATAATATGCCTAATAGATTCTCCGGGACGGTGACATGCCCGACATATATCAACCGTACCATCCTTTAGGATATACTTCCGATAGTTATTCGTCATGATAACTTCGTCCATAATCGCACAAACAAAACCTTCGGTTTCTCCGAAGAGATCACCATACCGTAGCCAGGAGGTCGACGCTTTGAAGTCTATATCGGACCCATTAAGAGCCCGATAAAACCGGCCATGGAGTTCTTTGCCCTTCCATACCTCCCTGCGATCATTAGTACTAAGTACTACAGGTTTGCGCCAATTCTCTTTAGCCAGAGCGAGTGGAGTGAACCCAGTATCCACTGTAACCACACTGCGATGCACTCCCACATCAGTACGTAGAAAATAATCTCTAAGATTGTATATCTTGCGATTGTGCAGGGTCTTGACATTCAATAGTCCACGACCCCCACACTTTCGCGGGATATCCAATCTCATAACCGATGAACGTGGGTGGTGCATTCGAAATGCAGTCAGCAGTGTACGGACTCTCCTATCAAGGGCATCTAATTCGGTCTGAGTCCATCTAAGTATTCCAAAGGAATACATCAGAATCGACATGACCCAACCATTGCAGGCTCGCACCTTGTTACCTACTGATAAAAGACTTTTTAGTACTTTTTTCAGGCGGCCAAAGAAGCGTTCCTGCAACGTTTGCTTCATGTTAGATTCTGGTATTCCTAAGGACTGTGAAAAACCTAAATACTTGTAGGTTTCGGTAACAGACAGAGATCGAAATTTTGTGGAATCTAAAAGCTCTACTCCTTCAGATTCCTCAATCACACCCTTCTTTACATACATGATTGCACACTTGTCTACACCAAATTCCATCTTGATAGAATTACTAAAGTTTTCAGTAACCTTTATTAACGCTGTCAATTGTAATTTAGTGGGAGCAAGTAGTTTCAAATCATCCATATATAAAAGGTGCGATATAACTTGATCATATTCCTGCAACCTATAGCCTAACCCTGAATCCTCTAATATAGTACTTAGAGGGTTCAAAGCCAGGCAAAACCACAAGGGACTCAGACTGTCACCTTGAAATATACCCCGCTCGATCTTTATTGGTACATCGTTTACCGCAGACTGGCGACATCCAGGATAGCGAAGTACTGTTCTCCATTGCCTCATACATGACCTTTAGAAAGTGCAAAGAGTTGTGTTAATTTTATACAACTCTAGCACCTTCAAAAGCCATGTATGTGGCACCGAGTCATAAGCCTTCTTATAATCTATCCAACATGTCGCCAGACTCTTACGATTACGACGTACCTGTTGGCTTACGGTCATGTCTATGATAAGGAGCTCTTTATTATTATTATTATTATTATTAAAAGAAAAGTTGTGTGAAACTCATATGTTTTAACATGTGAAATAAAATCTATTACAAGCTATTAAAATACCTACGTAACTTTATAAAGATATCGAAAAGAGAAAATACTATTCTAACGTGATATATATTTGAGTTCGCCATTACTTTGAACGGTTTGCAATAATTTCATCCGTTTAATATCTATAAGTAATATTGAAATCTAATAAAAAGAGATTTATGAGCGATCTACCCGATTCAAAGAAGCCTAAAGGTTTTATTTCCGTCCATTTAAATTAATGGCTATTTTATTTAATAGAAAAATATACTATATATACTGTTTATTTTAAAGATGTTTGTATTGTTTTCAGTACACTTGTTCTTTGGTCTTGGTATTTGGTTAATAGCTTGGTCAGAAAAACCTTTAAAGATTCTCAAAAAGGCTATCTTACACATACGACATATTAACATCATTTTTTCCCAACTACTGCCTAATCCGACGAAGAGAAATAGTTTTGGCAGTCTATGTATTTTTCTATGTTTCTCAACAGACTAATAATGGCTTAGGAAATACATATGCTGTATAAAGTTAATAAAAAAATACGCAGGTGGGTTATAGATTTATTGTCTTGTTTCTTAGAGTGGAAAAATGTTTTTATAGTCTAAGGGATCAAACTGGTATGTGGGTCATTTGATATTAGTATATTACTACCGCTGTCCCCGCCTTCGGACATTTTAAACTCAAGCAAACCCCTCCTAGAATCAGGTTAAGAGCAGACGTGGGTTTTGGTATCCTTATTTAGTCCGCGAAATGTGACAAAAGAATTTCTTGACAACGATTTTCTACAGAGCTGTGAAATCACTTTAATCAAGTCTGTACGTTTGTGATGAAGCATTCCTCTCTAACTGCATTGTTGCATCCAGCTGGTGTTCTACTTATGGTTTGGAAAAATCTATCTAACAGTTCTTAGATTATTTTAATGATACAATAATGTAAAAAAGATATTAAACCTTCTATAAGATACAAAATTATTATCTCCTTCTATCTTTTTTAAGCAGCAATGATGACCTACGAGTCCCTAGACACTAGTAAATAAATAAATATTTTGCGCTATCCAGCCTTAAAAGTTCTCGTAGACTGAAGTAACGTACCATCTCGAAGTTTCTGAGATGGCATTATATTATGGTAGAACGATTTACGCACGGTTTGTAATGGATTACTTACTGCTTGAGAGTGCGGAGGCTGTCAGATTTTACCCTCAGGGGAGTAAGGTACAATGCACGTCAAAAATATTTCCAGAACACTTGAGTGGCTTTGGGTTATATCGAGGTTTTGGATACAACAGCGGTACGTGTTTGTATTTTGCCGTAAGTTTTGCGCACAATATTCTTAAAGAGTCTGTTGTGAGGTCTTTTAAATCAATTCGGTTAAAAGTTTATAAAGTAAAAACAAATAGTATATAACAAACGGTCTTATAATTAGAAATTACACGTTATTTTACATGGTTTTTGTACCTATTTTTTTTTATACACACACACACTGCATCTACTAAGACAAAACGTATTCTTTAATAATTTAATAGACATATTTCATTAGTCATTATAGTTTAAATGAATTATCTGAATACAAATGTTGTTGTGTATGTATGTTAAGAAATGATAATTTCTCAATATTGGCTCACAGCTTCTACAAAGTTGAATACATTTCCAGGTTACAGGGCAAAGCTTCAATAGTTGCCGTTCAGAAAAGTACATCGTGATAAATTGTAATGAGTTTAATATATTTTAAATCTACTAAACACGATAAAGGTAGACATGACGACACGCACGCCTCTCTCGGGATTGAGTTGTGATCAACTTAATGCTTTTGAGCTGATTTCGAGGTAATTGAATAATGATGACGTTTGGCCACTTTGGCAGATGACAGAAATTATAGGCCACAAGATAAACATACCTTACATAATACATTTTTCTGAACTATATTATATTTTTTAGAACTATCCTGTTGACGAACAGAGAAATTTTTCCAGTGCCTTTGCTTACTTATTTGACGAGAATTAAAATTAAAGAATAGATTGTGATCGGTTTTAACAATACTGATTCTAAAACGTATATTTACGGGTTAATTATAATGAAGATAAAGATTTCTTTTTTTCTGGTTCTATAATGCTTTAGTATTTTTTCTAATGGGATCTTTCATTACTTTAAAGCAACGAATACTCTAGAAGTTTAATAAAAAACACACCTAAAATCAATAGCCAGCGGCTTTGCCCACGTTTAGGTTAGTCATCTTGACCAAAAGTAGCTCTTGTTCTATAATTTCAATGTATTTATATACCAAAATTCATGTAAATAGGTTCAACAGTGTAGACGCGAAAACGTAACGGACGAAAATCATATGGAAATTAGCAAAATCAATATAGAATTACACAATTGTTTTAGATTGGTTTTCTTGTTTAAAGTACGCTTTTCTGAGTGTAAATACCATCAACACGTCCTTCTGAGAAATATTAACTTGAATAGTTCGAATTAGTTGAAATGAATTG
Organism: Hyphantria cunea; assembly: GCA_003709505.1. NCBI lineage: Eukaryota > Metazoa > Arthropoda > Insecta > Lepidoptera > Erebidae > Hyphantria > Hyphantria cunea. The sequence goes on along the minus strand of PKRV01001356.1, from coordinate 344,456 downwards.
ATATTTGAGGAATGTGTATAGTAATTACGTACTAAGTATTTGCAAATCTTGTTGCTTTTCACCGAGGGATTGAGGCTTACGAAACACAATTCACCTTGATTTTTGAGACGGGGACTCTAACCGAGTCTACGCACTCGAGCCTCTTAGCAGTAGGAGCTATGGGCAGTAATAGTCACTTATCATCCTCCCGGTCTACACGGTTGACTCCATATACTATTAATATGTTTATAAACTTACTAGGACTGAACATCATCCGCTTTTTAAGGGAGTAAGTATTAATTTCTAATGAGGAAATTAATACTTACCCTAAATGTAGAAACATAATAATGTCATTTTTGAACTCTACAACTGGAGTCAGTAATTAAACGTTTCGAAAGTGCCTGAAAATCTATCTGAAATTAAATCTGTGTTGAATTAAACCTGTGAAATTAATTGTGATTTTTAATCTTTTTATCGGCTTATCATAAATATTATTACTATATACCTGACACAACGCTATCTAGCTTTAAGCTAACAACATCTACTATTATTATTTTTTCTATATCCAAGGATTGTTGCATGTCAAATTTATATTCCTTGGTTCTGCAAAAAAAGAGGTGCAATGAGTTACCACGATGTATTTTATTTTAAAATTTTTCATTACATGCATTGCAATCACTTCAAATAATATATTTTTTTTCATGCTGATGAAGATAAATTGAGTTCTATCTTTACGGATCAGTAATTTAATTCATTAGTAAAGGTATTAGTAATTTACGTAAAAGTGTTTAAAGGAAAATTGAAAAAATGCGCCTCTATTTAAGATTCCTTAAACCTTTTAAGTGAAAACCTTATTAACAGTATAATGTTCTGTAATGTTACGTTGATGTCATCCTAACACTTATTTAAATTATAATTTAAATAAACTCCTGTATCCAAAGCCCTTGCCGGTGTCATTATATGAAAATGTAGTACATTACAGTAGGCAAAACTTATTATAAAACTTTTATAAAAAACTTAACTTATTTATTTTAAAAAAAAATTAAGGATGGAGTGTACAAATTTATCGATAAAAGACAGTAAAATAATTTGATCTTTAATAAAAATCATATGACTGTAATGGTGGCGATAAAGCATTTTTCAATCATTTTTTTCTCTCTTCTACCTTATTTCTTACATATATATTATTATTGCATCAAATGTTAAAATCATTGTTAGGCATAATAGTGATAGAAGACAGTTGACCTATATTATTCGAAGTTTTTTCTAACAGTAGGAAATTTTTTCTTATTTTTTTGTTGAAAATAACTCTATATGATATTTTGGTTTTCCTCAAAACGGGTATTCTAGATATTTTAACTATCGTAGGGAATAAAAAGTGTAAATACTCGACAACACAAAACAATACAAAATTCACGACTATTCTTTTTCTTTTTTCTTTAATAGAGCAACTATTACTTCAGGAATACACATCCTTTATCGCGAGGGACTTTACAAACATACATGAAACGAACACAAAGAGCACTCAGACTCAGTACAACACAATTTGTGGATCACGCAAAGTGTTGTCCCATGTGAGATTTGAACGACCACTCATACTGCTAGGCCAACCGTGCAGTCTTATCTTAGATTGTGGCCCTATGCTCAGCGACGCAAAAGACTTTGGCTATGTTTGAGGTCGTTAGTTCTGCCAATAAAATTATAAGCATTAAAAATTACGACAGCTGCAAAAACATCAGTAAGTATGCTATAGAAATCCATATAGCAAGGCTTTACTTTAAAATACTTTTTGAAACTTATAAAAGGAGAGACGCTCTGGACTTTAAAGTGTGTTTAGTAACAGCTCTTAAATACAATAAACTGGTTGTTTTTTTATATTTATTTGACTGAATTCAAAAGGAAAGGTATTATTTATAGCAGTCCCCACATGTATGTTCAACCGTCAAATGAACACCCGCATCATCAGAGGCGTCACAAGTGCGTTGCCGGTCTTTAGGGGATGGGGTGGGGGATTGGGGGAGAGGTTGGGCTATGGGCCTCCGGTATCCTCATTCACTTGGTGAAACACAGCGTAAGCGCTGTTTCACACCGGTATTCTTTGAGGCCGCGGTATCACTCCGGTCGAGCCGGCCCGTTCGTGCCAAAGCGTACTCTCCTACAGTAAAACCAACCGGCCTACAAACCGAATTTTATGAATGAAGCGCCAATAGATTCGTAATAATGGGTCGGGTGATACAGGCTATTATTTTTATCAAAACTTTTTACGCTATCGGGTCATTCTTTTTCTAGTTGCGTTTGCAGTTTTAATATAATACTATGTACGTAATTGAAACTAAATCTGATAGTAGTATCCATTATGTCACCTGTGACATAGGCATTCACTGACGAATAGACTGATATGATATACTTTTGAATCTCCTTAGGTTTCGACCAGGTTATACTGGGTATGATTACAGAAAACTTACCTCTTTAAAGAAGATATGGGGCAAAAAAGTTAGAAATTGTTTTCAGAAGTTTTTAGATACTTCCAAACTAGCATCTCAAGATATTAGAATCTTCTACTGTACATCTGTCAGTGATCAGTGAGACATCAATTAAACTCAATGTTCTACTATTCTAGTCTTTACTATTATTCTTAGGTTGAACAAAAAGAAACCCGAACTAGGCTGCAAAAAGTTTTGTAGCATGGTTATGAATGAAACAGGAGGTTTATCAGACTAATCAAGAAATATAAAACTGAATAAAGTTATAAACTGCAACCGGTAAACGAAAATTGTAATATTTTTTTGATAGTTAGGGATATTGGTAAGAATTAAGCTTTCATTCACAATATTATCTAAAATTACATTTCAAATAAATAATTAAGAAATAGATACACATAGGTAATACCTAAACCTTTGAACAAATATTAAAAAATCCTCGCATGAAAATTTAAACAACTAAATTACTTATTCAATGAACGGCAGAAATCTCAGTTTAAAATTCTCAAACTTTGCTTTTTGAAACAATAACCATTATTACCTAAATGGATACTTTTTATAAATAATAAAAGTAGCTTTCTCTCTAAAAGCGTTTACAAACTTTGAAACTCGCTAAAGCCTCTCTTATCAATGAAAAATAAAAGGATTAAAGTTGGTAAAGAAACATAAATAACAGTAAGTAGCCGTCTTAGATGGATGTAAAAGTTTTTATCGTAGGTAAACATTTATCTCATTTTGTTATACGCACAACTTCATTCAAATCATATGCATTATCTATTATCTGATATTGGAAGCTATTCGTGTGATGACGTATTAAGAATTAAATGAGTAACGAAGCTTATTTATCTTATGTTAAAATAACTTATAAACATAACTTTTGTCTATTTTTTTAAAGCTTCAGATCACATTTGTTGCAATTTGACTAGAACGACGTTTTGTGGTTGAAAAATTATATCTTATTTCACTAAACAAAATATATAACTGAACATATTATATATGTGATATTTGTAAATGCACATATATATAAAAAATATAATATAACAAAAAAAAATCTTGGATATGTTTCAAATGCTGATTCCAATTAATTTCGACTGATTCCCATAAAGGTTAAATCGGAGTTCATAATTTATTCCTAGTAAATTCATTTATGTTCATCATGTACTGTGAAACATGATTAACGTTTGATGCAATAAAATACATGTAAATGTAAAGTTTTTTAGTGCACGTTTCAAAATATTCAACAGTTCTGCACTGATTGATCTGAAGTTGACACGATATGCAAACACCTTGCTTTTGCCTCCTTTTCGCGTCAGTTTCATTTATATTTTGATGTGAATACAACTATAGCATGACATATCAATATAGGATACATCTAGTAATATATAAAAAAATCTAGTAATTTATCCGTAGGAGAGCCATGCTTCAGTATGATTAGGTCGGCTCGACCGGAGTGATACCACGGCCTCACAGAAAACCGGTGTGAAACAACGCTTGCGCTTTGTTTCACCGAGTCAGTGAGGATACTGGAGGACCCTACCCAATCCCCTCTTCCCATCCCCATTCTCCTCCCCATCCCCCCAAAGGCCGGCAACGCACTTGTGACGCCTCTGGTGTTGCAGATGTCCATGTGCGGCGATAATCGCTTACCATCACGCGCGATTACATAAAAAAAAGGTTTTATTTTAGTTTATTATAAAAATACATTAGCGTGTAAAACAGTAATGTTTTATTATAGCTCTTTATATAACCATTTAATTAATATAATTTATAGTATGACAACAAGTTAACGAATATTGAATACTAATGTTCTGTTACTTACCACATTAATAATCACGAAAATGTCTTTTTGGACATTTTTTGCCTATTGGACAAATGGGAAACCTTATTCCTAAAACCAATTTCGTACCTTTGAATGGAAAAATCGATTGAAGAAAGACAAAGTCATGGGTAGTTTTGGTGCTAAAAATAAAAAAAAGATAGGGATTGATTTGAAACATTTATTCTATCCTACTTCTATATTTGATGATGTCAATAGATTTCTCGTACTTTAGCTGCCAAAGAATACTAGTTCAGAACAGCAGTCGTGAATTAGTTGACATTGGCCACGAAAAGTTAACATAAATATAATTAGTAAGTAAAGTATTATTAGTAGTAAAAGTTAACGTAAATATAATTAGTAAGTAAAGTATTATTAGTAGTAAAAGTTAACATAAATATATTACATACATTTTTAGAGGTAGCAGAGCTACGCTGATTGCAGCACGAACTGCCAGCCTCGATCGGAACGTTACTACCCTCGTACCGAAGATCAACGTAAAATGGCAGCGTGCGTGCTGCCGTCACTAGGCCACCATGTTGTGGGTCACAATGCTGCATTGTCATTGTCACCGACTGCCTCGGTGGCGTAGTGGTAGCGAACGCGACTGCTATCCATGAGGTTCGAATCCTGGGTCGGAACAAATGTTTGTATGATCTGCAAATATTTGTTTCGGAGTTTGGTTGTTTTCTATGTATAGTATGTATGTATTTATTTACAAAAATCTATTTATGTATTCATATAAGTTGTTTAGGTACTAAACAATAAACCCACCGGCTACCAAATAATACAAGCTCTACTTAGTTTGGGACTAGATGGCGTTGTGTGTTAGATGTCCGAAATATTTCTTATTATTTATTTATTATAGTTGCATTCGCAATGAGTATAGTGACCACCACTCTTGAATTCAGCTTATGGTTGCCATTAGGCAGAGTAGAGCCACTCTTGCAGGCCCATAAATCCCAGCTCAGCGGTCGAATTTCAACTTATTAAGTTCTCACTGCTCGTATTAACATATATTCTATCTATCTATGATGATTACATATTTAATCTTTGCTAGCTATTAAAGGTACTTACTATAAATAATGAAGAAACTTCGATGAAAATCTTGATGAATAAATAATAATGTAAGAAACGGCACAGTAAGCACACAGGGGTATCAATTACGTCAAACACATAAGAAAAAGTTATTTGATATTGTTTATTTTTGACCAAAAGCTACTTGTTAAGATCGACAGCCAATGCTAAATTAGAAAGTAAGCTAACTACTGGTAAAATAATTATAGGTTTGAGGTACAACAACTTGGGGTCTTGTTAAGGAAATAATTTAAATTTTGGTAAAGTCAAATGCTTCATTGTTGAAACTTCGTCATCTATAGACTGAATAATTCATATTGTTTAGGGTCATATGTTTGTTTAGGATGATATTTTGATGAAATACCAAATTCTAATATCCACGGAGCAATCTTAGTTAAGTTGATTAATGTAAGTTTGGCCAGTACATACCTGTCTTCATAAATTATGCATTAGGTTTGAATTGTAGTGGAAAACTTATAAGGAATAGTATTAGTATTGTTACAGCGCTAGGTAGTGTTGATGTTTTTATGTAGAATAACAATCAACCAATTGTCTCAAACAGCTTTATAGTTACATATAAACATACACAGCTAATTTAGCCTTCTATTTCATTTCGCTTTCAGGGTTGCGAAGTGTGCAGTTTCTGTGTGGAATCACTGTTTCTCAGATAAAATTGGTTGCTCAAGTAGCAGACCCCAAAATGAAATTATACTAAAAAGATGATGAAACAGAGATCACTACTTGCAATGCGCCCAAAAATATTAATAATAAATGTACTTTTTCTTCGACTTTTTACCTTCCTAGTATTGTTTTTCCTCATCATGAATGAAAGCAACCTCGAATATAATTAATTTAATACAAAAAAAATATACAGTCGGTTCTAATATGAGGCAGATTTCATTTAATATGTACAAAAAACATATGTATTCAGCAAAATTAAGTACCTCCTGCTTGTATACTTTACCAAGAAAGAATGCAAGAAATACTTAAATTCAAAAACAGAAGTAAAAATAAAAACCAAAATTATGATATTAATATAAATTATTCGAAGTATTTTTCCTATACAGTCGATTCTCATATGAGGTAGATAACGTGTAATATATATAAAAATATACAAAAAAAATATATTCAGTAAAATTAAGTACCTCCTGCTTGTATACTTTACCAAAAAGAGGTCAGGAAATACCTAAATTCACAGAGTAAACATAAAAACCAAACATTATGTTATATAAATTTGTTGGAGTTTTTACCTTCACTAATCTGGGGTCGAGTTTCTAGTTAACTACGATAAGCTCAAACTTCGAATTTTTACGTTGGACAACTGTTATTAGGTTCTACAACTCAAATACTAAGCCATATATAATTTACGTAGAAAAGTTGTTAAAATTACCATGGTTCTGACGGATTAACGTGACGTCACAATGGTCATTCATAGTATGACCTGGCCTTGATTACTTATCTTTGTATTGTGTTACCCTGCTCAGTTACCACTTAGACACGAACGAACCCATTTACGACTACGGTATTAATAAAAAAAATTATTAGATTTTTACATATTTCATGTTCCTTAAATACCTCTTTAGGTTGGTTATTAGGTGTAATATTCAACTGTAGTTATGTAATAATAATTCTGCTACAGAAGCAAGAGTTCAGTATTTAAATAAGGCACGTTTGCTTTTACCATGCGCTTGGGAAATCAATGATCAGGATTTACTTGGAGCGTGTAGCAACGTTGACCTACTAAAAGAATTCTATTGTTCTACGATAATTAATAAAGTGGAAAGCTAATTCATAATAAAATATATAAAGAGTTGGATCATGAAATTAAATATTGGTTAAATATTCAGTTTAAACTTATAGATGGAACAAAATTTTACTTACAGGAAAAATGTAATTTTGATTATTTTGAGATCATTTCGATAAAACGCTTACGTTTATTCGTTTATCAAATATTAATCTGATGTGCATAACAAATCTCTAGAGCGTTAGCGTATTAGGAACAATTATAGGTTTTTACTAGGACGTGTGTAATTTAGAACAAATCTAGCTTCACCCTGCATTTTCTTTACAACAAACAAACATTAGTACAAAAACTAACCTGAGTAAACTCGTGTATTATTAGCTATGTGCCTATATTCAGCACTTCCGGAGATTAGATGGAATAGATAGACAGATATAAAAATGTAAGTACCGTATATTTCTCTTTTTATGTATGAGCCTCCAAGAGTGGTGGTCACCACACTCATTGTGAATGCCGAAAATGCGGCAATGTAGCATGGTGATCCAGACTATGGTGACCTAACGAGATGATTAGTAGTCCTCCGGTGTTGCACTCACCAATGCAACACGACAGCAAGAATGCTGTCGTTTTAAGTTGGTCTTCAGTGAGAGAGTAGTATCGCCTCAGTCGAGCCGGGCCGTTCGTGCTGAGATCTAGCGTGGCTCTACTACTAACTATTAACTTGAAATTACAAATAGGTACTTGAATTTACTTGTTTGTATAGATGAAGTCTTCTTATAATTAAGATCTTCTGCTAAATACCCTTTCTTCTGAAAATTTTCTTGTTTCTATTTCGTTCAACAAGTTTTCAATAATTTTTTCCGCACACTGTGAATTCTGAGAACATTATTAGTTTTCCAAGAAATCTCGATCGATAACAATTATCGTTCAAAGCGCTTTCGTGTGTGGTAATAAGGCACATATTAGAAAGCTTGTTAGTTTCAGGTTAATTTGAATTACGGCCTTGACAGCGTATGATTGATGTCAGCGTGTGTTCTTCTTTTGATGGGATAGCAACCAGCCGGATCAGCTATTTCTGCCAATGTCAAGTATTTTAAGTCTTCAATTCTAAGTCTTCGAGTGTTTAAGCCTTCATCAAGAACCCATAATGTCCCTAATGGACTCGAGCCCAGCAGTGACTGGGCTCAGGTCCCACTGGAATCTTCTCAGGAGAGGATTAAGACTGCTTAACGTGACCAAAGAATCACGGAAATGCTCATGGTAACACACCATCAGCGGTCACCCATCCAGGTACTGACCACGCCTTCGTTGCTTACTGTCGGTCATTGTTTCTAATTAGCGAGTGCTAATGGGCTATGAGTGCCCCATAGCTCAGTTGCACTTGGGTTATGAGGCATTTATTGCCCACGCTAGGGTTTGTTTCGAATTTTTTTCCCCTTTGTAGTGCTACATACACATATTCCTGATCCGATGCCACACAGTCATTTCATTTTCTATGCATTGGTTTAACATGGATATATTTAAGAATATTTTGAGAGATCGCACCTACGTAAAACATTAATTATGTACATCTACCAACATAAGCTACTACTTTAGTATTAAAAATACCTTCCAAAAAGTCCAAGCACTGCAATATTTTTATGTCAACATCTAGACGCTGGTCAAACGAACAGATTTTCAAAAGCAAAAAGACACAATAGCCCTGTCTACGGTTTTTTTACAGGGGAACAAAAAGTATAACACTCAAACTAAAGAGAAAATGCTCGCTGTGAAAGAGATTTAAAAACAAACAAATAATGAATGAAAAAAGAAAAAGGTATTGCAGCTTAAATGACGAACAGATGTAATCACAAATAAGAGTAGATTGGTTCCTTTTTACGAGAATGCTCTTAAGTTAATCAAGTTAAAAATGCGAAAAAATCTTCGTCATTTTATGTAGAGCTCCTTATTTATATATCTAGTGAAGAGGCTCACAGGAGATGATTACATTTAACCGTACACATTGAATATGAAATAGAATATACTCATTTAATTTTTATAAGTTGCTTGCAAGCTTTTATCTTCTTAATGAAAATTTGAGGAAACGTTTTCGAACTAAATCGGTGTTCCTTTTACGGTAATTAGATGAGAAAATACGGGACATGGTAGTCCCTCTTTTTTCTCGAGTTGCGTGGAAACACGAAAACAAAAACTAATTGAAAAATAGTATCAAAGTTTTTAATGGTTAGTGATCTTGACTGCTGTGACAGTGGTCGTGCATTCAATGTCTATCAGGATAAATATCATGAGCATGGTCTGCGTTCTTAGTTTGATCCTATTTATCAATTATTATTTCCCATTTCGTAATTCATTACTTTACATAGTAAATAAATTACTATATCAGTAGTTGGTTAAAATATATAATATAGAAATCAGTCAAAAAATTTGGGAGCTATCTGTGGGATGCCCTAATAATAAAATAAGAAGGTAGAGTATCATTGAAAAAATGCAGTTATTTTAAAACCCTTGTATCACAGATAGTTTGACTATTAAAAACTAAAGTCTATTAAAATTTCGTTAAATTAAAGATGGTTCATTTCGTGCGGTGACGGATTAAGAATTCGAATTGTCTATGGTCCATGTCTATGGGAGTCATAAGAAGCGACTAACGAGATATCATCTACTGGACAACATCCACGCAAAGAGAAGCCCCTAGAAGGCCCGAAAATAAACCCCTTCATTTTATTTATTTTTTACGTGTGGAATCCCCCTCGGGCCTTCACCTCACCGGGGTTTGCGGCGGGGCGGTCTGTTGGAATCGAACCAACTACGTTACTCCGTAGTTCAGTGTACCTTCAGAGGATGTCGTTGTCATATATTTATGTTGACGCTGTATGAGGAAGTCGCCACAATGAATTTTAGTAAGTTAATTAAAACGAAGCAAATTTATTAATGTTGTTCAGTTATCTACTCAATTCACTTCAGTATCACATTTGTCTGGCATCCGGCTTATAGCAATCGAAGGAAAAATAAACATATTGATGGCCTGCTAATCCACCTTCAGCGCGTATTATACTATGTCAGGCTATTGACAAAAGGTAAACTGTATATATACCTACTTCGTTTTATTTATTAAGTTATACTTTTTTCCGTGAATCAGAGAGATGGTTATAGATTTATAATAGTGAAGATATTTATTTTTGTGATATATATATATATGATATATATAAATTTCAATACAAAATTTATATTGACTTATGTATGTTAGCAAAAGCTACTTATAAAATCTACATATTGTCATATTGTGCTCTGTAAATTATATTTTTTTGGTATAAATACTTGATTAGTAATATCTTTTAATAAATGGATTTTTCAAGGTATCCCTGTAAAAATCTCTTTCTTATCTATTTGATATGTACGGATACATTTAACTTGATTATAAACTTAACCAGAGACGATAGCAATTTCTTGAAACACTTGTCACTTCACAGGTCTCAATTTTACACTGTCAATCTTATTTTGTGGGTTACACAAACTGGAATGATTGTAAACAGCTTTGGCTAAAGTCTCTTAAATTCTTAGTATTTCTTAAGTGCAATAATATAACCCAAAGTAAAAATCCGTGTTTACTTTACTTCAATCAACCACAACTTCATCGAGAATATTTTAAGTGGTAAAAAGTTTTGATCCAAAACAGACAGCCACTTTCAAGTTTTAAACCTGGAATAATTACGGTTGGAAGTTATGTAGGTTGGTGAATATAATGGTCTCGGGTCGCCAATGCGTCACGCTAGGGTGCCCAAGGGCAGCGTAAAACACGTTTGCTAAGACTGAAACCCACCTGTGCGCAATTCTATAAGTAAATACCAACATCTACCTTTCCTCCCATCGGGACAATTCATTTCATTTATTTATGAAGTGAGGTTCTGAAAAATATCATGACTATGACAAAAGATAAACCTTTATAGAAATGATAAGTGGATCTATAGCAGTTAATACTACAAGTTACAAGTCTGAGTGGGGTCACTCGATATTAGGTGATCTGTTTGCTTATTTGCTCACTGTACCCTAAAAACATTCAGTTGTGAGTCACTTGCCTATTGCCTGGCTATCGCAAATCAAGGTACTTGCCTATCATCCGGATAAACTTCTTTATATATTTAGATCTAATTATTTTTATAAGTGCTAAGGTTTCTTTTATTGATCAGAGTAACTTTGATGAATAAATTAGTTAACATTGTATCATACTTGACGACACAAGACACACATCAATACAATATCATGAATATAAAAGCGTTTGTTTCATCATCTCCACATATTATTATAGAATTAAATATGAGCAAAAATAATTTATGAACTGTCTTCAAAAAATAATAATAATAATAATTTATTGTTTCTCTCACATAGTACAATATTACACTAGGCATTACAAAAACAAGCAGACATTAGACAAATTACTATGCATGCTATGTGAGAGACTGGCATCCGTACTAGGACAGACCTGTATTACACTCTACCAGCCTCTCCCAAATCTGGTTTTGCGCAGACTATTACATGTAAGGTAAGCTGCAAAAATGTAAAGAACTACCATGTGTGAGAGTGTGTGTGCGCAAGTGTACGTGTAAGTGTGTGTGTGCGTGTGTTTTCAAAAAAGGAATAGGTTTCTCAATTCAACCGTATTTATATTTTTTTATAGTTGATAATTTACCAAATTTAATAAGGTATTCACCCAAGATGATTCCAAATGACAAAACCTTCTCACAACCAAATACAATGTTGAAACTGTAAAGTATGACAGTTTGCTTTTTGTAAAGTTAACGCTGAGATATTACGTGATAGGAAAATGTTCAGACATTTTAAGCTAAACATCTGGATTAACTAAAATAATAGTAAAATGAGTTATGTGGTGATTTAAGCAGCTTCTCTGATGAAGAATTGTTCTGTTGAATGTACGTCCACAATGAACGATCTGGATAGCACAAATTATTTCGGTGGTGAAAAATAAAGTCCCAAATACAACCCTCTTTGAATTACGAACAGTGCAAAAAACTCGATTCCTATATTACTCGAGAATAATGCTCGAACACACACGAGCCCTTCAAAAAAATACATCAGTCAAAATTGTTTTCCGCCCGGAGGTAGAATGTTTGCGAAGATTACTTTCACTGATCGTCCGCGGCGGACGATTTTCTTACTTTATGAAACGAAAGGGTGATGTGAAGACGTAAAAATAGTCTAGCCTGGTAATAGAACGTGTTCCTGAACTTCAGTCTCTTTATTTGCATTTTACACATCTTGGTATGAGCCACTTCTAAAGTAAACTAAGATATCTAGAATTTATAAAATCCTTTGGAGTTTGGGTGTTTTCTATGTACAATATGTATGTATTTACAAAAAACAGTATATATGTATTTGTATCAGTTGCTCTGTTTAGCTTTGGACTAGATGGCGTCGTGTGTTAGATGACGGGATTTATTTATTTATTTGCATATGAAATATGAAAGAAGAGTATACTATTAATTGACGTTGTTTTTTTATAATATAATATATATTCTTTTATTCGAAATCTTAAGTGACGCTAAGATAATGTCCTATCTTCACCCTGCCCTCATCGACTAAAATCTAAACACAAATCTTTTTGTTAGAGTTTTATATCCCAGTAACTGTCTCATACAACTATGTTTACATCTTTTAAAGCTCTTAACGTGATATTATAATGCAAAATAATCTGTTTACCATTACATAGGTTAAAGTAAGCCCACTTTAAATGATAGACATGTTTTCACTGATGTCTTAAAACATTTTAAGAGGTACACTTCTTTCATGCAATTTTTTGTAAATATTTACCCGTTTATACTGCGCACGCAATGGAGGCTCTTTAAAGGGATAATTTTCCCCTGTTTTTGTAATGCCTTTCATTAATAATACTCTACTTCTTTTGGTCGCAATGTGATAATATATATAGCCTTCCTTGTTAACCAGGCTAACATTTTTCGAATTGGACCTGGTACTTTCTCAGATTAGCGCGTTCGACTAAACAAACTCTTCAGCTTTGTGATATTAAAATAGCATAGATGTATTAAACTGTTACAAAGAGCTTTGTATTATAGAGATATTTTAACAACTGTACATTCTACTAATTAAATAAATCGCTGATTCTGTGGTAAACATTTAATTGTTTTTGTAAATACAACTAAAATATAATTAAAACTTCTAAGTTAGTAAGGAACGCAGTAAATTTGAACATCAAACTACGGCTTTAACTTTCCCGTTACCGCTGAAATTGCTTTTGGCTTACATAACTAAGGTTCTAAAAGTACCCTCATAAAGTGAATAGTTTCCAATTACGAAAAAAATGTACAGTCAGCCATTGAAAACCTTAACCCTTTTTGTGGTTCGATCGAAATAAAACGAGGCACCCGCTTTGCCGCCAGATTCAGGCTATAGTTAAGACCGGGCCGCTACGTCGCATTGAAGCACAAAATGGAAAACCGGTAAAGGTACCCCAAGGACCGAATGAAGCTCTTTATGTAAATTCGCAATGTACAAAAGGTGGAGTAATGTGAAAGAGAGATTGGGATTCGTTGAAGTTTTTTACGTTCAGGCACTGAACAGAATAGTACTTGATTAACACAGTTCAAAATAAAAATATACATCGTCAAAAAAGACCTAAGTAAGTACGTATTTTCACATTTGCAGAAATAATTCCAAGAGAATAAAGGAGTTAACACAACATATATTACACCATGACACTGTGTCCTCTGAACCGTTAATCGTGGTTGATAAAGAAATATATTAGAATATGTTTATTCGCGTGGTTATATGTTTTTCCGGCTAAATTCAAATGGAATTTACTCCAACGAGAAATACATTCATGACAACAAGGACGAGCAAAATTAAAAGTAAATGAGTGATGTTCATAAAATAAATAATGAAGTATAAAGACCTTTAGGAGAAAAGCTTCAGGAAGGTCTATTTACGAGCGTCTTAAGATATTTGACTTCAACTTTTCTTTGGTTCTAAATATTTTTCTTGCTGTTTTGAGATTTCTAGTAAGAAATTGTTTTTCAGCGATAAGGCCGCTATTGGTACATGGTCATTAATATGCTCCTGAATGTAAACTGTTTTAACTGATGGTCAATAATGTTTATTTTATTCTATTCTGTTCTGTTCTGTTCTGTTCCGTTCAGTTCAGTTCAGTTCCGTTCCGTTCCGTTCCGTTCCGTCCCGTTCCGTTACGTTCCGTTCCGTCCCGTTCCGTTCCGTTACGTTCCGTTCTGTTCCGTTCTATTCTATTCTATTCCATGTTTTGTTTACATGGACCGTAGGCGCAGTGATCTGTGACCAGACGCTGTAGAGGCCGTAGGGATAACCAGTCTGAACGGTCTGCTGACTGAGACTTGGTAGACGATCATCGCTGTGGGAGTGAACATGATGGTCGCGTTGCTGGTCGCGTTGCTGCTTTGCTTTATTGAAGACTGCTTACAATCACATCGGGGTCGGGAGGTATCAATGGTATATTTTAAAACCAGCTGAAGCTATGTTACCCGCGCTTGTTTTTGTACCTTTACAATACATACAGAGGGCCACACCGCAGAGTTAAGCTAGTGAAATGTAAAAATAGCCAAGCTACTTATCATATACCTATCACCTTATATCGTCAACTCTCTGCCCGTGAAAGTTCAGACAGATCGTCAGACAGACAGACAATAATTTAAATATACATTTAAGAAAAATCTGTTCATTTAAAATTATAAACAGACGCTTCAATTTTATATATTTGTATAGATATAGCATCTGATACTGTAGACCAAACTAACGCAAAAGCAATAAGTAACCCCAACATAATTGTAACAGACCGCCAAACGTTGTCGAGGGACCGCAAGTTATGGATCGGACCTGTAACTACGTATATTGGTATCAAAATACTCCCAAAGGATGACCTTAGATACCCGAATATAATAATACAGTAAACAAAGTTACACTCATATATATATGTATATACACATTGCCATTGAACTTTGAAATTTTTGCGACACAATCAATCTAATTATCTATTAATCTAATAAATCTATTTATCTTTATTTATAACAGTGCTAGCTGACCCACGCAACGTCGTTAGCGTCCATTTATGTATTGCATAGCTCATGCTCGGTTATTATTAGTCTAAGCGTGATGTTGAATGCCCTGCCTTAGGCACACCAGACAAGTATGAAAATCGGTTGGACAGTTTTGGAGAACATAGTTAAAAACAATGTGACAGGAGACTGACATATAATATATTTGTAATTATAAATGTCGTGCAAGTGTGAGTGTACAGTCATTATCAAAAGACTAAAAACTATACTTCTAAGCCTCGTAAGCAACGAAGGACCACTATGTACGCAGGGTGTATTTTGACACCACTGTCGAGTTACTTGGGGTGATTTAAATAAAACCACCGTATCGCACTATACTAATAATATAAATATTATACATAAATATAGACCCAATACGACAAATAATATACGGGTCTTGAAAGGATTAACAAAAATAAATATTAGGTCTATTTAAGCCGCCACGTGAACCAAACTATATCGTAATTTAGAAATTGTGAGATATGCCATGCAATAGATCGACAAACTAAATTCACGTTGCTTCTAAACAATCTGATTAATTAGAACATACTATTTAGATAGCCTAATCACTATAACTTACGCAAAAAATTTACGTAATGAGCCAACATAAATACATAAATACTTTTTTTTGTAAATACATGCATATTATGTATAGAAAACTTCCAGACTCCGAAACAAATATTTTCAGATCATACAAACGTTTGGTCCGACCTAGGATTCGAACCCGAGACCTCATGAACAGCAGTCGCATACGCTACTACTGCGCCACCGAAGCAGTTAAAATCTACTACATGATGCTTGTATAAAATCTACTACACTTTAGTCTAGGTTGTAAAATACACTGAAGTAAGTAGCTTCAGAGAACAAAACTTAAAGCGTTTGATTTCTAACAATAACTTTGTAGGTCTTTATAAGCTTTGTGTATCTTTGACGACACGAATCTACTTATTGCTAGATTTAGCTAATAACATAAGAGAAAATTAATTAATCGCTTATCGTGGTTACGCTATTTTTTGAATATGAATTACTCAACTGCTAATATTTACCTGGTTGATTTCGCTGAAACCTATTGTATAGAGACCGGCACGTAACTTGGCCAGATTCGTTAGATGCGCAGAAGTCATTTTTAAAGTCCCTTTGGTTGATAAAGAGACGCGGGGAGTGTATTAGCATCGTTCCGAATAAGCGATTGGAGCGTCAGTCGTCTACACTTTCTTTTGGTTTGTTTTGATTTGTTGCGCTAGTGTGCAATGCACGAATTTACCCCCACTACGTTGATATCTAGCCAAGTTGTAAGTAGCCAAGTGCCGGCGCTTATAGTATGGTTGAATGGTTAAGATTGTCAAAACACTAACTTTTCAATTCCTTTTTAAAATGACTTTTACGTATTTCTTGTTTTGTAAGTTGTGAGAGGTTAGAATTTAACAATAACCGAACTTTCCATTTGAATATTTTTACTTATGTTTTCAAAGATAACAGTCAGGTACTATCATGTCATCGGAAACGGCTACGTGTGAACATTGTAATAAAAGGAAAATATATTTTATTTTGCTGCTATTTTTAGAGTTCCGAAGTAAGAATACAATTCCTTCTGATACTTATCAGGACAAAAAGGGATTTCTGATATATGTCAAGCTATAGAATCATTTTTAATAAAAATATATTAATAATACATGTAGAATTCTATGACACAGAAAGACTTTCCTTTAAATGACTTTATGTTTAAATGAAAAAAATTAAGAATTATTATCGATATTTATAAACTAGAGTTATAGAGAATTATTTCAATCAATAAATAATTGAATTATCAAACTCTCCGATTTCCCGACAGAAACAAAATCTGTTAAGATTTTTTATCATGAATTGTGTTTATTGTTAACGTGATTAAATGCGATGGGATATCGCTAAAATCATGAGTATGGTGACCATCAATCTTGGATTTTGCTTATGCTTTCTCTCAGGCAGAGTCACTTTAGCAGGAAAAAACAAAATTTTGACCATTGAAAACTTTAATTATTGCCAGTTTTACTGAACTAGTCGAAACTCATCATTATTTTGTGAAATGAAAGTAAAATATTGTGAAATTGATTTCAGTATTAGTGGTAATCAGCGATTTTATTTAAATAAAGATAATCACATCAAGAACAATATCACAACTAAACACTATAAAGTTTGTGCTGATCCTCATACTAAATATACATCAAACTTAACATGAATTTCATTTCGCTCTCAAAACTTCAATTTTAATTTTGAAACAAACATTTCAATAGCTGGAACTAGTAACAATATTTCAGATTAGTATAATTTAAATTTACTGGAAACCTATTATTCCAAAGCATATACCGTTTCTAAACTAGACACGATGTTATATTGTAATACATAGACAACTCGAACTAACTCGCTAACTTCAAATGTAGCGTGTTCCGTGGTATATTAGAACCCTACTGTGATTGCCATCATACTATAATATTATTAATATACTCCTTCATAAGCCTCTTAATATCTGTAGAGTGGGTTCTCGTACTGATCCGGTCGTAGTAATAAATATAATTAATAATAAATTGTGTAGTTAAGATTTTAGACGTTACCGTGGGAGAGCCACGCTTCGGTATAAATGAATTGACTTGATACCACGACCTCACAGAAAACCGGTGTGAAACTGCACTTGCCCATCATAGGAAAGTTAGGCCCATCCTCTAACATTTCTATGATGGCGCAGTTGAAACATAGTATGTTAACCCAGGTAATCAACTGCGCTAGCGTTGGAGAATTCTTCTCTGGGCGTCCGTGCTCAGGACACAACGCTCCTGAGCGTGATCGCCCAGGCTGCCCCTCGTATTCTGGAGAGGCAAAATTGCGCTTAATCATACTCGGGTCAAGAGCCCTACTACGCTCATTGTGAACTTTTGCAACATTAGGGGATAGCATAGTGATCTTAATGCTGTCGGTTACCACCTCGAGACAGCAAAGCCAGCCTTGTTCTTCTACTTGAAGATGCAGATATCGTCTCCAGCGGACACATTCTACATCGCTTATCCTAGATGCGGACTAGAACATTCCTTCATGTCTTAGGCCGGAGTATGCGTGTACGTCAGAGACGATATCAGTTTTCTTCACCTCAGCAATCTTGAAGGTGGAGACCTCTCCACCTTCAAGATTGCTGATCTGGCTCCGAGTAGACAGCGACGACCATTCCCACGACTATGTGTGCCTCTATAGGTCCCATAGCGGTGATGTTGAAATTGACCAACTCATTGAGCACATCCAGATGGCTACAGACTAGGTGCAGGAGCAGATCCCCTCCGTAGCGATATACTTTGTGATTTTAACGCCCACTACGCCCACTGGCTTAGTACCAGTAGAACTGATCATGCGCGGAGATCTTTTCACAACTTCGCCCGGCATATGGCCTGACATAACTGGTTACCACGCCCACTCAAGTCTATGATGTGTAGGATCAGAATTCTTCATTGTAGGACTTCTGCTGAATTCTCATCCGGTCGGTTACCACGTATCCGTAAAACCTCGGACTGGACTGAAATTTGTTAGGCAACCCATATTAAATTGAATATAAAATACGTTTAATCACATAAGCAGAACGGTGAAGGTCGTTATACTCGTATGTCGGGATCTAATACTATAGTTCAAATACATTCTAAAACAAAACTCACTTGTAGTAATTCCACTTTTTTATTAAGTTCACTCCTGATCGGTTTCACCTTATGGCACTATTAATTTGCTGCGACTACGATAGACAAAATAAGGAACTGTTGCTAATATACTATATCTTATATTCTATTTCTGCCTCGTACAGCAACTATTTATAGCTGTAAATTATTGCCTTGAATGAAAATTGCTTTAATGATAAATTAATATTGAAGTTACCGCAACTGACATTTGCCGACACATGTTATGGAGCCCTTAGCAGCATAACCAAATTATTATTGAATAGACTGTTTTATACGTTTTTTTGAAATGTGTAGATAGATGTGAGATTACGTCGAGAACTCAAAGTAAGAAACAGAACAACAGTTTCCATCTTGGTGATAGTTGAGGCGACACATCAAATTGGAATATTTGGCTCAAATTGGATAGTTCAGTGTAAAATGGGTTACTAGTGCTCATAATATTCTGTCTGAACAATTTCAGTTAAACATATATACACCATTAAAATATGTCTCTTTTCAAACTTTTTGTACATTTAAATGTATGTTTAAAATGATTATTCCTTGTGCAGTGTCGAATTAATTAAAACACACATTATTTATGTTGTTGTGGATATAAGTTGAATTCACATTATAAGTAATCACTCTGATCTAATCTTTTCTTAACACTCTTTCTCTGCAAATATATATCTGTAATACTACTACTGTCTTATAAACAAAATATTTGTGTTATCTGCCAATATTTGTTTCGGAGTTTGGGTGTTTTCTATGTATAATGTGTATGTATTTACAAAAAAAAAGTATTTATGTATTTATATCAGTTGTCTAGTACCCATAATACAAGCTCTGCTTAGTTTGGGACTAGATGGCGATGTGTGTTAGATGTCCGAAATATTTATTTATTTATTTATTTAATAAAAACACTGTCTGGGTACAAACTAATCATAGCTGAGGGTATATGTTTGTGTATGCAATGCAAATATAAAAATTTTGATGATCGAAATTTGCACTCTGCCCTCGCATTTCTCTAATGCACTACCTACTACGATGCTTGTGAGTGTTTTCGTTGGCAGAGAGAAACATGAATGAATATTTTAGAATTTCATTGCAAATTTTTGTGCAAAAAATACTAAAAAAACACGCGCGGTGTTAGCCGAGTGTGTATATATTAATGTCAGTTGGATCACATAATATTTTAGACTTATATTATTTCAGTATTATTTTATAATTGTATAATGTGTAAATATAATTAAATAAACAATGAAGCTACTGCTAAAAATGTTCGAAAATCCTTCTAAACGTATAAAAAATACAAAAAACGATATTAAAAAATTCTGAAATTACTGTAACAAAATGTCCGAAACGGGGATAAATATTTTAAATAAGGTTTATTAATGTCTTAGTGATTAGTGATTAGTTACTTAATGATTAGTTACTTTGTAATTCGGCTTGCCTCCAATAGATTATACTATGGCCTGTTTTTGGAAGTCGCCACACGAATGAATCGATGATATAAATAAATCATACCACTTTAAATGGTTTTTTACCTACAAAGTACCACAGTCTAGTGTCAAGGAGTATACTATTTGCAGAGATGTATTTATGAGAAAGTTAAATCCTCGAAATTTCTGCCGATTATGGTGCCGAAGTCCTCTCAAATCCTAACCTTACTCAGTCTGTGAAAAGCAATAAATTTGCAAAAAGCTATTTACCAAAAATTGTCTTCTCGTGTTAATATATAAAAATAAATCTTACTTCACACATATCAAATCAGACTTCAACAAGCGTGATCAGATAAAAGGTTCATCATTTATTTACTTTTTTTAATGGAATATCTACTGTAATACATTCTATTGATGTTATTGAACCCGGAAAAAATGGATCTATCTATAAATATCCATTTACCCGCAACTCCGGTCTCGTGAATGTTATATTTCCTTCCTTCGGGAATAGTATATTTTAACACGATTAACGAAAAAAGTATAATATTTTTAAGGTTCATGTTAGTAAGTAAAGGCTTCCTTACTCCATTATATACCCTAAATATCTGGAAAGAGTTGAATGTAGCCAGCAGATTTTTTTTTATGGATATGATATGAAAACAAAGACTATGTGGCGTATTAAATAGTTTTTGGCGGAGGGGCTCTTGATTAAGTTGCAAGTCATAGGTTATCACAATGCAAAGTTAACAATCCTAGCCAGGCTATCAATGGGTATGGCTGGGTGATAGTACATTGAAATACCTCCATAGTTTCTATAAGAATAATCGCTGTAGTAGTTACGAGTAGTTGGAGGCCTGAATCTATATGACTTCAATATCACCTACGTGGTTTGAAAAGGACTGCTGCCAGTCATCGTGGTGGCCCACTATAACCTAGATTGGGTAAAGGCCCGTAGGAAAAGGAAAGATAAATTAACAAAAGGAACGAATTGATTGGCAAAGTTTTTCTCCAGCATTACTCCATTTTCGTCCGCCAATTTATCAATGAGGTATACGGTTAAAATTATTGACAGTAGTTACTTTTTCCATAAAAGTACGTAAAATTATGAAAATGTAAAACATAAATAATAAAATGTACCTTTTTATAAGTTAACATGAAAAATCGTAATAATAAATAAAACTTATTTCATCATATTTAGCAAGGAATTCCAGTGCTAAAACCATTTTTTTATCGATAAACTGAAAAGCTCTTTAATTTGCCCTTTAATATCCGTTCACTAAATCAGGATAAAAATTAGACGGTGTATTTACGCGTGTTCTAAGAAAAGGAAAAAATGCTTTGTTCTATTACTGTCATCTGTACGATCGTTCCCTTAGGAGTTGATATTATTTTTTCAAAAGATATCTTATTTTTAGCGAAGACCGACGAAATAAAGGGAGACGCGCTTTCATTTGTAGAAAATCGTAATAATGGCTGCTTTTTACCTGTCATCGATGTCTGTTTTTGATTATACTTTTGTTATATTGAAATCTTTTGTTTAGTTTTTTTTTGTTCTTTCGGTGTGTCTGTACATAATATTGTGAAGGTACGTTAATATTTTGGTGTCTATTGTTGATTGATGTGCCTTTGTTGAAATGTTCCATCATATCAGTTGATAAGCAAATGGAAAAATGCTATCATTCCTTCTTCTTTCCTTTATTTCTAATTCCCTTGTAAGTTTTTTTATACTCTAAAAACACAAATTAATCTATTCAGTTCGAATCTGATATTTTAATCTATATAAATCAAATGAACCACTAAAGTATCTAAGCGCACAACTTCTGAGCAACTGCACCAAATTGGATAATTATTAGTTTTATGAATTTGTTATTGTCAAGACAATCTGTCTGAGAATCGGTCTGTATAGAAGAAAATTAAAAGTAAAGCAAAAAAAATATGTCACAAAGTTCGGCAGGTCAGCAAGTTTAAGAATAAGAAACAAAACATAAAACACTAATTATACTCGTAATACACAAAAAAAAACAATCAGTTTTTAATATTACAAGCTGTGCTTAGTTTGGGACTAAATGGCGTTGTGTGTTATATGTCCGAAATATTTAAAAAAAAAAATAATCCTGAGATGATGTTCCTGATGTTTTTAGCAACGACATTACAAAATAAACGAAAATTTAGGTTTGTGTCTTTTTAAAGAATAAAACATCAAAACTAATATGTTAGTAGCATATTGTATATATTGATGTGTTGTTTATTATTCTTTTTAAAACATTAAAACTTATAAGGACATCTAAGAAACAAATAAAATAAATAAATATTTTTAGACATTTTCACGCAACGCCATCCAGTCCCAAGCTAAGCAGAGCTTGTACTATGCTAGACAACTGACATTAATACTTATATTTTTTTGGTAAATATATACATGTTATACATAGAAAACACCAAAACTCCGAAACAAACAAAAGAGCAATGCTGATATAGTTTTAGAAATTAACATGGATGGCACAGTGCTATAATCCGTCTTCTCGGTGCTTTATACTGTACTGTAGTAGATTCGATTCTTGCATAGGACAGCACTATGAGTTCACCACAAATTGTTGTTGTGTGTCTGGGAATTATTGATGTCCGTTTTATGGATGCTAGAATTATTCTTAGTACAGAAGATAGATAGATATATTCATAGAGAAATTCTTTATTTATACACCGTGTTACAACATTACAAGATAGTATATACAATATCAGATATACATATATTTCAGACATAGTAAAAAAATCGAAGCTAAGCAAGCTTTATGTATTAAGCTTACTTTACATTATCATAAGCAAGTAAAGTTATTTAAAAAACAAACCCGACTGCGTCAATATCTGTCATCTTTATTAAATTCAGTTTTTTTATAAAACACATAAGTTATGCATATATTCGTAATCGCCGTTAAAAATCTTTTATTTTGATACTACACTCAATGTATTTACAAATCATTTTTTTGAGATTACTTTTGGCGCCAAAAATCCACTGTGTCACTCTCACGACTAAAACTAATCTATTGACATCACTCACATAAAAATATGACAAGCCATCTAGGCTCTAGGGCGTGCTAAATAAATATACACACATATACTTACTGTCTCTCAAAAACATAACCCACTTTCTTTTGCAGTCGGGTAAAAACACACCATTCGTACAATATTCGTAAAGGAAAATTAGTATTGTAAATTAATATAGTATAAATAAAACATTAACTTTCTATCAGTATTATTTTCTATATAGCATATAAATAGACATAATTGTGTATATAACACATATATATAAATAGAAAAAATATTAGTATTAGCATGTATTTTGATATGTGATTTTTATAGAATTCACTTTTAACCTTTACATTTTTTCTACTATTTTTTTCATCTTCTTTTTTCTCTTTTCGCACCTAACTGCCCATGGATTCGTATTTGTTTTTTTTACAATTTTTTTTTCCTGTCCCAAGGTTGTCTGGAAGAAATTGCTTTTTAGCGATAAGGCCGCCATTTTTACTCGGTAATTCAATTGATGTATTATGTAAACTATATATTTATGTAAACTGTTATATCTGTTGTACAATAAAGTGTATCCTATTCTCTATTCTATTCTATTGTAATTATGCATTTGTCTATATATCGGTTTTTAAAAATAGCTCTAGAAAAATAGCTAGGTCTAGCATACAGCAAGTATACAGCCTATGTATTTTAAAACTAAAAACATGAAAAAATATTTAATAATGATATACTAATTTCATTTATATACATTTTAAATTTACAATTGCAATAAAGTTCAGAGTAAAAATAATAATAATTAAAATACACTTCACTCAAAGAAATAGGATTACATAGGAAGTCATACATCTCATTGCAAAGATCTGTCATAATTGATACATGTTCCATAGTTCCATGATTCCTCATATGCACTACACAAACACCATCAACAGTAACGAACGAAGCAACCCACTTGGCGTAAGCCCGTGATGGGTTCGCATTTACTAGCGTCACAGCTAAGGTAAAAAGAAATATAATAATATTTATTAACTGTCCAATTGCAAATTAGAAGAAAATTCATAACTTTCACCTATTTTTACGTCAACATTCCAAACATGCTAAATGATAAAGTTTAAAATATTATGAAGGCTAGATAAGTAAAACATAAGTAGAATGTGTGGCATGACGAGCCCGCATTCTGATGTGGTTTATGTTTATTTTCGATTTCACTTTGGTTAGTATACGCGAAGGAGGGTTATGAGATTAAATTTGATGAAAACAGATGAAATGAAAATATTTTAATAAGAAAATTGAATGTTTTGAAGATACATTTTGCAACGTTGAATAAGGTTTCATATTATTTTGTAATTTGAAACAGAATTGTTTATATTATTTTGTAATTTAAATATATAAATACCTCTCTTGATGACCAGCTACAAAACAGAATAATTTTCACAATACATTTTAGTCTTACACAAACTTATGAATTTGGCAAATAACTTTAAACAAACGATGCAACTAAGAGTGATTGTTTCAGGTACATATTTTATGATAATTAAATTAATGAATATAAATTGTGCATCGTTTTTATCAAGAATAATATTATATTGTCTCAAGAATCTCTTTCGGACCCAATACTTTACTTTTCATTTGACCAATATTTTAAGTTTTTACGAGTTTTTAATTTTTCTCTTACATTTTTTAATATACTACCTGTTTCAGAGACTTCGAGGAGAAACGTTCACTCCAATAATGATTTACACATTCGTTTATTGATTTACTCAAAATGCAGTTCTGTGCTTATTTTTTAGTATCAATATTTTACAATACTGTTTTGTGTAAGTTAACTACTATTATTAAGCGTAGTATACATACACATTTATGTTTTACAAAAATATTGTGAATGGCTATAGTCGCGTATTTTTCCTAAAACAGATAATTAAGAATATTATTTATTTCAGGTGAAGAATTTCCTCTTAGAAACTTAATATCCAAGAACGTTCCCGAATATGTGATATTTCCAGCATTTGTAATGTCGCCTATGTCAAGAAATGAAGAAAATGGTGATACAAGCATAAATATTAATGAAAATACCAAACAAATGTTTGTGGTAAATGATAAAAAGATAATATTAAACGGTTATATCCAAGAAGATGATCCTAATATCGAAATAAATTTTAGGCAGGCGCTGGATAGAGGAAATAATTTAAAAATAGATTTAAAACAAACTCAACTAAACGAAACTTTTAGTAACATAACAGAAATGAATAACAATGGGACTGCTGGAAAAGACGAAGTCACCACACAAGATGCTACTTCACTTTTAAATGTAACTGAAAACATGACAACAGAACTCTACACAACTACAGAAATACCAGGATTCTATCCAAATCCACGGTATAACAATACTAATATCAATTCATTGGCGATTACAGAAAAAAATCCAGATTCTACACTAAATCCACCTTTAACAGAAGAGCAACATCAAAATTTCACAATGAATACAACTAATAGTATTATGAAAGCAAATAAAACAGAAGAAGATTTAATAGCCATCACTGACTACCCAATAGAAAATACGTCTGACAGTCAAATAAAAGGTGTCTTTAAAGATGCCTTATATAACAATGCTGAGATTGATCAGTTATCAATTACGACAAATTTTTATACAAATGAATTGCCGCCCTCAGCTCTGCCGCCGCCACGAGATGATAGATGGACTAATTTCTCATCATCAAAGAAAATGTTACCGCCGTTAAATGACTTCAAACCATTAGCAGGTTTGTATTATGATGGATTTTTGCACAAACCTGTAACCAAATCCTCTGGCTTCGTGCCGTATAATAACTATTATCATTACTATTAATTTTGATGAGTGACCTATTTGAAATTCAATATATAAATTATTGTACTTAATATTTTTTTCACTACGTTTTTTAGAAATTATATTTCTTCTTTTTATATACTATTTTATTAATCATGTAATGGAATGGAACTAAAATCATTGTGAAAATGTTACGAAACTATGTATACGACAGCATTCTCACATATCCAACGAGTGCTAGAATCATAAAACCTGAACAATACTGGTAACTACGGTAACTGGAGAGGACTCTAAAACTGGTATTGTTAGAACATACTCGTAAAGTAAGTAGTAGCTTTTGTATTTTGACTCATGTGTGAAACATTGTCATGAAGATCTACACGACAGGAGCTCTGTTTTATCATCTACTTATATTTTTATTACTATTTCGAATTTGTCTTGATACTTATCTGATGAAGTCGAAAGAATAATAAAAAATTTCAGAAATCTTTTTAAATATCAAGTTTTGAGTTTACTAATGGTTATATTGTGTCAATTTAAGCTTTATTGTCGCTTATTTTAGTGTTTTTGTTTATAATTAATCACTTTAATGCGATAACCGATGATACGAATGGCAGACGCACGGGCAAAAGCTAGTAAAATTATAAAAATAACAAAAGTAGAACAATACACTGTCAAGGGATTCAAGGTTGTAAATAAATTTACAGTCTAGACTCATCGTGATAAAATAGTAGCACACCGATTAAGTTTTATTTTTTAATGTTATGTTTTGCCTCACCGCCTGTAAACTATGTTTAGCAGCTACCCTGCGGTCGGCAACAGAAATAAAACTACAGGTGACTTTCCGCACATTTATTATTCAGCTGATATCGCTGACTCGCCATTCGAACTTGCCTGTAAAATGTACTCGAGCAGGAAGTAGACTTTACTTTAAAGTGTTATTGTTAGGACAAGGGAGGAAGCACCGATTGATTTTCAATTTTACACCGTTCGTTTTCAGATAGAAAATGCTTTGTGAGTTTTCTAAATTTTTTTGCATTTAAGTTTTCTTAAAAAAATGTTTGCTGTTAATAGTAATGGGAATAATGTCAATTAATATTGAAGCAGTAAATGATGATATCTTCTAGTCGTACACAAAAGCCTGCACGTTTGATTACTTTTATTAGTAAAGATAATATAAATACCTACTTTTAATACCTTGAACCATTAAATGATCATTAAAATAACCTTAAAATTTATATCAAAATCATTTTAATTTCTGTCTTTCACCAACTTTGATAGCTCATAGATATTCGATTTAACGACAAGAGACTGATATTAAAATGTTATCAGTCGAGTTTAATTGTCTTTATAATAAGGTTCCAACATCAATATTCAAAGTAAGTATTTGTCTGTGCAAACAGTACCCTCGACAAATCGTCGTCTAGAATAAGATATTAGGGGACAGAACTTGACGCATTGACCCCTTTTTAAAGGTTAATGTCTGGCGCTCCGTGTACGCCACCTGAATACCAACTACGTGTGATGGCCCTTTTGAAGTTTTGGCACTCATGGTGATAAAATGAAATTCGCATAAGTTTTTTGGTTGAACTTACTTTTACCATGAATATAGAAGGAATTTGTTAGTTGTTTTACTCACTATACTTTGAAAACAAACAATGACAAAGAGTTAAACGCAAGCACTTGTAATTTGAAGGTTTGAGTGTCTAAGTTTTGCTCGCTATTTTTTACCCTGTAAATTTCCTAAGATTCGTCGTAGTCAAATCGCGCTATCGCCTCGAAACCCCTTTATTAAACGTGAAATTTTGCTTGGTTTGGTAGAGTTGCGAGATTCAGATTATATACTTATTCTTGCCATAAATATTGTTAAGATAAAAGGATTTTTTTTTGTACGTAACAGTTATTTTTTAGTATATTAATTCAATAGTGTTATATAAAACCATTAAAAATATAAAAAGCCTATTCAAAGTGGTCTCCATTGGCTGCAGTGCAGTACTTTAAACGTTGAGACCAGTTATGAGTAGCAGCACTCACTCTTTCTATGTAAAAATTCTTCACTGCCAGTCGTATGAATTGCTTTAGGGACTCATAAAGCAATCCAATTGTATCATGGCGTTTAGAGCCTTAATCTTTAAAACTGATCTTAAATCATAATCCAGTAGATAAAAATCATGACTAGATATTGGCCAGTCTTCAGCTCTGATGAAGTTCGTAACGTTCATTTCTAATTAAATTTGGGTGGATCGAGTTTGATGACCCGAGTATTAAATATTGTATTAGCCCGGTACACAAAAATTTGAGTAATACCAAGCGTATGGAGGATTTAATAAATTTTGTTTAGCTGCGAACCTACTTTATGCAATGCAATCACAGCGATTCGGTTCTCTTTATCAACCCACTCCATTTTAATATCACAAAATATTTTACAATGTCTCGGCACAAGAATAAAAAAATACAATAAAAATCAATATAATTATATATATAAAATTTATAAACATATAAATTTAAATAGGTCCAACAATCATTGAAACGAAACTTTGGTGTTTGTTTGTGTAAAAAATTTTAAAATCAAAAGTAAATTAATACTGCACAAACAACATACCTAATGTTAAAGAACTTGGATTTTTCACAAGGCTTTTTTCAGCAAGTTTGCCTGCACCCTTATTGTAAGCTTGTTACGCAAAATGCACAACAAAGTATGTTCTAATTTTGAACCACTCGGTACTGAGCACATTCCAACTGCAGTATGCAGAGCGAATATTCTCCTCTCGTTTATTCTCCTACCTACATTTTCCCTTTAACCTTTTAGCGTTTTATTGCAGTATATTGCTTTAATCTGCTGCTTTAGTTCAATTGGTTCTAAACTACCGGATTTAGTATGCACTTGTTTCATGCCTTTGAAGATGGGTTTGGTATTTGTTCATTAGTCCAGATTCTGTTAATTTTCTTCTATACAAACCTTGTCTTAATAGTAAGGAACACATAAAAAATATTGTATTTTAAAATTTGGTGCCTACGATCGGAAGTTATGCGCGTACATACATTTAGGCGATTCAGTTCTATTTATGTAGTGTCTTAATCTTTTGGGTATTGACGAGGAGTTGATTCAAAACCAGAGTAAATAAATACACTACGATTATGATAATTTTATTCATCTATATAACATGAACGTATTTATATTGTAGAATGTAATTATATGAGTAATGAGTAATTTTATGATTTTTGTGTAGACATTCAGAGTTTAATTTCCTACTATGTAATTATCTATAAATATCACATTTATAGATTGTTTAGTTACTACAATGCGAATAAAAAAACAATAACTTTAACTTAATAGGGATTATAATACTTACTACTTATATTTTTGGTGTATTACATAAATAGCTTATCATAGCTAGAGTAAGTACACTTTTTAATATAGTTTAAAAACGGATGAATAAATAAAGCAAAAATCTTTTTTGTAAAAATCATAGATTACTTTAACCGTCTATATTCGTACACACATATAGTTGCACTAAATAGCGATCAAACAGTATTAAAAAAATAGTTTTTAATGCACACTGCATATACAATACATCATTCTCAAAACTTATCTATAATATTATTATCATCCTCTATGGTTGTAATGTCAATCAACTTTCAATTAGGCTAGACACTATGACGCTGTGTAGAGATATGGCTTCGCTGTGCATCTTCTACCGAATTAGCTATGGGATTGCTCTGAGGATTGTTCGGTCTGATCCTTGTCGCCTTTCTGCTATCGTTCTATGCGACAGAAGTTCCATCTCCATTATCATCTAGAAGATGAAGTTGGCAGTCCACAACTGTGCGTTCCCCCAGAAACTTTCTGCCTTGTAAAACAAAACTTTGGAATGTGCTTTTGCCTGCGGTATTCCCGGATGAATACGACGTTCAAACCTTCAATAAAAGAGCTTACTCCTTCTCAAAAGATCAGCAACGCACTTATGACGCCATTGGTGTTGCGGGTGTCTACAGGCGTTGATAATCACTTACCATCAGGTGAAACGGCTGTTCGTTTACCCCCTATTCAATTAAAAAAGATCATGAGTTTCAAAGATGTGTAATAACAAAAATAATAAAGCCTCGTTTCTACTACAGACTGTTAAAATTTTAATACCATTAGTCTTATATGGTCTTCACATTTATTTAGTTCACAATAATATTGCAAATATCTGATAAAAAAAATTCTGACTTAATAATATTCATTCGCTATTTTCAAACTATAAATATACTAAACTTTAGTTACCCTATAAATAGTGACACATCTGCCCATTTAACGGTCGGCCTATGCCATAAACACGACTACATTTTTAAGAGAATATATTATAGATAATAGTATATTTTCTGTTTTGTTACTTCACTCATCTATGTGACATAATTTAATGAAAGTAACTTTTATAAAAGCTGAGGGATTAATAAATATGTGCAAATATCAAAACAGAAGATACAAAACAACTCTTTCAATAATTCTTATATCTACATATCAGATGGTAATGAAATCTGAGCCCCAGATACGCGGAGCTCAGATTATTGAGCAAGGCGTCAGGCTCGAACCCTCAATGCGGTATTACATATGATTTATTTTAAAGGGTGGGGTACTCAACATGTTTCCTTAGATAGCTTTTGAACATCATACGTGTATAACTAGCTCGTTGAATCTGAATGTTTGAAAGAACTTGAGAAATGATTTATTGTTCTTTACATATCATTCTAGGTATAGTATTATGTAATGGTTTCTTTTCATTTAAAGGTTTGTTTTATAAATGGTATCTATGTATTAATGACAGGTTTATATCTATAAACTCATATATACGAGATAACAACTCAATAACTATTTCCAGACCTTCACGACTTTTACATGTACATATGGTTTTTGTTAGGGTTGCGTACCCAAAGGGTAAAACGGATTATAATTACTAAGACTCCGTTGTCCGTCCGTTTGTCTGTCTGTATATCTGTCCATCTATCACCAGACTGCATCTCATAAACCGTGATAGTTAGGTAGTTGAAATTTTCACTTGAGGTGTATTTATTTTGCCAATATAATAAGGAACACTAAAAACAGAATAAAAAATGTATTTAAGGGGGTTTCAATACAATAAACGTGACTAATTTTCCATTTGCACGTGTCTGACTAGCACTTGGCCAGTTTTATTGTGTAGCGGGACCAACTTAATAGTTAACAAAATAAATAGTAGCAATAAAAATGCTTTTCTTTTTACTAAATAACTTAGTATCGTTTCATTAACTATATTCATTATTCAAGGAAATAGTATCTTATATTCTTCCTCAAGAATCAAAATATCTTAATTTCAAATTTCATCCAAATTGGTTCAGCGATTTAACCGTGACAGCGTTACAGACAGATAAACAGAGTTACTTTTACATCTTTAATATTAGTTTGGATTTTCTTTCAAACACTCTTTAGTCGTATATGAAAGAATACGATGGATCACTCCAAGGCTGTTCTAAGACAGGTAACCGATTAAATTGGATTAAAGCGGCCTAAAATATTTTTGACGTCTACAAAAGACTAGTAAATAACTGACGTTGTCTTCCATTAAACTTTAATCAGTTTTCCTTCTTCCTTCTTCACTTTGCTATCTTTGTATTTTTTTTTAACACTAATCTCTTACATTCATATGTCATTGGCAGAATTGTCGACATCGGCACAGATTGCCATATCCAAAAAAAAAACTGACGTTGTCAAAGAATCTATTGATCTGTAATAATATTAATTATGTTTTTTTTTTGTTTTTGCGAAAGACGGTCCCCATTTCATGTCATCCACATTTTTTATATTTTTTATCATTAATTCCATCACGACAAAGACTTGAAGACTCGAAGACTTAGAATTGAAGACTTGAATTACTTGACATTAGCAGAAATAGCTGATCCGGCTGATTGCCATTCATCAAAAGAAGAGAAATATTAATTATTTTATTTTATTGCTTCGTTGATCTAGTGGTTAGCGTAAGTGAATGCCGATCAAGAGATCACAGGTGTGATACCCGGTTGTAGTAGTTCTTCGATTTTCTTACAAGAAATTCTTAGTAGCAGTCCGGGGATATGGGAGACGGTGGCGTTTCCCACCCGTTCTTCGGAGAGCACTTTCCCAGTTGTCATGAACATCAATGACAAATGTTATTTGGAATCCATCATCTTCCTAACCTTTATTACTTCCAAGATTAACTGGGGTCGGCTACTTGAATCAAAACCCAGTCAATTCTGAGTTGCGGAGTGTCGATACCAGTCGCTCCGTGGAAAAACTGTTCAAGTAAAACTGGTTGAACTAGTTGCCGATGCCCAAATAAGGTTGAGAAAAATAAAGGCTACGAACATGAACAAAAATATATTGTATCAAGAACTTATACTGTATTTCATTTATACTAAACATTGAATTTTTTTTTGTAATAATCGAAAACGGAGGCCCATATGGATTATGGGCTATTCCCCTCAACCCCCTCTTCATCCTCCAAGGCCGGCAACGCACTTGTGATGCCTCTGGTGTTACAAGTGTCCATGGGCGGCGGTAATCGCTTACTATCAGGCGATATGTCTATTCCATAATAAAAAGCTAATAATATCTAGGTATTTACAAAAAAGTGTGAATGTATTTATATCAGTTATCTGATTACCATAGTACTTACAAACTCAGAATGGTTTACAACTAAAACATACTGTGTGATAGATGTCGAAACATTCGATTCGACATTTTTACACTAATATTTTAGAACGAAAATTATATTTTTTACTATTTTACATACATATTTTATTTAGAAAAAAATAAAATGAGATGAACGAATCAATTTTACAATTACTTGCAAGGCCACTCATTCCCAGCGGCGGTTCCGGCCCAATGTAAAATTAATTTCTGTTTACACACTGGAGGAATTATTTCGCTTGATGTACAGATTATTTGAGTAAGTATCTACACTTCCCAAGATATTATGTTTAGACACTCTTTAATCACATTATTATTTAATAATATTATTTTGGTTTGTCTATCTTTAATTTTAGCAATACCAATGTATAACGCAACCTGCCTCTAGTAAATAAAAGATATTGTACCCGCTCTCAATGAAAATTGTACTTTCATTGGGCTACCAAAGTGACGCTAATGTAAGTCCTGACATCACGATAATTTTATTTATTAATAATTATTACACGAGATATCTTATATTTTAATTAATACTGCTATTCATAATTTAAAGTATGGTGTCTATTGATATATTAATCAATAGACACCATACTTTAAATTATGAATGGATCAGGTATTTGTGATAAACAACGGAAATGAATCATCCTACATTTTTTCACGAAAATCTGATAAAATAAACAATAAACCTACCTACTTAAACAACGAGACAGCAAAATTAATTAAACCATTGGTTACGTACATCGTATTCGTACACAACTCGTGAGATTGTTCGGTAAACACGTTCAATTTCGGTGAAGCAGAAAAGCGAGAATGTTTGCGGTCTGAACTACCTGAGCTATGATGCTTTAGAATACGTAATGTATGCATCCGTGTTTTAATAAAAAGTTATGGTATTTCAAAAAAATATTTTAATTTTGAGTTTTCAAGGAAGCTCCTGTATTTCTTGACACAGACAGTAACCGCTGAAATTGTATTAACATCATTATTTTTATTATTTTATCATAGGCGTTAAAAATTCTTTTTCTTTTTGGTTTTATTCCTGAGGGCTAAATCATATTACTGTCAATTCGTTGTAATCTTTTGCG
This sequence comes from Hyphantria cunea, assembly GCA_003709505.1. Lineage (NCBI taxonomy): Eukaryota > Metazoa > Arthropoda > Insecta > Lepidoptera > Erebidae > Hyphantria > Hyphantria cunea. The sequence continues at coordinate 310,569 of PKRV01001356.1, read as the reverse complement.
TCTTGTTATCGTGAACAATAATGGATGTTATTGTTGCTATGCTGTGTTATAGACAGATCCATATAAGTATTTTTTTAAGTTTCTTATTCACTCATTAATTAATGTTTATCGTAGTCATTGATAGTTGATACTTTTATTGATAACCTATCGAAGTGCCAAATGAACAAACAAATGAACAAATACAAAAATGAATGACTATTTCGTTTGTCACGATATAATGCGTAAACAGTTGGACCAATTTTGCAAATTCTTTCGTCTTGGATATATTTTATCAAAGGGGTCTACTGACTGTACATCATTACGCTAAGATCCATTATATTTTACTGCAGCTTTAATTTGACGTTCATTAATATCACTGTGTGTCTTAGTTAAATAAATGACTTTGAATTTGAGTAGTAGGTCTACCTAAACACACACTCAACTTACGTTAAGAAAGAAAAAGTAAAAAAAAAACAAAAGTTGAGTACGTAAACACTTTTAATAAAATTGTATAGTCCATATCGCTCAGAGCATTATTACGCTAAGACCAATTAAAGTCAAGCATGAATGAAAAATGTAGCAAAAACTATAAAAAAAAATATTTTTCAGAAACGCATCAAAGTTTCTCGATAATAGCTGGCAAAACTTATTTGTAATTAAAATATTTTTGGTAGGAGCCATGTCCACTATAACTTTACTTGTTTGGATTCCAGCTTGTGTTTTATTCATTTAAAATTACAGTAAACAGTCAGTCTTAATAATGTTAGTTGCAAAATCAAATATAATAATAGTAAAAGTTATTACTAAAAATAGTTAAAGACGAATCTAAGACAGAGAGTGTAAGTGATGCGCGAAAATAAAATCTTCTAAATACAGTGTAAAAAAAGGCTGGAATAAACAACTTACTTTTTATACATCGCATTCAAGTTTACTGAGATCAAATTCACAAAAAAAAATTATTCCAATCAAATATATAAAAAATATTGAAATTACGTGTTGGTAGATCATTAAGGTGCGTCGTCGTTAGGGATCCTGTGCTTTTTAAATGATTTTCCATATGTATTTTATTAAATTACTTGGTATATGTGTTGTAGATGGTGTTATAAATGTACTAGTTATGTTATTGTTACTTTAATAATACGAAAGAAGAACATAACGGTGAAGGTATCTTGCTGTTAATTAGATTATTATAAATTCTGGAGTTATTGAATTGATCAAAGATTTAATATATATTTATAATAACATCATATATTATAGAAAAAAAAAATTGTGTATGTTATGATTATCTATAAACTTTAAATATACATTTTAACACTGTAATTAAAAGACTCGTTTAATTTCAGTTCAGAATATGAAATGCTGACGTTTTTCGCATTGTCCAACAGGCGGGCTGCAACTAACGAGAATAATAAATTCATGGGTGCAAAACATGGCAATAATTAAACTGATTCCTTGACAGGAATGTTCGTCCAATTTAAGTTAAACTATTCATCCAAAAAAAAAAATCGAAAAACCAGCAGATTGATTTTAGTTGAAACAAAATCTCTAATCAATAGTAATGTTGAGAATTGATAAAGAATAACAAGTTATTTTAATATAGGAGGTAAAAAGACACATATCAAATTATTGTCAGTATAATCTACAACAAAATCTAGAGGGCATCGAAACGATAAATGTTTTAATAAAAGGTTCTTCAGAATTAAAAGTCAATACACTACTTTGACTTTAACTTGATATAACGTCAGACAAAACAGTTTATGTTCTATAACTTCATAAAATAAACAAAGTTAATTTCATTTAGAAGTCTTGTTTACTCAGTCTTGAACGAAACAAATTATTTTTATACAGTGAGTAGATTGAGAACTGAATTTAGAATATAATTTAAGTTACTACGAATTTAATGATTTCTCATTCAAATAATGGGAATGTAAAATACATTATTGGGGAATGAATAAAATTGATGTGTTTGTTTGTTCCAGGATATATCTGGAATAGGTGACTGATTTTGACGGTACTTTCATTAGTGTGTTATGTGTTAATGTTCTATCCTAGCCGATTATGGCTACAGCAGCCAGTCTCAACGGAGACCAGCCAACTACGCAGCAGATATGATAGTGCACAAGTGTGTTCGCAAACACAGGTGCACTTTCTGTTCCCTCACTCTCATAATCCGATGGAACAGTTAACCGACACGGTCAGGGAGAGATCAGGTGCGTGATTGACAGTTTTACGTGCTCGCCGAGGCACGGGGGTTTAGACCCCCACCCCAGACCAAACACCCCAAGTGTTTATGTAATCAGAAAACTCAATAACACTTCTAGCCCGAGCCAACTTTCGTTACTAGATATCTGATGATATATATATGGAGTAACTAGGCTCCTTTTTAGACTAGCTTCACCCCGCGGCGTTGACTACAGTTGTTGTTATGTTGGTGATTTCGAGGCGCTCAGAGTAGTAACAAATATTTTTAAAAGTAATATGATACGAATGTTTTTATACACCCACAGATTGTTCTACACACGTTCATGGACAGAAAAAAGGGGTCACTGCTCCTAATGTGTGCTGCTCCACATGGAAGTGGGCATTAGACTACTCTATACTACTATAAGCCGGTAAAATAACAACAGTAAGACCTTCATTAATATGTTTTATCCAATTCACGGATGAATATAACAAAATTCCTGTATACCAGATAATTTGGACTTGTTACTATAATCACATCTAATCATTGGATATAGAGAAAAATACTGCTGAATAGTAAATACAGAAATATATACATTGTAATTGAAACATTTAGCGTCCTGTAAGAGATTGCCTTCAAGCGATAAAGCCGCCATTTGCATCTCCTAATTTTAACATATCGTTTCAAATTATCTGATTTACAATAAAGCGATTATTATAACTAGCGTTTGTTCACGGCTCCACCCGCGTATATATCGGTTATAGCAATAGAAAGTTGCTTATATCCTTCCACAGGAATCAAATTATCTCCGTGCCAAACCTCATTGAAATATATGCAGCCAGCTATTGTTTAGCCATTAAAGCAAGACAAAGTTACTTACGCATTTATAATTTTAGTACGGATTATTGAATCCATTTTGTGTCTTGAACATAAAATGTCTAAACGACTTCAGAATGGGGTTTTAACTACCAGATAGCTGATGATATAAGGAATAACTAGAGTCACATATATTTTAAACTAGCTTCGCCCTGTGAACATCAACCTTCATAACACCGTAGGGTGCCGCTAGTATCCAATACAATTAAAAAAAATATCAATAATGGTAGATGTGCTAAGCAAGTTAAACAAACCAAACCAAACCAAATTATGCCAGGATAAAAATTCTGGCATTACTAGGAATGTCATTGCGTGTCGCAACCAGGGTGCCTCTAGTAGGTTGCTCAGCTTTGTTAGGATACCATTAGAACTAGACAAAATCAAAACAGTGAAAAGATAATAATAACAATATTTTTGGTTGTTCTCGTCTTGCTAACGGTGAATATTCGCACAGGCACAACCAAGCAGCCAGGATAGTACATCAACAGCTTGCCCTCAATACAAACTTCTGAATTCAGAGGTGCCATACTACAGGTTTGTGCCCGACCCAGTTCTCGAAAATGGTCGTGCTACGTTATATTAAGATCGATCTATTATCACAGACAAGACTATTGTTGCCAATAATCCTGATATTGTGGTGATAGATCTATTAGAGCGCCGCGCAATGATTATAAATATCGCCGTTCCTCATGACGAAAATTTCCTTTCCTCGTGAAAGTTGAAAAAGAAAAAGAAATGAAATATTTGGATTTACCTCACGAGATTGTCGATATGTGGGATGTAGATTCGGTATCATTGTTCCGATAGTTGTGTCTGTTCACGGATTGACAGCCAAGAGCCTCGACCAATAGCTCAAGAGGCTCACGTTAGATGGCTGGATCAAGGGGCTGATGCAGAAGGCAGTCCTTTTTTACACGGCTCGTATTGTGAGGAGGTTCCTGTCTTTGGAGCCCTAACCACCGGTTTGTTCCTCCCTGTACCCGAAGTTGATGGTCTACTATTTTTCATATTTTTAAATATACATTTTTGTTTGTTTTTTAATTCATTTAAAAAGGTTATAGATAAGTATATATAAATGTAATAAAGAGAACAATAATAAATAAAATTTATTCCATATTCAATGTACAAGATTTGGGTGTTTTTCTTAAGAGTAGACTTAACTTAAAATAAGCAAAATATTAATTCTTGAGAACTTATACAATTAGAACTAGGTATTTATTATTTCTTACTATGAAATTACAAATGGTTAAACTCATTATTAAGTAAGATCATCATTTCAAATTAGTAATCTGTCTGATCTAGGCAAGACCTGTGTTTCAGACAATTATATGTATAGCAATTACATTTTACTATAAAAAAAACTATTTTTCCTTAAAACGTAGGTTATGACTAAGTGTACATGTTACAATACTATATTCTATTTTAAAATAGCTAAGATGTTTTCAGTGTCTGAATAGTTTAATGTACCTAAATATTCTAATACCCTTTTTTTACATACTGTACTATTAAGACTATAAATGTTCGATAATTTATTTAGTTTATTACATATAAACGGTCCTAAAAATAAGTAAAATCTGTCTACATAAGCATGCCTCGTTTGCGGGGTTCCACAGACTAAGTCTTTTTGTCTTTTGTTGAAATCGTATTTAAGATAAACAATTGTCGAATTGTTAGTACTTTAGATACTTTTAAAATAGTTCTCTGAGCACGTTCTAACGGCAGTAAAATTGTTTTAGCAGCACCACCCCATGTTGGTATGCAATATGTAATGACAGATTGACACATAGCCAAATAAACTAGTTTTACAAAACTTCATACTCAGCGATATTTCTCACGTCCTTAAATATAAATATTAATTAACGGATTCTAGTACATAATAATTCGATGTGATTACGGAAATTCAAATGTGTGTCAATCGTAACACCGAGATATTTCATATCATCAGTTTTTGTCAAAGAAGGGCAGTTACATGTGTTGTTAGCACTAGAACCACAATATTCCCTATAATAATATGCCCTACGATAAGAAAGAAACAATAATATGTTGTACGTTACATTTATTATTAACAATTCATTCAAACAAGTCGCGTGCTTAAAAGCAAATATAGGCTCTCTTAAGTATTGAATTATAGATGAGTTCCGAAGAAAAATAATTACTTACTGAGGGAGTACCTACGTTTAATTATTTCTGAACAATTCAGGCGGTAGCCTCGAAATGCCGCTTCAGCTAAAAGAACCTTTCAACGGGAACCAATTAGTAAAAGTAGGTGCTTGCAAGACATTCAAGTAGATCAATAAATTACTAACCGACCAATTACAAAGGCTAAATTGATTGACATGAATGATTTAAAAATTTAATATGAAATAGAAGCTTGTTTATTAAATTTACTTGTTGGTCTAGTGGTTGACGTATGTGACTGTCTATCAAGAGGTCTCGGGTTCAAATACTGGGTCGAGTCATAAGTGTAATTGAGTTTTTCTGGCTTAAAAATATTTAATAACAGCCCGGAATTTGGAAGTTGGGGTCTGAACCTCTGTGCGTCGGAAAGTACGTAAATCTATCGTACGGCTTTGTGTATGATCTCTCCTCAGTCGTGTCGGTTATCCATCCCATCGGATTATGAAAAAGAGGGAACAGAGGGTGCACCTGTGTTTGTACACTATAATATCTCCTGTGTCTGCTGTGTCGGCTGGTCTCCGTTGAGACTGACCGCTGTGGCCGTAATCGGACAAGAAAACATTATTAATTTTACTTAACGTTGATAATTTTTATTCCTTCATTTTAGTTAGTTCACTCACTTTTTTTAGTACATTGGATACTAGCAGCTCCTTGGGGTGTTATAATGACAGATGTACCTTTACAAGAACAACTGCAGGTAGCATCACAGAGCGAAGCTAGCCCAAAATATATGTGACAATAAAATTAATGTGAAAGTTTAGAATTGTTAAAATGTTTTTGTGGAATTTTGAAAATTTTGCTTGTTTGGTACGTTTTTTATCACTCACGTAATTTATGTATTACGTTCCTGAAATAAATCATCAAGAGACAGATAAATAATAATAAAAAAAAATCAAATCTCAACATATCACACTGCAATCATCTAACTGCCAACATATTGCGCTAGTTTTCAGATTTAAAATTTCAGGAATGAAACGTTTTATATTTTAACCGACTTTAAAAAGGGAGAAGGTTCCCAATTCAACTGCATTTTTTATGTTTGGAAACTCAGAAAATTCGGCCGAACTGATTTTGATGATTCTTTATTTTATTTAAAAGCTGGTATTTCCCGTGTGGTATTTAAATTTGGTCTATTTCTTGAAGACGATTTTCTTTTTGGTAAAAGTTTTGAGTTCTATAGATAGTCATGTCTGGTTATTTTCTACTTTATTTTTAGTCTCCAAAATGCTTATTGACCAACCCCCACTAGATTACAAAGAAAAAAAATAGCAAGCACATTTAAAACTTACTGAAGTAAAACCATTTTATACAAATTACTTTACTACTTTGACGCATGAGTGGCACTTAGCAAACTTTTGGCTGGTACTTTTAGCAAAATTTTACTTCCTCGAGATGGCATATTTGCAAACTTTCATATAAACAGCTCTGTGCAAAGGTAAACAAGTTTAGTTTAACTCTAATTTTGGCACTCTTAGGAGACGTACTGTGCCTATAAACTTCCTGCGTCGTCTAATTAGTGTAAACTTAAAGCCATTCGTTTCAATTTAGTTTAAGTGTATTCCTGTTTGATTAGATAACTTACATATAAAATATTATCTACTAATTGCAAATTAGCACATTATTAAATTTAAGTATTAGTCGATAACCTTGATGGCGCAGTGGTAGTGTACACGAATGCTGTACTTGAGTTCTCGGGTTCGATTCCCGGGTCAGGCCAAATGTTTGTATGATCTGCAAATATTTGTGATGAAGTTTGAGTGTTTGCTATGTTAAATATGTATGTGTTTGTAAAAAATATATATATATATATATTTATTTATATCAGTTGTCTAGTACCCATAATACAAGTTCTGCTTAGTGTGGGACTTGATGGCGTTGTGTCTGCACGCTTGGTCAAGTGGTTTAAGCGGTCGCCAAGCTGCTTAGTACTGTGCCAATAATTGTAGGTTCAAATGCCACATGAGACAACACTTTGTCTGATTCACAAATTGTTGTTATAAGTGTTGGTCGACATTGTGATACACAAAGACCATCAAGACTTTATTAGTAAGTGTAATAACAATTTGGGGGACTTTACAAACATGCAATTATGTGTTTGTAAATTCCCCCGTGTAATAGGATATATATTCCTAATGCGGAAGTTTACCCAATTGAAAATATTTTCAAACGATAAACTACTTTACTGTACTGACTATTGTATTATCGTTTTAAAAGTTAGACTTTGATCTCTAATAATGTAGTATTGATCTAGTCACATCATCATTAGAAATCCTACAAACAGGTACAGCTAAAACCTTGGTAAATTAGACTCTCAGCACTTTCAAACTTAGATAGCGCTCATAGCCCGAGGTAGGAAGTAAGCAGTTTCTCAAATTTCATACACGCTTAATTTTATCGTTAATATATACATATAATGATTTAACTCATTGCCAGTAAAGAAAACATTGTAACTGTAATTTGCAAAAGTGATTTGATGTATTTTTTATCAGATTTATATTACATTTGATATAGTGACCACACTTATTTGTTTTTTGTTTCTATCACTAAACATCTGTTTCTTTATAAAACCTTATTTTCAAGGAAAAAAAGACTATGACCAGCAGTAAACTATTTATTGCCGATTTTAACGATGACGATGACTAAATACAGAATTATATTATACATTGTTTTCAGGGAATTAACCCCTTCTTACTAAATACTTGAGAAACAATAAAATATTCCATTATTTTTAGTCATGCAAAACTTTAATAATAATGAACATAATAAAAATGAGTTTAAAACAAAAAAATATCGGTCATCTGAAACACAACGCCATCTAGTCACAAACTAAGCAGAACTTGTACTATGGGTACTGGTATTCACACATATACTTATAAACTTCTTGTTCATTTATACAGAATATACATAGAAAACATTCAAACTTCGAAACGAATACTTGCAGATCATACAAACATTTGGTCTAGCCCGGAAGTCGAACCCGTGACCTCAAGCACAGCAGGCGCGTACATAGCCATTGCGACAGCGAAGAAGTCATATAAGTATATTGATGGCGAACAAATACGTCATTACTATCCGGTAGACCTTATAAGTATTTGCTAAATCAGTTGCTTAAAATTTTTACGCTATATTTTCAAAGAGGCCTATGACTGTCCTTGCCATAGGAATACTATGTAAATAACTTATATAGATAGTTCTTTTTAGATAAACCATGGATGTAAGTAATAACACAATTTTATTTTTCCTTACAAACAAAAACATTCTTAGATACATTCTACAATCAAATATGAGCAGGCAAAGAAAAATTCAAAAAACAACACCGACCTTTATTATTGAATTAATTTCGTATGGACGAACCCTTTATCATAGTAGTCGATCGTTTGTCGTTGTTTATACGTTAGGTTCTCTCTCAATCTAATAATATGATCGTGAAAGGGTTACGTTCCTTTCAACGGAATCTCTTGTGGACTGCGGATGTAAACGCTATGTTTTATTACGATCAATGGAAAAACCGTGACCGAGTACCCGCCAATAAATATTTTTTGATGGATGTATATTTTTTACGAATACGACAAAATGAAATTACTGTAAACATTTTAATTCGCTGTATGTCGATCAAAATTTTATCTTCTTGAGTTAAATAGTTTTGGTAGAAAATAAATGAGTATATATCTTTTACAGTACAGCAAAAACTCATTTCTAAGAAGAGGTTTTTGTAAAGGTAACCTATACTTATGGCAAATGAAGTATTCCTAATAGTAGTCCTAATAGACTTGCAAAATATTTCTTAAATTTTCGTCTTTATTTCTTCAAAAAATTACATTTGTTAATAAAAATTATGTTAAAAAAATTATGTTTACTGCAAAAATCACCACTCCAATAATATTTGTATAATTGCTAAAATTGGCTAGATTGAAAAACGACTAACAACAACGTTCACCCTTACCGTGATTTGTTGAAAAAAAGGCAAATCGAAGATTTTCGTACACAATCCCGGAAATTTCCATATCTAAATGGAAAACCGACCCCGAACAATCAATTTATCCTCCAATATCCTCCAGCGGTTTATACCACCTGTACAATAAATATTTATACTTCTTTCTTTTGGTTTGTGTCGAGATATTCTTCAAACATAAAACTTTACACAAAACGGTAAATTATGACATGATCTAGTTTTTAAAAAGTGAATTCAAAATGACTTAAACCATTTTTTAGCCCACTACGGCGAAGTCAAAAAGAAGATTAATAGTTTTGACACTCTTTATATGTTTGTATGTTCCACCGTAGGGCTTTAACTACTGACCTGATTTTAATGACTGAGATATCAATAGATTTTTAATAATGGCACGAGTATAACTTATATAAATTTTAACAAAAGTAGTTAGGTTATAGTTATTAAAAGATTTTCTTAATTTCAAGTTATTTCCCACCAATCAATCTAAATAGGATAGGATAGGAACGCCTTACAGTTTTAAATACATTGTATAGACATATCATGACACATCAATGTACACATTTCCGTAATGTAAAATATTGAAAAAATATTTTGTACCCCTTTTTGAACAAATATGGCGCACGAAACTACATCAAATGCAGAACACTCACAGTGTCTATGTAGAGATAATATGATCTATAGAGATAAATATTTATTTTTCTAATAACCATCGGAATCCAGTACTTAAATTTACCTATTATTATATAAAAATATTTATAATGATAATGGTTCAAATCATTTTGCATCATATTTCGACCGCCATATATATATATATNATATATATATATATATATATATACAATATATGTACCATATACCTCTAGTCTCCAAAACACAACAGATAAAAAAATACATTTTTAACCATTATTCTTCTGCTATACATAAACTTATAGTAAGACAAGTTTATGCAATTAATATTTATACATTTAGCAATGAGCTAATGTAACCATGGTGTACGCTTTTAACTGTTAACATGGTGAAAATTATAATTTGGATTAAGAGTTATCTGTATACGATAATATACATATATATACATACATATATATATGAATAAAGTTAGAGTATATATACTCGTATCTATCAAGCCAGGAATTCTACTACTCATACACTAGATTTTTCTCAGACTTTCAGATATGCTCATTTTAGTAATCCCTTTCCTGACATCGGCGTTGAAATCGATCTCCTAAAAGCAATTTACCTTTCAAGATGTTTTACAGTTTTACTTTGGGAATAAACCCCTATAAGTTTACAAAAACTATCTTCTGTCGTTAGTCTTGTTATTAAAAATCCATTATCTCTGAAAATACACTATATTCAATTGAAAACCAAATATTTTGATATCAAGAAACCTCAGCATACGTCTAAACAAATACGATATATCTTCTAAAGCTGTTATGATAATAGCAAAGTGCATGAAAATGATATTCAGTAGTGAAGTATTTTTAGCCCGGACTGGTTGCGCACATATTTACTGATACTTTACTAGAAAGTATTTTGTTTACTCTCTCTCTGTTCTTTACTACTCTGTTGGAGGCGCTCATAGCCCAGTTGCACTCGGTGATTAGAAACAATCACCGAGGGTAAGCAATGACGGCGTAGTCAGTTCCTGGATGGGTGACCGCTGGTGGCATGTTACCATGAGTATCTCCGTGATTCGGAGGTCACGTTAAGCAGTCGGTCCCAGTTGTTATCATACGATAACAGTCGTGAAGCTTAGTCGGAGGGCTTCCGGCGGCTTAAAAACATCCAATGGCAAGATGACGTAGCCACAACGTTGTCTTGCCAGTCCCCAACCCGCATTTGGCCAGCGTGGGGACGTATGTCCTTACCTTCTCCTGAGAGGAGACCCGAGCCCAGCAGTGGGACATTATGGGTTGTTTATGATAATGATTTTGTTTACTGAACTGATAAAATTTAAATTTCAAATACATTTCTGATTTTAAATTTTACTTCAATAAATTATTTTTTTATTTTAGTCTTAAAAATTATAAATCATTAAAAATGACTTTGTTTTTTACTTTGAACAATAAATTCATTCAAATTTTTCAGTTGCATTTGCAAAAAAATACACTTTGCGGAGGTAATATACCCGTCGCTCCGATAAAACCTGCTTATGCTCTCTGCACGATACTCTGCACCATATTGGTTAATTCTTTTTTAAGTATTTTTATTGTCAGGAAAGGTTTGTATGGAAGAAAATTAAAAGAAGATCGAGTTATTATATTTTCTTAGTCCGCTTAGTCGATATACGTTTTATGTAAGTTTTTAGGTAATTTAGAAATTATTTACGAAAATAAATATGGGGATACGAAGATCCCCGGGTCAGCTAGTTTAAAATAAAACAATAAATTGTGGTAGAGCTACTTGCCCCTGCAAAGAATATAAAACACAAGAGGATTGATTCGAAATATATCGGAAAAAAAAATTAATAATTAAAGTAAATTTTGAAATTTTGAATTACCAATATGCATGTAATTTAATGTTTCATAGAAAGTGGTATGGTTTTTTATGTTAGAGTGTATTAATTCGTATTATTTCTAACCTTAATCTTCACATTTAACATCCTTAGACGTTATAATCGTTAGAGTGCCTCTGTGGCGCAGTGGTAGCGAATGCGACTGCGAGGTCTCGGGTTCGATTCCTGAGTCGGACCAAATGTTTGTATGATCTGCAAATATTTGTTTCGGAGTTTGGGTGTTTTCTATATATAATATGTATGTATTAACAAAACAAAAGTATATAAGTATAAAATGTCTGATAATATTATTTATTTATTATTTATTTATACATTCTATGTTTGATACACCACATAAAAATATAAATACAATATACAAAACTAGTTAGTAGTTAAATGTTTTAAAATTTACATTTGCTGTCGATTAAATTTGGCACCAAATTGAATGAAATTTCATAAAAAATCTTTTCAATTTATACCTGGAACATGTGTACATAACACAATCGTTTGAAATGTGAAACGATATAACACTATCGTTTCACATTTCAAACGTTTGTTTATTTTTGATGTGTTAACCTATGTTGGCTTATAAAATAAAAATATTGTACAAACTGTCGAAAAAACTGTTATTATCTTAACAGAGCTGGTAGAACATTTACATTGGCTCATAAAACAATGAAAGCTATGTATCATAGTTTATACTAAGTCCTACGTTTTTAAGATAAGAAATTAAATATATTACAAGTTTAAATTCCTTGAAATGTAGGTTACCACATTAATCTATGATGAGTACTCGTATCTCATTGGTTCTTTTAAAATGCCATAGCCAAGGATGGCAAAATTAATTAACTAATTAAGATAGCTTTACCGCCACCTTATTTACCTTGGCTTTTTTCTTCACCATACTCATTGCGAATAAAGACAATGGTTTTCGTATCAAGAATTTAGAGATGGGTCGTACTAGACATTAGGTACACCTGTTCCAAATTTAAGCAATACCTAATCCGAATACCTAATCCACATAATCTTCCTAATCTCATTCAAAAATCATTACTTGATACAATCTCAATCTACCAATTTCTAATCTTAAGTTCTAATATCGTTGTTAGGATTTGATAAATGTGATCGTTGGAGCATCATATTACTTCAATGATTGGGATTGGGCATGTATTAGCAAACTGTATAGAGTTATTTGTGATATTTATTTATGTTTCATACAGTGAAATGCCGACACTTACAATATAACTAATTACTATTAAATGAAAATAGAATAATATAATCATAATTAGGCTGAAGTCTCGAGATGTATTTACGACTGTTTAGTTAAACCTATAATGCGCACTTTGCACGAATTTGGTGTTCTTTCTGGTATCTGTTGCGTGACCATGCTCTCCTGCGCAAATCTGATAAGGATACGGGCATGTACTGCGAGTGAGCAAGAAAGATGGATCCATAAGGTATCCATTGTATAGTGCTGTCTCGCTTTCTACGGTTCTAGATGTATAGCGAGATGGCGAGATACGTTGCAACGTGTAAGTGAGTGAGATAGCTCAGGAACAGGTGGGAACGTATGCTGAACATTCGATTTTATGTTTTATGAATACGAAGATTAGGTGGAACAGGTGGATTATACACATTAACAAAACCGAGATTAGATGCAGCCTAATCTCGTAAAATACAGTTGCAGTTTAAATAAATACGACTCATCGCTTATCATGATGTTCTCCTATGCTATTACGACTACGACGGCCTCTCTCAACGGAGACCAGCCAACTAAGTAGGAGATATTATAGGGCTCGAGTATGTGCGCAAAAACAGGTGCACTCTGAGTTCCCTCACTCTCATAAATCGATGGGATGGTTAAATGACATGATCAGGGAGAGATCAGGCGCAGGACCGACAGTTTTACGTGCTCTCCGAGGCAAGGGGATTCAGACCCCAACGTCCAAACTCCGAGCTGTTATTAAGTATTTCGTATTTCGTATCATAATTCATCCTTTATTAATTATATTAAAAAAATTCGAGTTTTAAATAAAACAATGAATTAGCAAAGTAGCAATATATAAAGACATAAGTCTTTATATATTGCTAACAATTAATTAGCAAAGTAGCAATATATATTGTTGTATTGTTTTATTTAAAACTGGAATTTTTTTATTGGTCAATTATTTTTCTTGTAATTTTGCCAGTTCACTTATATTACAAACGTAAAGGCAATAATATTCAAGTGATATTTTAAAGAGTGGATTTAATTTACTAATTAATAATAAAAGCTGTAAAAAACCTCTTTGGAATTTGGGACAAACTTCACGGTTGTTTTGAAACAATTTCCTAGAAAAGATATCCGGGTTTCGATATAATTTGTAAAACTCATTTTTCTTTATTTCTGTTGAAAGCAGTGGCAATACAAGCCAATTTCCCTTTTGTTTCGAGTTTCTGGGCCATAAGCTCTTCGCACTCAATTTAACAACTGTTATTTATTACATGTTTGCCGCACTTAAAGTGTGTTTTATTTTTATTCGTTCAAAGGTGTACCTGTAGCTGGCCTGCCATTAATAAATCTTTTGCGACCCCTAAGTGCGAAAAGTAGGAGCTAATGTGCAGGTAAGAAAAAATGTTATTGCACTTTTAACCTTTATTGTATTCGAAACAAATTAATCACTTTAGATTTACACTTATATAAGTAATTACCTTGCATAAATATGGTCTTATCTGATTGTTTTAGTACCTGATCTTAGAAAAAAGTTTTCGATCCATTCATTAAAAATAATTGTCAGAATTTTTAAAAATATCTACAATATCTTCCCTATTAAGTTGCACGTATGAGGTAAATGAAGATATACTATAAAAAATTTCTCCGGCATTATCATTTTCTTCAATTGATTTCGTGGTAACCTTAAGTTAAACACTTAAATAACCACAAAACAAAGACATTTTAGAAAAAAAGCAATACTATGGTGATTGTTTTAATCTTTATATAGTTAACAAGTAACGCATTATTTAAATAAAAATCCCAACTGAGTTAATATTTGCCATAGTTATTAAATTCATTGAAGAAATGAAAAGATAGAAAAAACTGAATCGTTCGTATCGTTTTTTTTTTTATTTTGATATATCTGTGTCGATTACGATATCTATTCGCTAAGATCTTTTAAATGACTAAATAAATTTTATGGATTTTTTGCAATAGATAAAGTGATTCCAGAGGGAGGTTTATATGTGTTTGTATATTTTGTAGAGGTAATCCGAGAATGATGCGTGTAATACATGCATATTATATATAGGAAATCACTAGTGAATCAAAACAAAAAAAAGCATAACCCTCCTCCTTAAAAAGCCGGCAATTCACTTGTGACGCATCTCATGTTGCGGGTGTCCATGGACGGCGGTAATCGCTTACCATCAGGCGATACGTCTGCTTGTTTGCCACCTATATAAAAAAGAAACAAAAGTATCAAGTATTATTAAACATTAATCCTATCATACTGTTAAACTACTTCAAAGTAATAGTATCAATATTTCATTGAAGCAGACTTGTATCGCGTTCAGTATTTCACCACAAAACCTAATACATTTTAAGTACCATTTAAATATAACAGGCTCTTTAGGTCTGGAATTTAATCTTTGAAAACCTCACTGAATCCTATTTGTAATTGATGCATATTATCAATTTATTGGAGAAAATAGTTTAAAACACTATTCTTGTAAGTTTGACAAAGTAAATTATAATTTAAAACAATATAATTAAAGATTAATTGTGTGCTCACCTAGTAAGCTTAATTACCAACAGTGTGTTGACACTATGAGCCAGATTTAGAATGTAAACTGTAGCGTTGAAACCATTATTATTCATAGCGGTACACGACAACTTCTAAAGTCTTTGACTATTAAAATTCATTATACGTACCCTAATCATGAATAGAGTATATTGCTACAGTTATCAAAATAGTTATTGACAAGTGCTTGTGTATTAGTTAGACATCTCACGTGATTACACATCAAAGGGTCTTGCAAACCTTCACGTTTCTGCTCTCCTAGTTGTTACTCCTCCACGTTATTCAAATGTTAGGTAATACGGCTTCCTGCGATATTCAGCAAGTTGTCGTAGTTGCTTGTAAACAGCCTGCTCATGCGTCGACTTCCAGGATGTGAGCACATCAAATATTTTTAAAAAAAGTTCTTAAATATTAATATACATATAGTATTATAACATTAATCCTACTACAATGATTTTTGATGATTGAAGAATAAAACGCTTACAATCGTTCTATATATAAAACTAACTGATCCCCGGGGTGTTACCCGCGGTATAACCACAACCACGGTTAACGTCGCGGAAAAAAAAGAATGCTACCACCCCACCAATTTTTAGCTAAGTCGGTTCAGCCGTTTTTGAGGTTTAAATAGTGTAACTAACAAGACTTATTACCCCTTAACGTATATTTATATTTTTAGTTAATAAGAAGAATTATATTAACTAAAAATATAAATATACGTTGTTGGGAATAGAAGTTCCCAAGGTATAGCAAATAGATTTAATAACGATATCTCAGAAAGCCAATATCACATCTAATACCTAATATCTTGTTCAATATCTAAACAACTAATCGTGCTGGGAACTGGTGTCCCCAATAAATGTAGATAAAGTGGGTTAACGTCGACTACTTCGTCTCTAGGGATTAATGATCTCATAGTTCCCCTAAATATCTCTACCTGATACCTTGCGGGCTTTTGTAAACAGCGGTTAGCTAGATATGGTTTACGTAAACAAAGTTTATATGCCTGTTTGTTGTTATAAATACTGCATGAATTAAAAACTAATATGTTGTTCAATTAATCATTCAGCAGCTACGATAGGTAATCATTAAAATTAAAAACAAAACCAAAAATAAATATTTACATACTGTCTCAGTGGCGCTGTGGTAGCGTATGTGACTGTTGTGCTTGTTGTCTCGAGTTGAATTCCCGGGTCCGACCAAACGTTTGCATGATCTACAAATATTTGTTTTGGGGTTTGAGTGTTTTCTATGTATAATATATATGTATGTATGTATGTAAAAAAAAGAATATATGTATTTAGTTCTAGTACCCATAACACAAGCTCTGTTTAGCTTGGGACTGGATGGCGTTGTGTGTTAGATGTCCAAAATATTATGAAACATATCATAGTTTAATTTTAAAATATCTGTAATATATTTTAATCTTCACATCCTTATTTTTTATTTTATAAAAGACAAAAGTCCACTATCAATATACCTTTTTATAATTAATTCAAAACTCATTGCACCGACAACTACCACTGTCTCTCCTATACATTTCGATCCATCCTAAGGTTGCCTGGAAGAGATTGCTTTAGGCAATAAGGCCGCCCTTTGTACACTCCGTCTCACATTTTATGTACTCTCTTCTAACTGTAATATTATAGTGTGCATATAAAGAGGTTTCTATCTATCTATCTTGTATTGCGATGGATTTTACAAGCATACTGAAACGACGACAAAGAATAATCAGGCTCTGAACAAAAATTTGTGGATCACACAATATCCCATATGGGGATCGATTCCACAATACTGAGCTTTTTTTATGGAATAGGGGCAAACGAGCAAATGCATCACTTGATTGTTAGCGATTAACGCCGCCCATGGACACCCGCAACCCAAGAGGATTCACAAGTACTTTGCGGGCCTTTGGGGGATGGGGAGGAGCATGGTAGGGTTGGTGTGGCCTGTGGTATCCTTAATCACTCGGTGAAACACAACGTCGGTGCTGTTACAAACAGGTTTTCTCTGAGGCCGTGGTATCACTCCGGTCAAATCGCCCATTCATGTCGGAGCGTAACTCTCTCACAGTGTAAAAGCGCTCAGTAAGACGCGGTCAGGTAAACGATAAACCTCTACGCCTTTCGTGAACTTAAATTTATTTCAATCGTAAATCTCAACACACACACTCTGCATAATCAATGCGTAAAAAGGAAGGCATTTGAAATACACGAACAATAAAACTAGAACACTACAATTCTATTGAATAGAACCTGGCTAACTATTGTCAGACAACAATCTATGTTCATTTCATTCAGATACTCTATTTGGAAGTAAAATTTTATGTAAGAGAGTTCAACAGGTTTCGAATTAAAGCTTAAATATTAACATATTCCTAACATATCAACTTCACAAACATAGTAATAACGTTGGTTCTGATTTTTGAAGTTCTGAAAATTTAGTACGACCAAAACTGATGATTCATTGAAGCCTTATAAATAACTGATCTGTGATATGGTAACTTTCATATTACTTGTTATTTTAAAATGTTTTATGGTAAATAAAACACCCTAAATTACAAATTTTAAGGATTCCACGTGCATTAAAATTTTAACTCACAATGGCAATGCGTATGTTTAAGACATTTCAAATATTCCATAGTAGCTCTCGTATTGAATACAAAACTAACTAAACACGTTACGTAAAATGTTCGTCGTACATTCACATTCTGATTCGATAAAATGATTGGGAAAGTTTCCGGTGCTCGTATTGGCGACATAAAACTAATTTTATTGATATTCACTGCGTTTACTTTTACAATTTTTCCGAACCTTTGCCGTAAGTCGTAAAGCTATACAGCCCTTGACCAAAACTTTTTGTAGAATCCTTAAACGTACCGCCCTATATCAAAAATTTACTGACTTCAATGTCTATTTTACGGAGTTTCTTTTACCTTTTGTGACTTCGGAACATAAAATATTAGCTTCGGAAGTATTTTTGCGTAATCATTCATGGTTTCACATTGTAAATATTACCACTTTTGCAGGCCTTTTGTTATTTCCGTGACACTTTTATCGTTCGTTTCCATGGAAAAAGTAAAATAAAATTTGTGTCATTAAAAGTTCTGTGTGTTTTTTTGCCTATTATAGATAAAAAAATATCAGTACTGTCGAGAAATTCCCAGACACTACAATTTCTTAAAAGCTGCAGTAATTGTATTTCACACATTGGAAATAGAGAAGACTTTCAATTCGATTGAATATTTTTGCACTGTTCGCCACTTTGAAAAAGGATTTTTGAAATTCAAAACTCACTATAAAATATTATTTTAGTATCGAATAGTTTATTGTGATTAAAACATAGAAATTGAAAAGAAGATAAATAAAGTGAGTTGGGAATGGAATAGAAGATAGCGAAGGCACGGTGACGAATTATGAAATCAATCTACTCGTGACGCAAGCAGGCAACATATAATATTTACGTAGGTTAAAGACGAATTGAAATTAATTATTCAGAAGGTGGCCGCAAACATGCATGTACTGCTAGCAACAATTTGTTCCACAGAATTGTACGGTGAAGCAAATACGTCGTTTTGTTGCAAATTATGTATGCATAATGTGAAACAGACTTTCCATTATTAAAATACTAACTATGAGTGTACTTTGTACTATAGACTGTATGAATCCAAGTTCGATTTTTCAAATTAAGAAAAGATAATCCATCTAAATATAATTTTGATTTTATTACGCCAAGGTGTATTATCACTTTATTTTAATTACAAAGCAACTTATTATCGATGTTATTTTGAATTACAGAGACGCTCGTCATTTTGCAATAAGATATCAATTATTCACAGAACAAATAACAATATACTTAATTAATCACACACCTGAGGGCAATTATAGGGTAAATAATATTGTAATTATTGCATATCGGCGTTGGGATTAATTCTGTTAACTAATGAAATCGATGTTCAGTATTTGCGATGGCAATATCAGTGGATTCAACCGTATAATCGAATTTTTTCTTCCGGCTTAAAATGCTGATTCGTAGTTATTCGGTATTGGATTTTTCGATTTCGAGAAATATCTATGAATAATTACGTAATGGATTCATTTTACTGGTTAGAATAATTTGATCAATATTTTTAGCTACCATACAAAAGAAGTCGAAGATAAACGAATAAAATAAACATGACTGACTGAAGTGTTTATTTCTAACTTTAAATTAATAGTTTTTACTTAAATGCATATGAAAGTATATAGGTATTAACATAAAAAAAACTACTCTGGAAAGACTGGACCGATTTTGACGGGACTTTCATTGGCAGATAGCTGATGATTTAAATTAGGCTACTTTTTTAGACTAGCTTTGCCACGATATTCACGGATATTGTTGCACCGCGGGTAACACCGCTGGGCTTAGCTAGATCTTAATACCTTCATACCTTACTGTAAGTGGTATTTTTACATTTTGCCTAGCAATTTTTCTCTTATTTGTCTCGAATCATAAATGTTCCAAATTAGTCTCGCCGTACTGATTATGAGTTTAGAATCTCATTTTATTTCCATTCATTTCATTTATAGATATTTATTTGACTGAATTAGATTTACCAGCACTCTTACTACCATAGTTCAGGGTCTGATTTAATTACTGTGTGTGAGATGTGTGAAGTAATTATTTCCTAGTTATTTATTTCAACTCCAACAGGTATATCTAATAAACTAAAATTAAGCACTTTACTGGTTAATACTTTTTATCGCTAAGAAAAGATCTTCTTTGAAAAAATCTAAGTCAGATATGTCATTTTTCCCTTACATTTGCTATGCTGACATCAGAAAAACCTCATTCAATTTCATCCACAATGGTTTAGTACATCGAAAATTTACCGTTGTGTGCACAGAGGCGACGACAAACCCAAGTCGGATTCGATAACGAATTGGATACAGTTGCATTACCACTCTGGGACTCCACTAGTGATCCCCTATCAAATGTTACAGTTTTATATTTAGATTTACGATTACGATTGTGTTTCTGATTTTGATTCTGGTGTGATCACAATGTTCTTGCAGATTGAGTTAGTGTAGATTCATGAACTTTAAGATGAATATTGATGATTATTTAAGTAAAACATAAACTAGTCATTAATTTAAAAATTTTTTTTTGGAAATAAGCTTTTACAATTTGTTTATAAAAAAAAATAACTCTTAACTCTTTCATTTGATACCCATATTGAGTGGGTTGTTCAGAAATATGTACGACGCCATTTTGGATTAATAATAATACTGATTATATATAATTGCATTGTCATCAGAAGAACTAAAGGTACATTTCAAATTTTAGCTCAATCAGAAACTGGGAAGTGGATCAAATTTTACTTGCGAGATTTGTCTGTAACAAACAACGGGGCAGGTGAAACTTAATAAAGGCTTGTAAAAATAACGGATGTTTTGACATCTCGTCTCTATGGTAAGTAATATTTTTGAGTTTTGTGTTAGTTTCCTAATCTTCTTTTGGTAGGGACCTACAATCTAGATACCCATAATATAAATCTAGTCACACTTGCAGCTATGAATTAATGAATAACAGCACTACTTGTGGCAAATTCTGAAATAAGGAACTTATATTATTTAATACGTTAAATGAAAAGTTTTTACTAGTTTTTTAAGGTTAGTTCTATCATTGTGGGAAACAAAATGATGAAATGAAAACTTCACTTATGATTTATAGATATAATCCTACTAATATTATAAATGTGAAAGTTTGTGAGGATGCTTGTTACTCTGTCACGCAAAAACTACCGAACGGATTTGGATGAAACTTTACAGTAATATAGCTTATGCATTAGAATAACACACAGGCTACTAGTTGCCGCGATAACCAACATATATGCGGGCGCAACCGCGGGCATAAACTAGTTATAAATATATTTTATGGTGTACGACATAACTTGTTAAATAGATTGTATTAGTAGTAATTTTGTGTTTAAGTAATTTTTTCGGAAGAAATAACGTAATAATTTATAGCTCAAACCGCCTCAAAACTAACCTTAGTAGAGGTCTGCTGCCTCGATTTTGAAGATCGCAGTAGCTTTGACATATATATTCTCTGTCACGACAAGTGGCGCCGCGCTTTGTCGCCGTGCTGCCAAATATAAAGGTGTTCCTGTTACACGTTGAGTTTCATGTTATAAACTATAATCTAAAAATAATAAATATTAAAATTCGTCTTTTATGAACAGTTTTTTCTAATATATATACTAGATGAGCCCTACGGTGTTTAACTTCACCCACAGGTAACACCGCGAGTAGAATGTTTTTTTTTCCAAAAAGGTTTAAACATTCTCAAACCCTCAGGAATAGACACGAAAAAAAACATTAAAATCAGTTCGGCCATTTAGGAGCAGTTTAGCCACGTACAGAGGCATAGAAAATTCATATATACTTTAAGTTTAACCATGGTTTATAGTAATAGAAAATCATAGCACCAAAAAGCTTCGATGGAGACGTCCATTGTTGAAAACAAAAGAAGAGTGACAGATAATCATTAAACATAATCAAAACACTACACATAAGTGGCGAAGGAAAAATTTAGTTTGTCAAGGAGTTTTGTGTTGCAATTAGTCGGCAATCAAAAATATATTCCTGACAGAAGAAATTGTATTGTACCTAGGTTAATAAGAAAGATAATGAAAAAATATATATGTACCCCTATTAAAACTGTAGTTTCTTCTATAGGTTATGAGGTAAATGGTTACTCCTGACTGATTTATTTTTCATAATGTGTTTGTTGTGGTTAAATCAATAAAAATAGAATCAATAGTTTTTGTGTTAATAAATATAAACAAAACGGTAATTTTTGTGTCTTTACTTATCTACATATATATTCAAGTTGTTTGTTCTTTAGTTTTTTAAATGTTTTATCATATTTTTGACAATAATTATACTACGACAATAAAAAAAACAAAACAGCTTATTATGTCATCGTCTCTTACAAAATCTTAAATAAGGCTGCTCTGGTTGTGATTTCATGTGTAAATTCGATTCAGTGTCGTAGCAATTATTAAATTTATTTAATTTTAAATATTCGTTAAAATTTATTTTACTTATAGCCAATAAAACTCAAACAATTACCATATAAATGATTGATCAGAAAATCTAAATGTTAGTTATTGTTTTTTGGTCATATAAAATCAATGTATCGCCGCCTTTGGAGATTCACAGATGTGTTTGCACGACAGCACTGCGAATATTAGTAACACTGAGACAAGAGTCATGCAAGACGTATCTGTACTAAGATTTATGGCTTGGTTTTATGTTTATGAAAACAGGGCGAGCGATAAGTAATATGGGCGCCACATGGTCTATATTGGACGCGTATATAAAACGGTTAGGATCATTTGGAGAAAAAATGTTTGAAAACACGGTTATTTAGTCAGTTAATGTTTAAAAACTTCATTCAAAAACTGGTTTTATAATTTAAATGCGAAAGTGATTCTTAAATATAAATGCTAAACAAATTTAATGAACATTATGATTATTTCCAGGGAGAGAGCCGAAGGGCTAAGTAATATTTCTTATTATATTCAAATATTTTGAAGAAATAACTTATACTTAAAATATGAAAATTGTAATATATATATAATTCTTGAGAAAATACTAGGCTAGGCGTGGGCTATAAACAAATACGCATTAATAATACTTCTAAAACGTTAGTCTATTTCAAACTATCTGACTCGACAGACGTTGTTCAAATTCAAAATTATGTATTCAATTAAGATACTAAGTGACATTTATGAACGCTTAATTGAAGCTACAGTTAAAAATCTTATATCAACACAAACAGACGCCAAAGCATGTAATGGATTGACAACGTAAGTTACATCAAAACACCAAAATCTACAGCCCACTTGTGTCGATCAATACCTTCCAGTTGTCTTGTCTAAATAATTAATATCGTATTCGCTTTGGTATAAATACACATCCTTATTACATATAACATAGTCCAATATTGTTTTTTTGTCTAATATTCTCTTATTTTTTCTTTCACAAAACCCTGACCTGATAATAACAAAAAGGAAAATGGTTTTAACTGCCGAGTGATTGTTTGCTTTGACAGCTTTAATTAAAAATATAATTCTCATGATTAATTGTTGCAATTTATAATCATCAGATTAAGGCCAGTAAGTGTTTTTGTGCGAACTGGGCCCTGATCAGTCGTTCACGTTAACGCTGTCCTTAATGTCTTCATTTATATTAATTATAAGCAATTGTGTTCCTTTTAGTTAGTATAATAATTACCGTAAGTGGTATTTAATTATTGACGACTATAGATGTACTCTTGTATTCATTAAGTGCCTATGTCGGGAACCATAAATTAATTATTGGCAAGAGACATAAACTGCTTCAATAATAGTTATTATAAAATACTAATACATACTGAAAATATAAAGTATCTTATTGTACTAATACATACTGACAATAATTTATATTTTTTAATAAAACTAATGAGTTTCTATTTCATGATTTAAATGCAGTAATCTAGTAACACAGATTAATACATTTACACTAAACCAACAATATAAGTCCAGACACTTATTAATTATCAAATTAAAAAAATAACCAAAATATGGTTTAGGAGTTTTGGCTACGATTATGTTGATTTATTTTCAATCACGGCCTAGCTCAAATTTCTTGCGAACTTCCAATACATGTATGTAATAGGTTAATAATAATTTTTTTTTTTTTTATTAACAGACCTTCGCCACAATTTTGACTATACTTTTATCGCTCTATTATAATCATATTATACACACACACACACACACACACACACACACACACACACACACACACACACACACACACACACAATCACAAGCACACGTAAGGTACGAATTCCCGACATACAGCTTATGCTATTTTAGGAATCAGGGCTTGCACTTGAATTGTATCCATACTTTGTTACAATAAATAATTATCATTATTAAATTTTATTATAACATTTTGACAGTGATAGAATAGTCATTAAAGAACACATGGGCAACATAATGCTACTGTCTCACAAGGACAACCATGACAATAAATACTCAGAAAGGTTGATCATAAACAAACCGAAATTTAATGAAAATGGTTCGCACATAATTTTTAAGGAGAACATTAATATTTTCATAAAATTATCGCTAAATAACAAATAAGATTTGGTGTTTCTATCTTTTAATATATTACAAAATCAAAATCGTTTCAGAAAGTTCAAGTAGTTTTACTTACCAAAATATTACCTTCAAGTATAACGAACGTTAAGAGAAACCTACACTTCAAATATTCTCTGAGAAACTCCCAAATTCACTCAAGAGGTTAGATATTAATATCCAGAAACTGTATAACTTGCCACCTTCCTGTAAAATGGCATAGAAATTGAGCGGAGCGTCTGTCTAATAACAGCCACACTGAAAACGGAAGTGGGTTCAAAGCGACTCCCCTTATGTCATTGTGTTGGTTACTGGAAGTTACGAAATAACTTGGTAACTAGCGCGCAACTACGGAAAGTGGTGGTAAAGGGAACGTATTCAGCACTAATGTCATTAGCGGTGTCTCTAATATTTTTGTCTGCTAAATTTGTTTTTAATTGACTTTGTTTAAAGGTTTATTGTTTTATATAAAATTCGTCTAGAAAGTGACAATGAATTGGGAATATAATGGTTATAGACGGGATAGAATGAGCAAGTAAAGAAATGTCTAGTTTAGAAAAACGGGAATAATAACCCAGTAGCTTTGAGATCGCGATACCAATTGGTAAATTATGCTCATCTTGTGATTATTTCTGGATATTTCTTGGAAAAATAATTAATATCACACTATTGAGGTATAAATTTAAATATAATTGAATGCTATAATAGTTTGCAACCTGAATCAACATAAATGGTGGTATAAACTGGTGAAGTTGAGGGCTTAATTTAGATACCAAGAACTACCTTGCACTTCAAAAATATGGTACCCAGTAAATATAATAAATGTGCAGTATGGAATATAGTACCAGAATATAAGGCCAAAAGTGCCTTCATGGTACAAATGGTATAAAAAAGCCAATTAATTTAAAGATATTTTCGTTCATCTCATATGATATTCTTAAAGCTACATTAAATAATTGTTTTGCAAAGTCTTTGCCATTTTATTAATTATTGACCACCTGTTTGAGATTGCTTAGTATTTAATTAGCTATTTAATTTAATAAGTAACTTTGATTTCTTAAATTATGACAGTCGTGAAGCATTTAATTTAAAATTTACGTATACTAGAAGTGCTAAATTATGTATCTGTATTTGAAAATGATATTTTATCTGCTTGAAGTTTTCACAGTGTATTACATTTATTCAAAAAAAAAAATGTTAGTTCCATTCCATATTAAAAATATTCGTACATGAATGTTTCTTTGGACCGCAACATAAGATACCTCCATATCACACGTATTCAGAACAGAAGTGCTAAGTACTTCGCGAAGTTTCTCTCTCGGAATACTGTCCTAGTTGATAATCATAACGAATGTCTTAAAGGAATTACTCAATTAGCAAACGTTCGCTTTGTCTTGCCTCCCTTGTTAGCAAGTAACAAACGTGTTCTGTTCCCCATTATTTATTTTATATTCTCCAATTTTGCGTGTTCGTTAATTTATTCTATGGAAGATGTTACTTAAAAAAATAATTTTATTATTTAGATCTTCTTTTTGCTCTGCTAGCACACAGTTAACAAACTGTATAATAATTAATTACAATATAACTTTAGTAGAACTTAGAGAGAATTTTTTAGTACCTATTTTTGAAAGTTATTTAGTAATTACAGTTACCTAGCTTTTGTCTGCAGTTCCGCCTCCGTAGATGTTAATAAAGAGTAGCCCATATTCTTCGCGAAATCAAAGAATCTACATGCGTAATTTCATTGAAATCATTGCAATGGTTTAGTCGTGAAAGTTTAACAGATAGACTATACTATACTTTCCAATTTATAATATAAGTATGGAAGTATAGTTATAATATAAGTATGAAAACTGTCTCGGTGGCGCAGTGGTAGCAAATGCGACTGATGTGCAAAAGGTCTCGGGTTCGATTCCTGAGTCGGTCCAAATGTTTGTATGATCTGCAAGTATTTGTTTCGGAGTTTGGGTGTTTTCTATGTATAATATGTATGTGTTTACAAAAAAAGTATATGAGTTATAATATCAGTTGTCTAGTACCCATAGTACAAGCTCTCCTTAGCTTGGGACTAGGTGGCGTAGTGTGTCTGAACATATTTATTTATATTTATTCATTTATTTATAGATATTATTAATAAATCCGGTAGATGTGAATAAATTGCTATCTTTTATGTATGGGATGTATGGCCTTAACCCTCTCCTGAGAGGAGACCCGAGCCCAGCAGTGGGACATTATGGGTTGTTGTTTGCTATCTTTTATATCAGCAATAAGAAGATTTGACTCATGCAAAGTTTCTTTATCTTCTTTAATTGCTGCTAAGAACTAAGTAAAAACTTACAAAGTAATTTGTTCAGTGTTAAAGTGGGCTACAGCTAAATAACACTAGCTAAGCTCACACTTTCCACGAACCTCTCTATTGCAAGTAGGTCATAAAGTGTTATGACCGTATTCCCTACTGCAGATTGGTTGTTATTATTTTATCTTATTATTCTACTAAGCAACTATTTAAGAGGTTATTTCTAACATGCTTTTTAAGCATCACCTTTACCTTTGTTCTTGTAACCGACTATAGCAAGCTTCTTTTCTTTTTTTCCTTTTTAAAACAATAGGTACATGTTTTATTTGATTTTATTCACTTCTCTCGATCATGTCTTACTTAAGAGCAAGCTTAAAGATGCGACTGTAGTCCTTGATTCCACCGTTACGGATCATAACGCAGTGCTACTCACTTTAGAAAAACTTAATACCAAGGTAATTAGAAACACTACAAAGACTAAAATCGACTATACACTACTTGAAGAACATATTAAAAATATTGATCTCGCCTCTATCTACGAATGTAAAAACCCAAACGCTGCCGTGGAATTGTTTCTTACTTCACTAACCAGAGCCCTAAGACTCAGTACCGAATGCATTTATGTACCTCATCGTTTAAGAATTTTCAAACCCTGGATTACTCCAGGCATCCTCAGATGTATGAGAAATAGGGATCAGATGTATAAAAAAATGAAAAAACACCCCGAAAATGATACCCTCAAAACCAGCTTCAGGAGGTATCGCAATTTCTGTAACGCCCTTATTAAATCCTTAAAAAGACAGTACGAGAAAGAGGAATTAAATAAGGCTAAGTCTAACCCTAAAAAAATGTGGAATGTTATAAGGGAAGCTACTAATACTGTCAGAATTAATTCTCCTTCTACTTCTCTGTTAGGGATCCATGATTCTATTGACGCATCTATCAATGAGGTTAATCATTTTTTTGCTAATATTGGGAAAGAGTTAGCTCAAAAAATTACAATAAACGTACATGATCCCTGTGAGGAATCACAACAAACAACTTTAAATTCTTTTGCTTTTCTTGAAACCGATGAGATGGAAGTTGAGAATGTAATACTCGCCCTCCGTACAGATTGTGCGGTTGGAATTGATGGCATATCATCTAATCTCCTTAGAAAGTTCAGGGCGCTCTTGGTTCCGCCACTTACATTTATAATCAACCTTTGTATACAAAAAGGAATTTTCCCAGACTTACTAAAGAGGGGTCTTATCTATCCTATATTTAAATCTGGCGACTCTGATCATGTCACCAACTATAGACCCATATTTATCTTGCCTTCTCTGTCTAAGGTGTTGGAGAAAATTATGAACAGTCGTCTGACCAGATATCTTGAAGCGCACAATATCCTATCTAACAAACAATATGGATTTAGAAAAAATATATCTACAAATGACGCAGTTCATGATCTCACTGACCATGTGGTGAGGGCATTGGATGGCGGCAAAAGATGCTTGGCAATATTTCTGGATTTGGCTAAGGCCTTTGACACGGTCTCTATCCCCAGGTTGATCCTGAAGCTGGAGGCGATCGGACTCAGGGATAAACAGCTACAGCTGTTTCGCAGTTACCTGTCCAACCGTACTCAATGTGTCAAAATTGGTAGCCACGTCAGCAGTCATCTACCTGTAGAGTTTGGGGTTCCTCAAGGTAGCATACTTGGTCCGACACTCTTTTTAGTCTACATAAACGGACTTTGCAACCTGGATCTAGTGGAAGGTAAATTATTGGCCTTCGCAGATGACACAGTGCTTGTTTTTACATCATATTCATGGGAACGAGTGTTTGACGCTGCACAGGCGGGATTTCATAGAGTGACTAAATGGTTATCTGACAATACACTGTCTCTCAATGTCGACAAAACCAAATATCTGTTGTTCAATATCAAAACCCGGAAGCAGTTTAATGATAGTAGTTTCAAAATCACAGTCCACAATCACGCAGCAAATACGCAACTCACGTGCAAATGTCCCACACTACAAAGAGTGGATATTATCAAATATTTGGGCATTATTTTGGATGCGCGCTTAAGTTTTGCTCCACATATAGAATTTTTATCTGGGAGAATTAGGAAATTGATATATATATTCAAACATCTGAGGCATGTAGCGGATTTCAATGTTTTGAAAACGGTGTACTACTCTCTGTGCCAATCTCTCATAGCTTACTGTATTTCTTCCTGGGGTGGCGCTTGTAAGAGTCATATGATACAATTAGAAAGGGCACAAAGAGCTATCCTGAAGGTTTCCAGTTTTAAGCCTTTCCGTTTTCCTACCAAAGAACTATATGACCACTTCGGAGTCTTGACAGTACGACAATTGTTCATTCTCCAAACTATTCTAAGACAACATAGTATGATAGGTGATAGTGAATGTTCTTTTACGACATTCCGAGGACAACCAACACGTAGGTTTAGACTACCCCTAAATGAGATTCGCAGGACCTGTTTCAGTCAAAGGTTCTTCTGCTTTCTCGGACGCTTTCTATATGGTCTTTCGAACAGAGTATTGAATTTTGTGAACAAAAACAAATATTACTGTAAGAAGGTTGTTACCGACTGGCTTCTTACACTTAGCTATGACGAAACTGAAAATCTGCTTCATCCAGTTGAATAGGCTATCACCACACACACACACACACACACACAACACACACACACACTACACACACACACACACTAACTTATTCCTCTACTAATTATTGTGATTATTCTATTATTATTGCATTTTTAAAATTAATTTGATCTTTATTTTTGATTTAGTTTGATTACAATTATTATTAATTAGTGTCGTTGCATATTGTTCAGCAACGATGCCAGAATTTCTTTTTATACTCTGTCCTAAAATGGTTGCGCTGTATTACTTAGCTGTGCCATATAAATAGTTGCTGATACTTATAGCACAGGTTTTCCTTTTTAAGTATCAGCAGTGCATTATTTGTAATTATATGTGATACGAAAACTGTGAATTGTTAGTGTAAATTTGTATTGTGAAAAATAAATACATTATTATTATTATTATTATTATTATTATTATTATTTGTTTTTTAATTTGCATAAAGGTTATGATGTAACATACATGAATATATTTAAAACATTTACAAGTTTATGTGTACTCGTACGTACACAAAGAAATTCATTCCTGATTTTATTGAGTGTATATTTATATTTTTATCTATCCTTTAACTATCCACTATCTAAGTATATGTTGATACACATTTTGCATTTTTGAGAAATTAAATCTTTCTCCCAGTAGTTATTTTACAAGGTAAAAGGTATTACAAAATCTAATAAGTGTATGCAAATGACGTCATCTCAACCCTAAATTTCGTGGCTTAAACAAAATTTTAGATTAGATTGTAGAAAGAGAATCTATGTGAAATACTTTCATCTTAGATAAAAGGGTAGTATTTTACATGACATT
The DNA here is from genome assembly GCA_003709505.1 of Hyphantria cunea. Lineage (NCBI taxonomy): Eukaryota > Metazoa > Arthropoda > Insecta > Lepidoptera > Erebidae > Hyphantria > Hyphantria cunea. The sequence goes on along the minus strand of PKRV01001356.1, from coordinate 280,203 downwards.
CAATTTAATAATGTGTCGATAAAACAGACAAGGCTATATATAATATGTCGTCTATCCTCTTTGTTGCTCGTATGAGTCAATTAAGTTACCGTTACTTCGATAGTCTGACTATTATGAATATATTGTACTGACTACAGAATTTCACTATCAAGGAGAGAGACTTTACTACCAAAAAGTTTAACAAACAACCACACTGTTGAATCAGTTGAAAGGTATGATTCTAATTACAGAGGATAATAGTTTTGTTGGTATACAAATTACATATTGTAGATGTTAGATTTCAAAATATAATACACATTTATGAGTGTAGTCAATTTCTTATACCCCGTGCATAAGATCTATTGCTATTAATATTATTATTAAAAGATACGCTATCTTTTAGCTAAACCACTGTATCTTTTTAGTAAAATTTTACTTGATTGATTTTTAAAAAATGAATGAACTTCTATTTACCGCGATAACCGATATGCGCGGCCACAGTCCTGAGCAAAAGCTAGTCACTTATATTTCAGTGAAGTCATTTAAATACTATCTTTCTTACTATGGAAGATTATAGTTTTTTGGTTGGCACACAAATTGCAGGTATTAAGTTTCACAATTTGATAGATATTTAGGTATGTGTTTTTGTATTTAATACCTTCTACGCTGGTAATAAAGTATATGACAAAATAAGTAGATAGATAGATAGAAAACTTTTTCTTTGCACTCTATAATATTACAGTTGGATGAGAGTACATAAAATGGGAGACGGAGTGTACAAAGGGCGGCCTTTTTGCCTAAAGCAATCTCTACCAGACAACCTTATTTTACTGTAATCTACTGTACTGATCAAATATTTAAAAATTCAAGTTCAAAAAAAACTTGGTGTTTAAAATGGAACATGGAAACTAAAAGATTTGAAGCTGAAACTCATAACTTGGATTCATAAATTCAAAAAGTTTTTATAAACAAAGCCAATTTTTGAATATATTTATAACTGGATCAAGTTTTTAAAATACAATCTAAAATTTCCCAGCACAGGAAAAATAAAAGACTTTATTTTATAAAATAATTTCTATTGGTTTTCTTATTTAGCTTTGGAAGAGTTGTTCCATTGATTATATAAAGGGATCTACAATAAAGTTTTTGATAGACCGTAAAACATAATAGTAATAAATTGAACGCTACACTCATTTATATAAGTTTACGCAGTGAATTAAAAAAATCAGGAGAATGAAATAAACTTAAATCTATTTAAATACTATTTATTCTGTGAACCCACCCGTGCATACACCTATCGGTTATCGCGCTTCTTCATTAAACTGAAATAGCTTATTTTAGTCAACCAACAGAAAGAAAATATTACATGGGATATTAACTAATTCTTTATACAAGAAATCAAGAGAAATACGTATTCATCTTGACAGGTTATAAGTAATATGTCGCAGCCAACTAGCTTAAGTAGCCGTTTAATTAACATCTTAGCGTCTTTACTAAATAGCACTGTTTAACTATCTTCCCGAATGGTATTCTATTCGTTAAAACAGCTAGGCAAATGACTTAAATCGATTATATTTAGTTATTTGACTAGCCTATTCAATTCAACTAGCGGTTACGTTGGGTAATGTCTTTTTTATTTATTCTAAAACAAAAAAAGAAGTTGCTGTTGCCTTCAATAGTAGAGTTTTACGGCGCTGTTTAGTAAAGAGGATATAATGTTATGTCTCATAGTCATATGGTCACTCTATGGAACGAATAGCCTAAGCATTAGCTAAGCAGCTTATTCAATGTTGTAACAGACCCTAGGACTGATTATCATTATCATTATAATCTGCTATATCACCATCAGTGGATGATTTAATAGCTAATGAAACTAGTTGGCTGTGACATAAATGTAGTAACAATTACAAATGTAAATAAAATAAATATATGTCACGAGACATAGTTGGACATAAAGTATCTATAGAGTGAGGTAGTTGAAGTAGTTTGCGCCAGTTAAGTTGATTTGCGGCTCGCGTTGAGCACAAGTTACTCAACTTTGCCTTGTATTCCCTTTATTTCTGATTTGTTAGCTTATTAACTGCTATTTGAAAGTAGCTATATTTACGTATAAGTTTTTATCTGAGAATGGAACAAACTAACATTCGTACTAGTAATTTTTTAACTAATGTAGTTACGTTAAATTGCATTTTTCGTCAAAATCATTTGTGAATTTACTTAAAGAAAGGTCATTCGATAAATTAAATAATCGGAACAAATTCACAATTAGAAACAATTACCATAATAGAACAGTTATTACGTGCATTGTAAATTCAACAATACGGATGAAACAGGCCAAAACAAATATTTAAAGAAACATATATAACATATACAGAGCTACTTTTAAGTATATTTTAGGTATGCTTAACTAGTCTCGGACCCGGAAAATAACGTTTATCAAAGGGAAACCCTTGCAGCGTTATCTCCCGCAGTATAAATTCCACGCACAAACAATTAACAATAAGTATTTAACCGTGGGAGAGCCATGCTTCGGTATGAATGGGCCGGTTCGAGCGGTGTGATGCCATGCCCTCAAAGAAAACTGGTGTGAAGCAACGCTTGCGCTGTGTTTCACCGAGTGAGTGAGGATACCGGAGGTCCATATCCCAGCCCGTCTTCCCATCCCCATTCTCCTCCCCATCCCCCAAAGGCCGGCAACGCACTTGTGACGCCTCTGGTGTTGCAATGTCCATGGGCGGCGATAATCACTTATCATCAGGCGATACGTATGCTCNGCTGTGTTTCACCGAGTGAGTGAGGATACCGGAGGTCCATATCCCAGCCCGTCTTCCCATCCCCATTCTCCTCCCCATCCCCCAAAGGCCGGCAACGCACTTGTGACGCCTCTGGTGTTGCAATGTCCATGGGCGGCGATAATCACTTATCATCAGGCGATACGTATGCTCGTTTTTTTTTTTGACTGACTGACTGAGGTGCATGACTCACATTCATACCAGTTATCGCAATTATTACTCTCGCACTTTCATGCCGCATACTTATTCTTTCTGTTACGCTATCTTACATTCATGGGTGAAACTCCCATCTATCACTACTCCACTACACTAATCTAGTCTAATTATTTATTTTCTTTATTCACTTAGCATAGTTGGGTATAGGTCAATAAGAAACATAAGTGTTTTATTGGGTGCTATGGTACATAAATTTTATTCTAATTCTTAATTCAATACATTAATACTAGGTTATATCTATTGCATTTTCAGTCTTATTTTAAACTTTTATATTAAATCTATAATTTGACTATGTTTAAGATACAGGTCAATATAAGGTGCTACAGCATGTATACAAAGGTCCGTTTTTAGCACTTAATTCTATTTAATTTATTCTAAAGTACAATCTTATGTTTCTATAATACTTCTTACTGGCTACTTGTACTACTGCTTATACTCAATTAATTTGCTTATTCCAATTACATTACATTTATGCTGTACACCAATATACAACTATATTGTGACAGCATAATTTTACAGCTTAGTTTCTTTACTTTTAACTGCGGATCGTGTTATTTTTTCGCAGTACTCCAGTAGCCCGTTCCTGCCACTACTTAAAATAATGGACGCCATGTCTCAATTTTGAAGCCTATCTGCTGTTCTAGGTCTTAACACTCCTTAGCGTGCATCGAACACTCAAGGAGCGAATGTTGCACCGATTCGCTAGTCTTCGGGTCGCACATGCATGCCGGACTCTCGTTGCATCTGAAGCGGTTCAGGTACTCGGAGAACCCGCCGTGCCCCGTCATAAATTGAGGCCTGACACTGGTGGCCCCGAACTTTTTGACCACTCTACGTGCTGTTTTTGCATCGGGAAGGAACATCTTGGTTACTGATGCCGTTGTACCTTTCGAGTACCTTATGTTCCATCCGCCAAGGGTTGCATTCCGAGTGCATCCCTTGACGAATGAAACAGAGCACAGATCGTAATCCGGTCTGCGTTTGGAACCCAGTGGTGCCACTTTGGCTAGTTCGTCAGCTCTTTCGTTGCCTTCTAACCCTATGTGAGCCTTGATCCAAAAGAAGGATACCTCCTTGCCTTGGAGAGACAATATCTTGAGGCTGTCTCTGGTCTCTACTATTAGGTGGAGGGAGCGTGGATTCTGCACCGTCTGTAGTGCAGCCATTAAATCACGGTAGATTCCAAACGTAGCTTCCTTGCGCAGAGTTACAACCCTCGCTGCTCTAAACAGTGCCAGGAGTTAAACCTGATAGACCATGCAGTGGCTTGACAATGACAATTTGGTAGTGGTAATTTCCTTCTCGTCGTTCCAAATCGACAAAGCTGCTTCGACCTTACCTATAATTATGATCCCATCGGTGAAGATCTTTATTGTCGCGTCTTCTACGTATGCTCGTTTACCCGCGATTACACAAAAAAAGTATTTTTATGATGTAGTAATAATGTGTTTACTTACTTCTACTAAAACCCGACAGGAAAGAATAATTAAATAATTTTACTAGTGTGTACACTAGTAAAATTATTGCGATCCATCAGTCTCACATCTTTTCTCCTGAAACACTGGAAAGATTAGTGCACATACCCCTAAGGGATGGAGTTTTCAGGACCACTCCACTATACCCCCAAGAAAATGCCTATGGAAAAAACAAAAAAAGATTAAGTCGGCTTTCACAGACAAGCAGTCAATAACGGCGACCTTTATAGACATAGAAGACGCTTTTGATAAAACTATACAGTTTTAACTTACGAACCAGTCAATACAGACTGGATAGCTGAGTTGGTAATACTACCATTGAGCAAAAAAGCTAGGGTAGTCAAAGAATGCCCACAAGGTGGCGTCATATCACCGCTTCTGTGGAACATAGTGGTAGACAGCCTTATAAAGAGACTAAATGACCGAGGATACACTACTACCAGTTATGCGGAATACCTGACTATTCTGACAGCCTGGATCGCGAAAAATGTGCTCTTCAAGTGCTTTTCAGATTGTAGTAGAATATCGTTACGAACAGCAACTATTAGTAAATCCAAAAAAAATAATTCATCCTTTTTCATCAACGTATTTATAATCGTCAACAGAAATTACCAGAAGTACATATGTTATATATTAAGACAAAGATCACATTTTGGTAATACACTGCTGTTATTAGACCTTCCATTATCTACGGATCCTCCGAACTCCAAAACAAATATTTGCAGATCATACAATATATTTTTTAATTATTAATGAATTATTTTGGTAAATAATTTTGTTAAGTAATAAATTGTATTTACTAGATTGTTATATTTTACATAATTAATTTTTGTTCATGAGAATATGTAAAGCGTCAAGATTAATAACAAAATTTCGGAGTTCATCGAGAGCAACAATCTGATATGAGAATTATGCATCATAGAATAATAACGGCGTTTCTTTTTTAAAATAAGAATTCGATAATCGAATCGAATCGGTTTTGATTTCTTAGCTAACGCCAAACACAACGTTGCCACTTATCTAGTTCATGCCTCAACTTTAACAAGATACCTGTCGTTTTCTAATGACAGGTGTCAGGAAACTTGACGTAACTTGATTACAAACGAACTATTATTGTAACTCGCATCTTTTATTAAATGTTTACAGTGGCTATCAGTCCACCTACATTTGTTCTAAAAATAAAGATTTTTTGTTAGTTAAAATTTTTCTTTTCTGTATACTGCTGAGGGCTGTATACAAGGGAACAAATTTGTCTGAAAAGCTTTATTGATCACAACAAAATCCATTGTATTACGTTTGTTGTAAATGAACATATTTAAAGAATATTATTTGGGCATTCTATATCAATTTTATCATAATATTGTCCATGAAAATAAAAAAGCTTTGACTTGCAAATTCTTATTCATTTAGGTATACAACTCCTTCGTAATATTTTTTGATATTAAAGACATTTATTAATTAGTCCTATTAATAACAGAAGAAAAAAGAGTTTGAAATACATTAAATGTAACATCGTATTTATATTCTGCATTATTAAGTCTCATAACAAGTAGTTATTGTTGAGCGTGTTTTCGTTTTGTTTAATAAATATCTAAGAATACTTTCCTTTTACAACTAAACTTAATTCACATCATATAGCACGTTCACACGATAGGTGAAGGCGCACGTCAAAAGCGTGTTGAGTTTTTGTGTAATGTAATAAAAATTGTGTAGGTAAAATTGTAAGCTCGTGTACATACTCGTTATTAATGCATACTCACTGCTGTATATCTGATCACAACCTTATAGCCAGCAGTTAAGCTAGATAGTTATTTTATCAAGAAGCATTTTAAAATACATATAAATAATCCTATAAAATTATACAAGTAGCTTATCGCAGCGACCAAAATCACATTATACAAAGAAATAAATAATTTGCTACACATTTTCCGACAACATCTGAAATCGGATTTCCTTATAGTTTTCTATATATATTACAGCTTCTAAGAATATCCTCGAACAGTATATGAAAATAACTTCCTATCATAAATGTAATTGGGAAGTATATACATATTTTCCTATTAAATTCAAAAGAAAATTCTTATCCCAGTTTTAGAGATAGCTCGTATATATTCATTAATAAAGATGAGACTTTATTTTGAAACACTCATTATTTCTTAATAATACCTTTAGTCTCGTAAATCATCACTAATACACAGTGCTTCTGAGTTCCACCAGATTGAAATAGGGCCTTGAAAGAAATTATTGTGGGATTACAGATAACACAAAATTAAGTGAGTTTGCAATTTATTCCGAGGCCAATGGAAATGTCCTCCTTCGAAATATTTCTTGCTTGGTTTGTATCTAGGTATTCATTTAATAACAGGAATAATAATGAAAACATTATTAATTTTACTACAAAGTGTGTTCTAAGAGTGAAATATGAAAATAAATTGGACCATATTCTCAGACCATTGTTCGTTTGTATCAGGAATTTTCTATTTGCCTTTTATGTTTAATCGTTGGATTAATAGATTATAATACGAAATATTGTTTGTTAAATGTAAGTAAAATAGTGCCATACTCGTATAAAATTTATTGGCATTTGCTGCTAAAAGTTTAAATGTAATTCTGATTTAATGATGTTCACGAAGAACGGAATGTTTGTATTTATGTTATTTATAAATAATAATTCAATCTATCCACGACGATTCTTTTTAATTATTATTATTATATATATATCCTGGAGTCTGTCTGGACTGTGAGCAGATGTGGTACAGTTGGCATGTGTTTTAGGGTGTGAGAACTCCCAGTGGAGCACACCCTTTATTCCATACAGTCAGCCAGTTATCAGCGACCCTACTCGTCAAATATGTCTTGTCTGTTCTTTAGTCGACGAGCGGTTTCAGGAATCCTGAGCTGTCCTACAAGTTGGTTTCGATATTTAAGAAGTTGTGATTTGTAGCGTGAGCTATGGCTGTCAATCACTTCTTTAATCAAGGGCATGTTCAGGATTTTGTGTATTTCCTTTGTTGCAATGAACCATGGCGCATTGTTTACTTGTTTCAAGACAAAGTTTTGCGTTTCTTGTATAATCTTTACATTGGACATACATATTGAATCCTACAATTTAATACCGTATGTCCAAATCGGCTTCAGCATTATATTGTATATGAAAATCTTGTTGTCGATTATCAGTTTGGAGTTTTTACCCAGTACCCGGTACAGACCCTGGTTCTTGAGGTTGATCTGGTATGTTTTATTTGTTACATGTTTTTTCCATGTGAGTCTACGGTCTAGGTGCATACCCAAATTCTTGAATGAATCTTTAAGTTGGAATGGAGTACTATCTAAAGAAAAAAACTAATTTGGCTCACTAGCTAATTCTCCATTTGGCCATCCAGTTCTCTATTTTGTGAAATCTGTTTTGTAAGAATTTGGATGCTTGACCTGAAATTTTCAGGCATATATTTCTCTATTGAAGGATATATGAGGCTCTTTGAAGTTTGCCGAGTGAGCATCGAGACAGACAGCTCCGGTGGCAGGAGCATTGTGGTCAGTTTTTGGCATTGAGAAGTCCACGACAAAAATAAATAAACAAAATACTTACTGATTGAGAAAAAAATGGAGGTATTTAAAATGAAAAATAAAAGGATTGAATAACAGAAAACAAAAAACATACTCTGTAACATCGGCATTTAGAAACATAATATACTATCAAAACTATAATCTATATTGGCAGTCTAAACATATTTTATATTATTATTAAAACTATAACCATGTAAGTGTAAGCAAAGCTTCTCATGGCATTCCTGAAACCGAAAGTTAATTAACGTACTTTCATAAAATCTTTATTTTGAACCGTATTATCTCCACTCCGTTATGTTCCATCGGCACCTGAGGTAAATGGAATGTTTGAATTATGACCAGAAAACTTCCAACGTTCCTCCTGTTCTAATTAAAACAATCTGTTTTAGGTGAGAATAATTTTAATAAGAGTTTGAAATTTAATATTAGATGCGATTTATATAACCAAATTTTGCTCCAGTTTTGGTATTTGACTAAGCATCTTAAAGATTCATAAAAATTTTAACTTGAATTTGTTACGATTTCTTTTTATTTAACAGTGGGCAAATGAGCAGACGTATCGCCTGATGATAAGCGATTACCGCCGAATATTTAGTACAATATAATTTTCCAATGTGTCACTTCTCAAAATCGATAACGCTCTTATTTATATAACAGTTCAAGCGAAAAACTTAACTTACATACACAACTTTATGAAAAAATTGTTGTATCGTCCATTTCTACGAAGAACGTTTGATTTGGAATTGTAAGATGACACGTGTCTGTGAAAGTGTGTAGGTGTAAGACTATAATAATTTTAGGTAAACTTTTTGGGTTTTACCAACAAACTTGATATTAAAAACTGTTTTCTAATTTACTCCAATGTATTTTATTTATTTTTTATTTTATTTTTTATTTTTTTTATTTATTTTTTTAGCTCTTATACGGGTAGTAATCTAAATTAAATATAAATTGAACAGTAAAATGTCCAATCGATAACCAGGCTAACGAAACGAAACAACTTAACGTAGTTTGTTTTCATAAGTAATCAATGGATCAGTCAAATGAGCATTAATCTGTACTTTTTTTACACAAGATCCAGATGAAGATACCTCAATGACACCTGAAATAAATCCTTAAAACTGTAAGTCATAAGCAATAATAGCAATAATAATATATATATATATTTAAACATCATTTATCATTAGTATTCATGGCTTTTAGGGTTTTAACCGACGAAAAAGAACGGAGTAGGTTCTCAACTCGATGTGTATTTTTTATGTATGACCACGCATAAATTTTTACTACTACAGAGTAGCTTGATTTACTTCCGAGGTGGACCATTGTCACCATATCAGGATTTGATGATAAGACCCCAAAGAAATCAACGGAAACCCACAAATTTTATAGGCACGTACTATGTTTTTCATATATTTTTAAAACAATTACGGTATTTATCGAATATCAATAGCTTGCGGAAAAACCAAGGAATCGTGATATATTAGAGTATGGTTTGGTGGAGAAATTTGGGCACTCAAAACCCTTATGTTCTTTGAGTTGCGTGTGTTGATAGGCGGCGGTAATCACTATTAAATGACCATCCGTACGTTTGTACCTAATGACATGAAATAAACCACTAAATTCGAATTACACAATACTGTAATCGTTGTGTATTTATGGTAAATTTTATATATTCGTACATAACGAATATATAAAATTTCCTATTTATTAAATATGATCATATCATTATTACTTAGGGTTAAGCATTATTTATAAACTAATCAAATACTATTTTTCTTAAAGTCTCAGTGTTAGTTTTTGTAATATACCTTATTTAGATCTACATCGCCCTAAGGTCAACTCGTAAAAATACTTACGATATTAAGCCCACTTCTATCACTATTTATATGCATAAAGTTTTAATAAATAAATAATTTTCACACCTCTACGCCATTCACGCAAGAACATAATATTTTTAAAATATTTATTTTGCAATATTTTTAAGAACCGTATCGTCTCAACTGGCTAGAAGAATACTCCGCACATAAATTATACTCATACGGATACATTATTCATATTATAAAGATGTACATCAAAACTGTAAGCTGGCTTAAAGTGTATTTCAGAGGACGCTCTGTAAACACTACCCTTAGACGGAGGTAAATGTTCCATGAAATTACCTCAGCAATTTTGCCAGCAATGAAATTCGTTTTCCGCTGGCCAATTTCGACGTTATCCACTAAAGCAGATCTTTGCAATTGTATAAATAGATAATAAAACGTGATTTGTACTGGTGTATTGCTAATTCTTGAATTGCATATATATATTATCTAATATTTTTTTCACTCAACTAACTTTTCCGTAAAATACCTATAAAGTCGATTTACTTTTGAAACTATGTTTCTAAATTAGTAATATTAGGTATTACATATGAAAATAGCGTTTTTCATGAGAGGAATATAAAGTATTTTTTTGTAAAATATATTTAATCAATCAAAGTAGGTTTAGGTACATTGTTATCGTATATGCTGATCCCTTTACTTAAAATACCATGGGAGCCAAAATCAATAACCTCTCTAAAGGCGCTTTGGGCTGCCACATCGGTGATAATATTTTTTCCTTGTAAGAAGCTTAGTTGGAGGCCTTTGGGCGGCTTGTAAAATATCCAACGGCAAGATCACGTAGCCACAACGTAGTCTTGCCAGTCCCCAACCCGCATTCGGACATGCGCCAGACGCTGGCATAGTGCGTGTTAAGCCTCTCCTGAAAGGAGACTCGAACCAAGCAGTAGAACATTATGGGTTGTTAATGATGATGAAAAAGTTATCCAGATTTCGTATAAATCGTGATCTGTTAGAGCTAGGCCTAGGGAGTACGGTGGATGTCGCTGACATTCCAATTCCACTTTTTCTATTTTAGCAGCCGTCTGTTGTACAGCTTGTGGTCTCTCTAGCGTTGTCCTGTCCTTGAAGCAGCAGTGGTCTAAAGTTATTGATCAGCCTCGGTATTTAGCAGCTAGGTCTCACATAATGGTTTGCAGTTGCTGACAATAGTAATCTGCCATCATCATTTGACCAGACACTAGTCCACCAAACACTCACAAGTAACTTTTTTTGGGTTAATTTTCGCTAAGGGCAAGATTTGGCTGGTTCTACAGCTAATGTGATGAACGCTTCCGATTATCGTACAGTTTTTACGTTTTATGTACAGATAATGATTCGATTTAAAAATCCCGAAATAAATCATTATGACACCGTTTGAGCAATATAACACAACAGAGGGGGCGTGTTTGCCGGTTTGCTTCACTCAAATCATGTGGTTCACCGTTCAAGCCTATTTATTTTCCCTATTTGCTGCAAGTGGATTGGAGTTTTATTTAATTTAATTTTATTTTATTAAAAAATAATACATATGAAGTACAAAGGCGAACTACATGCCATGAGACATTTTCTACCGGTCAACCTTCAGGTTTTGCAGAAATATGATATGGTAGGTTAAAAATATTGAATACCATAAGTAGCAATTATGCAAATAATTTATAAACCCTCAACACATATAACCAATATCAACAGTTTTACTACTACATATATTGATACATACACATGTACACATTTACATACACACACATACAATACTATAAATAATGTATAAACGGGTACTAGCATTGAGATTGTTTTGCTAATTTACTTCGAAGAAGTTCACGCACTTTTTCTTAAATGTAAGGCGATTTGCGCACAATCTGATTTTAGCAGGAAGTATATTCCACAGTAGGACTGACTGAATATAGAAAAAAAGAATTGTTAAAGTTAGTGCTATAAGAGGGGCATAGAAGAAGCAAGTTGTTTGTTGACCAAGGAAGCGGAAGTGTAATACCAGATATTCGAGTAATGATGGAAAGTTTAGGAAAAAAAAGAAGTCAGAGTACTTAGACTGCGGCGCTGAGGAATCTGAAGTCATTGTAACTGGATACGTAAAGCAGACACATAATCTCACTTGCTAAAATATAAAACAAATCGAATGCGCTTATTGAAATGACGGTCTTGTTTATTGAGGAGGTCTGCATTCAGTTCAAAATAATACCCATCACCATAGTCGATCAAGGAAATGATTAAAGATTGCATTAGTGTGGCCTTGGTTTTAACAGAAAGAAAGTTCTCAAGACGATATAATACACGGAGACAAGAGGTGACTTTCTGACTGACGTGTGGAACTTGTGCCTGCCAATCAAGTGTCGAGTTTGCGATATATAGAAACCCCATGTTTTTTACTACTGTGCTCCGAGGTATTGTCACGTTGTTGTAGACAATTAGTGGGATGACCGCCGTATTCTACCTACTTAGCAACAGCTTGCTCCTTACGATGGTTACTTGGCCTTTGGTTGGATTTACCAACAACCTAAGCCTCGGTGACTCTCATGAAATCTAAGTTTTGTTGACTTTGTCAATGCGTATGAGATGTCCTCAACTCTAGACTGTACGTATACCTATAGATCGTCAGCATATAGGTGATACGAATACTGAAGATATTGAGTTTCGAGATTGATGAATATTTAAAATAATGAGGGAAATAATATACCGTCGTCTTGAAGGACGTCAGTGTAAAGATCACACCTACTCGACGACAGCTCATCAATGCGAAAACACTGTTCTCGTCCTTAATATCTTAAAGAAAAAGAGGAGAAACATTGATACAAGATAGAAAAAATCATGTTATGACTAATTTGTTGCATCGTTAGAGGTTTTGAAACAAAAAATACACTTGATTGACTGCCTCGGTGGTGCAGCGGTAGCGCATGCGACTGCTGAGCTTAAGCTCTTGGGCTCGGTTCGGGTCGGACCAAATATTTAAACGAATCGCAAACATTATTTTATACTTTTTTCATATATAATATTTACAAAAAGTTGGATAGTACCCTTTTGTACAAACACTATATACTTTGGAACTAAGTGACGTTGTATGTCAGGCGTCGATAATATTATTATTATTGTCTCCCTATTAGGATTTTGTAATAACATAATACACAAAACTTATATAAATTCATATCCAAAAAACCATACTTAATAAACGTAAATCGTTTATTCAGTATGGTTTGACAACCCCACGAGTTACCTTCTTCATTAACTATACTTTTCTAAAGGTGTTTGTTTTTGTAAGGTGAGTTAACTAAATTTAGTGTTTTAATAACCATTGTTAAACACAATATTATAGTGCTAATACCTAAAAGAAACTAATTTAGAAGAAAAGATATTACCTAAGGCTTTTAAAGTGAAATGATTACCGGTGGGATATACAGTACTTTTGTGCAAAGTAGACAAACAGTTGACCTTTTCAATTACTGAGAGCTTTAGAAAATTGTTATAAAAGTTTTGTACTTACTTGGCTTGCGATTGTGGTCTCGCTACAATGCGGTGGAGTTTATTTTTATAGGTATTCAATAAAAACTATGCGATTGTTATTGCTTTGGTCATACTGAGTATAAAAAAACGAGTATAAGACTAGTGATATAATTAGATATTCTGGTCATTAAAACAGTATAAAAAAGAATATGAAAGTCTAATATCATAGCGATTCAGATGTGATAGCTTGACAACATTTTTGCACATTTCTGTGTGTATTATTGTGATAATTTGACGCATTGAAATGTATCGTTTTAATACACTTGTATTAGCTACACACGTGTGTTTATTTGTTACCGGTATTAGTAAAAAACAATTAAAGTTTTTTAAACTATAGGTGCATTTATATAAATAATATTATCCCAGATGTGCAAAATTTTTGCACATTTTGTGTTCATTATTGAGACAATTTGACGCATTGAAATTTATCGTTTAAATACACTTTTATTAGCTACACATGTATGTTTCTTTGGTTGTTAATTTTTAACCGGGATTAGTGATAATAATTTTAAGGTTTTTTAAACTATAGGTGAATTTATATATATAGTATTATCCCAGCTTTTTCGGGGTACGCCTGTATATATATCGGTTATTGTAGTAAAGAGAAGCCTTTATGCTTTCTAAAGTATCATAGTTTGTCCATGTCAAATATTATTTAAAACCAGTGTAGCGGTTTAGCTGTGAAATTGTAACAGACAGACAGTCACGTTAACGGACATTAACTAACTTAAGGTTTTTTAAATATTATAATATAGGTGGCGAACGAGCAGACGAATTGCCTCATGGTAAATGATTACTGCCGCCCATGGACACCCGCTACACCAGAGGTGTCATAAGTGCGTTGCCATCCTTTTAAGAAGGAGTACGCTCTTTTATTGACGGTTTGAAGGTCGTATTTACAAGTAAGTTACTGTCCTTTGTATCCTCTAACCCTGTCGGTCACTGGTGTATGATTAAGTTTACTATTTGTCTATATACGCATTAATACTGCTACCAACATTTGTATTTTAATTATTACATAATTACTCAATGTAAATAGAAATGGTTGCAACTTAGTGTTCACTATGATTACCATCAGCTATTGTAGTCTACAGCGTGACATTTTGAGTTTTTATGAAATGCAAAACAACCAATTGGTAGGGACCGTAAATGATTTGTTTTATATATTTTTAATTAAACAAAACAATATATTCAAATACTTAGGCTGGTCATAAATACTGTTATTATTAAAAATAAACAAAATATTACTTTTGAATTTGGAACCTGTTATTTTTACACGATTATTCAATGTATTTTGTTAAAATATTTTGTGATCTTAAAATAGAGTGGGATTATAAAGAGAACCAAATATATTTGTATATCGGGCTATTGATAAATACAATAAAACTTCTTCTCTTTGTGACAGACAAAGATCAGGCACTCCACGTATTATTCATTTGTTAAAAAGGCGATCAAAGCAATAAGGGAAAGAATTCGAAGAAATCCTGTTCGGAAGCATAAGATTTTATCTCGGGAGATAAAGATAGCACCTAGAACCATGTCGCGTATTTTAAAAGACGATTTAAGATTTGCGTCATATAAAGGACGCACTTGTCATTTACTTTCTGATATTTAAAAAGAAGAATAGGGTGGTAAAATCAAAACGACTCTATAATTACCAGTACGCAAAGAGAGTTACAGAAAAAAATATTTACGGATGAGTTCTTTTTACAATTGAAGAATTTTTTATCAAAAATTACTGTGTTTTTCCCGAAAGCTCTTGAGAAGCTTTCCAGTTAGTCAACAGAGTAATGTGAGCATCATTTGACTTCATTGGTGGTTTGGTAGGGTATTAGCTATGAAGGAGTGAGTGAGACATATTTAAGTAAAAAAAGGTACTGAAACATCAGCACGAGTGTATCAAGATACATCTTGAGTTAGTTAAGTAAGTTTATTATTTTTGAGTTGTAGGTGAACATCTGATCAACATAACAACCGCGTGTTCAATAACCAAGAATAGTCTTTTTTAAGACTCGGTGACTTAGTTAGCAATAACACTGCAAAATTAATAAATGTGCGGTACTTCAAAATGTTTTTTTTTTCTTTTCAACAACATTTATGGCGAGAATAGGTATACTACTAGATTTTGACCGCGGCTATATAGTTTATTGCGATAAAGAGTAGCCTATATCCTTTTTCAAGAATCAAAGTATCTTCATGGTGAATTTCATTGAAATCGGTGAAACCACTTACCAGTGAAAGCGCAACTGACTGAAAAACATATTTGAGAATTTATAATATAATTATAGGAGTATTGGTTTATGATATATTGATTGAAACAAAACACGATCTCTATGTATACAGATTGTATCTAGATCTATACGTAATAACCTACAACCAATTAAACTGCATATTGTTTGTGCACCTAAGTCCTCACAGTTCCCGAGTGATTGCGATCGGTTTAACTAAGACAACGGCTCAGAGAGATAGGCATATTACATATTAAGTTGTTGTAGGTTGCCAACCAAGGTAATTAAAATGAAATGCAATAAATGAATTATACTGAACGATTAATTGGAAAAGAAAAAAGGTAGCTTTTAAAAATATTTTCTTACAACGTTTATGCAACATTTATCGTTGATACCACGCTCCTTTTGAATGCAGCGTGTTGATATGAGGCATAAAGCCTTTGTCGATAACTAACTGACTCGTATTTCGTAACCGAACAAGCAAACAAACTTTTCAACTTTTTAATATGACAGAGTAGAGCCTGTGTCCAAAATTGAATCGCAAGGAGATCTTTATGTGAGAAGAGTACAGGGGCACAAAACAATATCATTCAGCACTATGCCGTCACTTGTAAGCTGTCCGACTCAGTACAGATGAAGGAGAAGGGAGAGCAAGCCACGATTTTTCTCCCTTGTTGCATAATTTATGTACCGAGTTGCGGAATAATATATTAGAAGAGGTATTGAAATTGTATGGAACTGATGCCGTACATATGTCCGATGTAGTCTATTATTATATATTAAAGATGACGATATTTCGTGGTACGTTTTACTTATTACTTTCTCAAAATATTTATATCTCTTTAACCCTTAGCCAAAATATTAATCACTCTTGCCCTGATGTCTATCATAAGCTCGTATAATTTGTGTGTAAAAGTAAAAGGAAAATAATAATAATTAATGAAATAATTACGTCTGTCACATTAAATATTAACAAAGGTAATTATCGTCAGTTACAAAAGGTACCCATAGTTCGTAAAGCAGCAATTCTCTTCACTATTCCCCGGTAGCAGTGTGTGGTGAGAAAAGAAATATGACGCAATTTTGGTAATGCTTAGTTGTCGAGCCACAAGGGAATGAAAAATTCAAGGGGCCGGCGTACATTACCGTACCACATTGCTAAGAGCATTTGTTCCCTTTCCAAATTTGAAGAGAGGAATATTTTTGGAAAGAATATAAGTAATGGCATTCACTTGTCTACTTGGTACAATGCTGTCGTCGCGACGAGGGCTCAGGTGTTTAGTTCAGCATTTACAAATATACTTACAATAGTTACAATATTCGTGTACCATAAAGAATAATATAATCCTTGAATATTAGATTTTTTTGGTACAATAAAGGAGGGACACTATCATTGTGTGGGTGTCTAACAATGTCATTTCACAGAAAGAATTTCTTATTTCCCTTTTGTAATATGGGAAAGAAATTGTTAAATATTATGAATGTCTTCTTAAATGTAAAGTAAGTTGTAATAAAGCTTTTGACATATTTTTTTTGATTGCGACTTGTAAAAATAGTTTAGGCATGACGCGTTCAACAGAAATACTAAACAATTATTCATTCATAGATAAGAAATTTAAGAAATAACATTTTAAGTTTCTTAGTTAATACCATACGTTTATAATTATTGAAAAGACATTCGACATTGATCAAGACGTCTTTAAAACGAAATGAACACTTAATCTAAAAATCTGTTCTCAAAATCGATCGATTAAATTTGGTATGTAGATTTCTGCTTTACTAATCATTGGAATTTATTGAGTAGATACATATATAGATAATACTTTATTTGTACAATAAGGTTTACACACAACATAAAATCCTAAACACTAACAAAAAAAAGAAAAGAATGAAAATGTGATATACAAAGGGCAGCCCTTTGTATATCACATTTTCATTCTTATTGCTCATTGCAATTTCTTCCAGGCAACCTTTCGATGGACAGGTTTCATTTAAAGCTGGTGCAGGGTATTTAAGTATGAGGAAAAAAAAATTCACGTGTATAATTGTGTAACTGTAAATATTACGAACCTAAGAAATAATTATATGAATTAATAATAATAATATAAAATAAATAAAAGAAAAAAAATACTATGCATACATACTTATATGAATATACGTAATATATATAAATGTTAACTTACTTCCATACATAGATACAAAAAAATCAATCAACAACCCATAATGTCCCACTGCTGGGCACGGGTCTCCTCTCTGGAGAGGGTTAGGTGAGTAATTTTTTAGTAATAGAACCAATTTCGTGTAAAGAGAAAGTTTATTAACTCTTTCTCTCTCTTATCACGACTATAAGGAATACAAATAAACCTCATTTACCTATTAAGCTTTGGTTTTGTCATAGCATTGACTAGTCCTTTTTTTCTAGTCCTTATGTCGGCTCTGATAAAATAATAGACATTTTTATAGGCTTTCTCCTGCACTAATTTGTAGCCTTATTGCTTTAAGATTATACCTGTTATTATACATAACTTAAAAGTTACACTTTAAACTTTTGACTTGAATAAATAACGGGTTCTTGTGTCTACGTCAAGTTTCAAATAAATATTAAGCTATCACGCTATCCTATCTCCTTAAACTTTTATAATACATACCCAAATATGACGGCTTCTATATAATTCTTCATTTAGATAAATGTACTCATTTGTAAACATTGGCGTAGTTGTAACGCAGAGCGTGGTTTTCACATCATAAATCTTCAACCTTATATTCAGTTCAAAACGCATGTACTCTAACAAATTACTTTTCACTTGCTACTTTATTATCGTCGAACATCTGGACAATCCTCCACTAATACCCCAATACTAAAGCGTTATTTATGAGACGGCTCACAATAGTGTTTCGATGCACAACTAATACATTTAGCACTTGAGAAATAGGAAGGGGAGGCAAACATCGAGAAAAGTGACGTCACTAAATGCATTATGTTAGTAAGGAAATCTGGCGAAACATGCATTATTAAATTTGCACGCCGCTCTTTTACTGACAGATTTTCTTCAAGGGTCGTTCCCGTTCCTTTGATGGGATTGGGGTTACACATGTGAAGATGATTTTAAAAAGCTTGAAAAACGATTTTTTTGTATTAAGAATTCATTACATTTTTTATGTACTTGTTTTGCGGTATTTGAATATTTGAGATTTTTAAAACATTATTCATTATTTAGTGTTTATAATTATTGCAAACATAAACATCAGCTAAGAAGTGAAAAAATATTAAAACTTAGGGTATCATATATTTAAAAAAGTCGATACAACTATTTTTTTCACAATTAATCTATCGTTTTTTTAAAATATCGTTATTTAAACTGATTATTATGATATATTAATTAGTAGACCATCTTTAATAGGTAGAAAAAGTCATATACATTCTAAATAGTGTTAACAATCACTTCTATTAAGAGTGTAGCATGTAGGTAATGTTTCGAAAGAGTATTCAACGTAGAACTGTAAGTGCTACGAATTAAATGGGTTGTCTGCAATTTATAGACATCTGTTGTGAATACTACGTGATCTCGTACAGTCTAGTTTAAGAGCTGTGTATCTTTGTAATGCTATCGTAAAAAAGTCCCTTTAAAGTTTACGTGCCTTTATTGTATTGTAAACCTTGTTTAACCGTACAACGATGCTTTTAATTCAAAACATTTTTTTAATAAATTAAACAGTCACTTGGCTTCAAATAATGAAAATCAGGTTTGATTTCCAAAATTTCAGTGGTGTTTAGTAATTTTTTGTATGACAGAGTGAGACTGGTTTAAATTAAAACCATGGAAAATTAACAAGTTTTTTGTCAGACATGGTAACATTGTATATAATCTGTTATAGGTTTATATATTTAGAGACATATAGAGAAGATTTCTTTTCATGATCCAGCTTAAATATAAACTTTTCTCTAAAACATGTAACATAACATTTATACATAGAGGAAAAAAACATAAAAGCTACACACACAAAAGTATATGTGTTTGTGTGTGCGTGCGTGTAAGTGCTCTCTGTAATAATGTTTATCAATGACTTCATCGATCACATTTGTACCCTACCAACCACTTTTATAAATAAATTGAATATGGAACACATTTCTAATAAGTTTCTCGTATACTTAAAACACACCACAGACGTTGGTATCTCTCAACTGGCGGTAAAGAACGCAAGCAATCTCTATAAATCGAAGTTATCTTCATAAATATCCGTTGACCCGCAGCAGGAGTTCTTAAATTGATTCTACGTGATATGGAATACGAAAAGCATCTATATTGATTCCACTTTCGGGGTGAGGGTTTGATGCGTGAAATGTTTTAATAACATGAACAACCTCACTATTTTACCAAATCAACTATATTTTTCATATTTTAAGTACTTTAAGTAATAAGCTCTGTACGTGTACTCCGATGACTCCGATATTATAATGTCAATATATTACGCCGATACCTTCTTTTTATTTATTAAAAATGAGAATTACATTAAGCTTTGCATTGAATTGGTTGACCTATTAAGAGTGCCACTAATACAAACCAATATAATTTCAATATAAATTTATATTATTACATATTATTATTAGATTTAAAACATAAAAAGAATGTTTTCTATCATTTCATTTATTGGTATGTTAACCATAATACACCACACATAATATATAACATTATAAATTCAGAAGTAACACTGTCTGTTTGTTTTAGAACAAAAGCGATTTTAATGAATTTCGGGGCATGGGCATCCGGTATTCTAATCACTCTGAAAAACCCATCGCATATGCTCTTTCAAACCGGTTTTCTGTGAGGCTGTGGTATCATCCTGGTCAAGAAGGTTCATTCATGCCAAAGCGTGGCTCTCCTACGGTAAGAATTAGAGGTAAAAACGGTAAGAGGCCTGCCCCTAAACTTTTTACCTGAGTCGCCTTCCTGCACCAACGCCGCATTAGGGTCCTTTGTAGGGGCAAACGCTGGTGTACCTCAGGGCTCGGTCCTGTCACCCACGCTATTTCTTCTGCATATCAATGACGCATGTTGGCTCTTGGCAATACATGTATATTGCATCATGAACTGTACTGTTGTCTGTATAGCGCTATATATGTGGCTATACAGACAACGGGACAGTTCATATGTTTACAGATAAATATTTTCTAATTGTATTCTTTAAGCCTATTACTAAAGTCATTGCTTTGTTAATATTAGGACTGTATTAGGTTGCTAAAACTAATAAACATTTTGAATGAGTACCTAATTCCTAAATATTAATTTAGTCTCATTATATAGGTAATATTTATTTTAATATTCAGCCAGTTACTGAAGATGAAAACGTTTAATATAATGATAATCTATTTTGATTGCTGCTTGCTATCACGTTGATATAAGACGACATAAAATAAATATTGGAGAATATTGCAGCTGGATTCAAAAGATCAATTTAACAACACAAATGCGTATTTGCTTCAAAAAATGGAAAACATACTCAAAAGAGTATGTATAAAAGTAGTTTACCTTTTACATATATATAGAAGAGATACTTCTTTATATGTATATGTATATACATTTGTATCTCTTATTATGCGTCTGAGAATCATTTTCTTTTTATTTAATGTTTTATCATGAGATAGCTAAGATAGAGTGTGGCTATAAAGTTTAATTCGACTTTTCTTTTAGATGCAAACTTTAACTGCGCTGCATCAGTTAATAAAAGCTAACTTTTTTTATGATTTGCTTATCAAAGTTTCCAAACAAGGTAGTGCATATGTCTGACTATAAAATATAGAATTTCAATACGTGATCTGATTATATATTTCTTGTTCTAAAACTTTATGCAAGCTGTCGGGTTTATGACCATAATTATACCTTAACCACTTTCTTTAAGAGCTATCATATTCACGATATGTTTTTGAATTTGATGTTCTTGATTTATGACTCTGTATGTCTTCTTAATAATATATTACACTTTTATCATTTATCTTAGATATAGGCCCGCCAAAGTCACTCTATTCTACTTGGTAGAAGGCAGAAGTAAAATCCATGGATAGTTTTCACCATTCTCATTACGAATGCAGACAATGCAACTATGCAGTACAGTATAACCTATACTATAACGGCCTATTAAGATGTTCTGCATCATTTGGTCTCCGGTCTTACATAATTTTTATAAATCACACTATTTTATTAATCCAATTGCATTACTTTTAGTCCTTATGGTTCAGATTTTATGTTTGAGGAGCAGATAAGCTAATTGTTAACAGATTTTTCAGTTATGAATATTTTGATATCTGCTATACCTTTGATGGATACATATTTAATTACGATAGACCCATATTTCAAGAATGTGATGAACAATATGTTCGTGTATACTATACCTCTAAATACTGTTGACTAACTTATAGGGATGTGAAACTTAAAACGATTACGAAAATCTAAATATATATTACAGCGCCATTAATCCTTTGTTTAGTAGAAATCATTTACGATCACAGCCCATGTTCGGTATACATGTACGCTTTCTGAATACGCACTGAAAGTGGTTCTACCTTCCTCAGTCCTTCGTCCCGAACCTCTCTACGTGATAGGGGATGTGTGACAAGAATCGGAAATAGGATCGGAATGTTTTGTGGTTATTTCGATTGAACTCTGAAAAGCGGTGCCTACACTTGAAATTTCAAATCGATCGACGACCAGTTTTGTCGTTAAATATAAAGGTTTTTCTCAGGTAAAGGCTTGCTCTCTTCCAATTATAAAGGACGAGTAGGTTTTGTTTAACTTAAACAAGTTTGTTTATGGTAGCATATAATAAAAAAGAAAACTACTTTTGGGTGAAGTAATAAACATAGTTCCCTTTTTGTATTCCGCAACGACGGTTAGGTAGGATAGTATGCGATATCCAGTTTAATATTTAGATTTAATATTTATAAAAATATGGTTTGGTAGAAATATGGACTGTACATTTTTTGTAATCAGTTTGAAGCACAGTGAATTACAGTCCCGATAAAGCACGAATACTTAATACAACACCGATCTTCTAAAATTCCAGAATAAATTAATTAGAACTATTTTTTGTTGTATATTGTTTGGCAAGTATAAGTACGAGTTTTAAATTATCTTTGCAATTGTTAAATATGTATTTCAATTAATTTAACAGGTCTCATTTATCCAACCCGCTTTTTATATAACAGCAGTTTGCAAGTAAATAAGAGTTATGAGTGCATCTAAAGAATTTTCTGAAGTTTGTGTGTTAATTTGGCACCTTCATAAAATAAATTATATTTAAGTTTTATATTTAAACTATTATTGTCATAAATTAATATTTAACTAACGAAACCTTAATGTATGTGATATTCTTTTGTTCACGGTGACAGATATGTTAAAGTAAATCAGCTCATGAATATGTACGGCAAGGATGCCCTAGGGCCTTTGTGCGTTTAATATTTAACTCTAACTTTGATATCCAGGCTCATAAAATGCCATTTATTATGTACAAGAGACTGACTGAAAATTATAACATTCACCGCATCTGGTTAGGGTGTACCCAAATGAATAGCTACAAATATCATCAGTATAGAATTTTGTTGACACAGCACTGGTTGGGTATTATTGATGAGCATAATTTATCGTATTTGCCCCGTGTTCTAAGGGGAATGCGAATGAAATCACGAAAGTACCACCCCGAAATTTATGATCCCCTTTTTGAACCTTTGATGACTACTAATTTTTCAACGGCACCTACCAAAAAAATTGACAGCCAAGAACTTTCTTTACCTTACTCCGACGAGGTATAAATTATTAATTGTAGCCAATTTCACGTAGGGTAGCATGATTGATGATTGAAATAAAAATCGATGATTGTACCAGTAAGCCAACAATCAGGTTCGAACTTATTACGGTAGTTTAGATTTGAAGTAACTTTCAATGTAGATTAATAGTAGAATACAATGAATCAATAATTCTACTTTTCATATATATACTTTATTTTTGAGTTAGAACATGGGCATGGGATAAGAACTCTTTACTGCGAAAACTAACATACAGGCAGGCAGAGCCGCAAAATACAATAAATAAGCTTTTTATTTTTAGAATACAAAATTAATCGTGGGAGAGCCACGCTTCGACACGAACGGGCCAGCTCGACCGGAGTGATACCACGGCCTCATAGAAAACAGGTGTGAAACAGCCCCCCCCCTCCCCATCTCCCAAAGGCTGGCAACGCACTTGTGACGCCTCTGTTGTTGCGGGTGTCCACGGGCAGAGGTAATCGCTTACCATCATGTGATACATCTGCGCGTTTGCCCTCTATTCCACAAAAAAACATAGCCAACACATCTTCGTGTATGAACAGTAAGATTTTTATTAAATCGATATATCCATGTGTATCCGGATATAGCTACGAATAAGTAAAAAACAAAAGTAGTTTAAATCCTCCGGTTCTTAGATGAATTTAGCTTCCACTCATCAAACCTTCGAATTAAAAATAAATAAGCATTTACATTACATTAATCATATAGCATTTCGTTATAACTGATTGTAAGAAATATGGCTCAACAGCATAACATATCTGATGTTAGATGCTATAAAAGACTGCAACATTTGTGATTTACAAGCCAATATAAATTTATTGTTGAGAACCCTAAACTACAATCCCAAAGAACTGCTACACAATCCAGGTTGTGGGTACATAGGTTACATTAAATTTAAAGAGAAATAACTTTTCATCGTATTTTTATAGTTCAATATCAAGAGGCGACTCCAAAACTACTAAACTACTACTTCTGCACTGTTATGACTTTTCTTACAGGTTTCAAAATATTATTTTTCATTTTTGTATATTTCTCATAACATTGCAGTTAAATATATATTTTTTTCTAAATTTTTAAGATACATTGAAGAAATTCATCTGCCTATGAAACACCCCTATGTCCTTTACAATAACAGTCCAACCTGGGAACCGAACCCGAGTTATCTTGATCGGCACTCGTTTACGCTAACCGTGAGACCAACATATTGCGAAAAGTTATGTAGTTATTTTATTTATGTGTTTAGCATTAGAAAATAAGTTCAGCACTGATGCACAAATAAGTATAAATAATATTTAGTCAATATATTTGCAAAATCTTATTATTGGGCATAAAATATATCATGTGGCTTGAAAATTTACTAATATAGCTTAGTAATTTCAAGTAAAACACATTAAAAAAGAAAAAAAATGATGAATGTAGTACACAGTGATGTGTACTACATTACCCGAGGCAGTTGATAGTAAGAATCGCAACCAATCTTTAATAAGATAACTATCTGACTGATATACTGAAAATTGTTGCTGGTTTGTGAGTAAAAAAAAAATAGAATATCTTAATCAAAACGGAGAAAACCATCAGAATAATTATAGTACCGCCATATTTCCCAGAATCTTATTAATAAAAGAGATCAAACGATTAGTATAATCAGATTGATCTCTCGCTATACTGAAGAGGAAGGCTTCGGCTGTCAAACGCCAATTCTCCTGCAACGAATGGACAACCGGGTTGTAGAAACCAATTTTCCCACTGACTAGGTAAGTAGGTGAATTCGTAATTTCATGGCGCATTAATCTCCAAGTAGATCATACAGCGGTCCGTCTCTCAATTTGCATTTGTTGTGTTGTCGTGTTTGAAGACGATTTTTTCGAATTTATTTTTAGACAAAATTCGGCTAAGGGGATGCTTTGAAAGAGCTAAACACATTTAATCTACATAGATAATAGAGATTTGTTGGGTAGATATACTATTATTGCCTTGCTAAAGCTTGTTTTGTATTCCTTACTTCAAATGTTTATTTTTCTTTGAATGTCTTCAGTTAACTTTGTAAAGGTTAGAAATAAAAAAAATATGTGTATAGATAGGCGAGTGAAAATTTAAATTATGGCAACTACGCCATAAAATGAATGATTATTATTTTTAATTTTATTAACATTTGTCACTTATTTTTAAAAATGTTATCTTTAAATGCAAAATGTACATGTATCAATCACTTCATGTAAAAATTGGAGCTACATAGTACCTGTTCCAATTTTCTTTTTATTTTATTAAACTATTGTTACCATTTCTTACTATTTATATGAAAGCATATTACATACTTATACACATACATACATATACATAATTCAGTCAATCTTACGACGACGTACTAATCTACAAAGTAACTACGTATCCTGCATCGCGTAATAAAAGCTCTCACATCGGATAAGAACACACACGCCTATAAACATATGTATAAAATTGCCATGTTCTATTGTTCCATGGTACGTTTCTAAGTATTTCGTTTACACGGAGATAAGCATTAATTGCTTTATATGAACGGCGAAGAGAAAAACTACATAGACTTTAAGTTAGTTTATTATTTCATTGTACGCTGACCTATGATGATTTAATACTGCTACCGTCAGCAGTTCATGCTACCATCAGCAGTCCACTATAGAAAGGTCACGTATACAAACTACACATTCATATAACTCTAATTAGTACTTACAGCTTACTGTGAAACATCGGCTATTAAATTTATATTATTCACGATTTGTGAGTAAAGTTTTAATAGTTGGAAACACCGTTCAAAATTAAGCTTTCATAATCAACGCGTGTAACTCTCATAAGCATACATATGAAATTGCGAACCATGTTGAATTAATTCGACTCTTTGTGCCTGATAGCACTGTCTGACATGTGACCAATGACCTGACCAACGTTATGAATAGGTATTTCGAGTTACAAATAATCGATACTAGAGCAATCAGTGTGAGAACTAGATGTGGCACTTTCTTTACAGAATATAGGATGTGTCTACTGTCTTATACTAATTCATAAATCATCTGTTTTAGAAAAAAACGTTGCAAGTTGGTAGGTATTCTTAATATGTATAGGTTAATTATTGTCTACACTTAATAATATGATATTATTGAATGCTAACCTAAGCTCAATCTGATCATTTCATTTTCAGATCATAACATCATAACTTTATTTTTTGCTATAAGGAATAATGGTAAAAGATACTATCTTACCTTGACTTTAAGTGAGGCCTTTAAACCGACTGGATCCATATGTGAGGAAATTATTATGTTGAATTAAGTATTATTATTATTATAAAAAAAGGGTTATATTAAGGCAAACATTCAAAATGTCATGCTTTAGATTATTGGCCTAAATTTAAATCTTGAATATAATGCGTGTGTCCACTTTAACGTGCCAATTGATAGATCTAAAAACATAACTAGAACGGTAAAATGATATAAGAGTAAGAATAGCGAGATTAACAGGACAACCTGATTTTGTTTTGAATTATAATAAAACATGTGTAAATTTATTCGGAACTATAGCCCCTCACATTTAACTCGGTGTTACTACTGCACTGAACTTAAATGCGAATTATTGATTTCATGAATCGAAAATGAAATGAACAGATTCAAATCATATGCAACTCGGCGCATTACAATATTTATTTGGAAAGCAAATGTATTGGTTGCTTATTATTCCTCAGAATTGTGTTTAACATTAAATGTACATTCAGATATTACCAAGAAAATCACATCAAAAGCAAATGGCATGGGTTCAAGGTTGTGTTTGTAATTTCATTGCAAGAAAAATTATAATAATAAAATATAATTGTAGTTGCGAAGAGATGTCACCTCTATGACAGTCTTTTATTATCTTCGTCAAAGAAAAGGCTCTGACGAGCTCTTTCAACTGGGCCCACCTTCCCCTTACTCAATACGACAACACGTGCTGGCCTTGCACCGTTTAACAATGGCAAAAATATCCTTCAAAAGTAAACTTTCTTGCTGTGCCGAGCAGTCAAAACCTAGAACTAACTCTCAGTATGATTCCCTGCCACTATGATCCAGGTTTATATAAGTGGGAAGTGAAAAAGTCTCTCACTTGGCTGCCATTATGTGTATTACCATACTGGATTGACCACATTTGCAATAAGAATGGTGATACAACTCTAGGATTATTCAATAAATAAATATTTCGGACATTTATATGCTACGCCATCTAGTCCTAAGTTAAGCAAAACTTGTATTATGGGTACTATACAACTGATGTAAAAACATATTTTCCTTTTTTTGTAAATACATACATATTATACATATAAAACACCTAAATTCCAAAAAAAAAACACAGAACATACAAACATATCGTACGATCCGGGAATTGAACCCGAGACCTCAAGCACAGTAGTCACATACGCTACCACTGCGCTGCTGAGGTAGTAAGAAGAGTCAAGAATTTTAAACAGACTTTTCCTCAGGCAGTTTTCAGTTTTTATATAAATATAGGGTTATAGGGTTATGTAGAGGCATATGGTTCAGAATACAAAAATAACTTAGAAAAATCTATGCTTATAGTTAGTTTGAATAGTTCTAAACTGTAAGAAGTAAATTTTCTAACTAAGGGACAACTTTGACAATGTATCAGAATTGCAGGCAACAATTGCAATATTTCAATAGAAGTGTATATTAGTTTGTTAAGCTCTAAGCAGCTTCAAACTCTATTCCGAACTAATTGTCTATTCCCTAAGTGTTCTTAGGTATTACAAGTCTGAATATCGATGAACTTAGATATTCAGAGATTGTTCCTGTCAAATTAAAGATTATTGGTTTGGGAGTGAAATAATTTTAGTATGTAGCGCTTTCGTGAGTCATTATACTTCTCAAAAATGTAATGTAAGTACCTAAGTAATAATTAAATTTTATTATATAATATATACAATCCAAATGTAATGCATTAACTCAGTCGTAGATTTGCAAGTTATCATAGTTTATATTTACAAGGTTTGAAAAGTTATTTACTTTGATAGAATTTATTTACAGTTTCTCACTCAAATAACTTTTTATCTACAAACATAGATAATAAAGATGTAGCTTTGGCTTATAATTGTATGTAGAAATGTGTAATAAACTTAGTAAATCTCTAAATGTAATTGCACAAAATTTACGCAATATTTACAAGAATTCGGGAATTTTCTTTCTAACTCAGATTGCCATTTGAACCTGATTTAATAATTTAAACAGAATACTGGATGAATGATAATAAACTAACTCCCAACATTGACATTTGTAATGCTTACGTCTCTTGTAAATGTTTGAATCAGAATGATGGCGTCTTTATATATGTCAAGAGAAATATTAAATACCAAGTAACAGAGCCGGAACCCTTGGGGATAAATATTCTAACAGTAAATATAGAGCCAAATATATTGATGTTAGCTACTTACAGATTATTGTCAGAGCACTGTATAGACAACTTCCTAAATGCAATAGAAAATATTATTCGCTCGAGATCCTCAATACGAAACGTTATACTCGTCAGTGACATTGACGTTGACATTGAAAATAATAACTGGTATGGAAATAGTGCATCTTATCTTCATTTATCGTCTGAACTAGGCATGTTGCCGGGCCACAGATCTTGCACTAGACTGTGAAACTGCCTCGATCATATTAATTTGAAAACAATATTTCCCGCAATAATATTTGTCATATACTCTTCAATAACTGATGACTCTGCGACAGTACCTAACGTGAGTTTAACTCAATGCAAGTTTAATAAAGTACGTGCACCCAAGTGCATTGACTTCCAGGGATATACTGAGTAATTTAAAGCTCTTGATTTTTCTTATATTACTCCTGCATCCTGTGCAAAAGAGGCCGCTTCCCTTTTTGTTGATCAATTTTCAACTACGATAAAAACTAGCCACACTCTAAATAAAAAACGCATGTTTAAACCTTGGTGTTAACCCTTGGACTTCTGCGTTGCGTAAGAAACATAGACGAGATTCACAATAAATTTAAAAATTACCCGGTAAATACAATCCTTGACATAACTTATAAACATTACCATAATTTTTGTAATGCTTTGTTAAGAAAATTTAAGAGAAACTACGAAAGATCTCTATTGATCTATGCTAAAACTACAAAAGACTCTTTTAATGCTATAAAAACAATAATTAATTATAGGAATCCCAACAGAACAGAACAAAATTCTATCAGAATCACAGTATGGTTTTAGATCGGAGAGGAGCACAGAGGGCGTTTCCACCCAGGTAGATTCTTAGCAAAAGTTTTTGGGCATATTCTTCGAACTAACCACGGCATTTGATACCGTTTCTATTCCTATTCTTGTGAACAAGTTGGACCGCATTATTATTCGTGGAAACAAGCTTATGATTTTGGAAGACTTTTTGCGAGACCGCACTGAATTAGTTAAAACTGTAGATGTAAGGACTGAAGCCCTAGTGATATATGAGATCCCCACAGGGCGGTATATTTGGACCGAGTTTTTTTTTAATTTATGCAAATAACTTATTTCAATAATCCCTTTACAATGGTCAAATTTTTGCTTATGCCGATGATACGGCTTTAAGCGTGAACTTTATTCGTGAACTCTTCGTTCTTTGTCCAAGCGGTACTGCTCTGGAAAGCGCTGTCACTCAAAATCAGGATGTCCACAAACAATTTTACATTAAAAGAGAAGGTGCATGAGCTCCTTCTTAACGAAATGGCAGAAACGACTAACCGATAATTAGTATATATTCAAGTTTTAATGGTGCAATAATATAGTTGTGAGTATGTATATTTATATATGTATATATTTGTGTGTTTATTTAAGACATATGCATCCTATATATATGTTTATGTATATTTAAGTATTTCTTTCATTATTTTGTGTACTGTTTGCAGTTAGTTTCATTTGGACCTCTGCGCACCACCTACCTTACAAGATTTCTACACCACCCTAAGGTTGACTGGAAGAGAATGTCTTGGGCATTAAGTTCGCAATCGTACAAAAGTGCATAAAGCTTAAATAAATGAATAAATCTAGTGACGTAAAATATCTTTGATATAAGAATTTTAGTGGATAAAAATTGAGTTGGCGTCCATACATAGAGCTTTTGACAGCTTATACTAGAAGGCTTATATGGATAATCAAGCAATTGAGGCATGTATGTAATTTTTCTTTGCTAGGCACTTTTTACTACGATCTGGTTCAGTCAGTTCTTGGTTACTGTGTTATTGTCTGAGGTGGTGCGTGTAGGACTTTTATAATACACTTTGAAAGAGCACAAAGATCAATATTAAAGGTTATGTCATTAAAACCTTTCAGATTTTTAACAAAAGTATTAACTGTAAGACAACTATATATATTATAATTACTTATTAAAGCAGTACAGGAACACCCCTTACGATACTGAGGGCTACAATAAAAACGTGTCATAACAAATGTATGCTTATCCGTCACCTGTCGAACAGCCTCTTTAAGGCGGCAGCATGTCCATATGTCCACTTTTTTATATAATAGAAAAAATAAATAACAAAAATTCACCTCTTAACCAATCACAAACGAATTAATATGAAAAAAACGGTTGTTTGGTATACACTATACCCAAACCGAAAAAGTATTATTATGGAAGACTAAAGATTCATCGTATATTTACACATGCATCCATATATTAACATTACATATACATACTTATACACTGTAAGGTAATAGTAACCTCTACTTAGGTGATATAACTAAGTGATCTGAAACTCGGGTCGTTACAGTATTTTAATACACCGAAGGCAATTATTTAAGGGTCGTGGGTAGTTCGTCTCAGGCCAAATTTTTTTGGGTCGCGTACGGGAAGAACGTGCCTGTTGTGACAGTCAGCGCTCCCAGTGATTCAACTCCTTGGGGACCAGGAGAACTGGCCCTCGACGGCGACGCGGTGCAGTGATGCCACCCGACGCTGCGGCTGTAGACGTTAACGACGTCCGCCACGACTTATACCAGTAGCAATTAAAACGGTAACTTGTGCCATGGACTCTGAAGCGAAGAAAGTAGGCCTCAGTGTGTACCACACACGGGCCAAAACGCGTAACGGACACCCGTTTTGGCATTCATTTTATATACTCACACATGACTAATTCTCTACCAAAGACGAGAAATGATGGAGTAAACCGGTGGTTTCGTTGACGGAGTTGTTTATTTTAAATTGAATTTTAGGCAGCTCGATGTGCCAAGTTCTACGAACATTGAGACGGTGGTTAATATCGTTTTATTTAAACGTTCCACGATATTTACCCGTGGTGTATACTTTAGGGTAAACCGAATATTGTATATTTCATACTTTTAAAAAGAATATCTAACAAATTGGGCACCGTTATCTTATATTATAGTTTGAGGACCCTGAAACGGAGAAGGTAGGTGGCCTCAGTGGGTACCATGCAAAGGCCGAAACGCGCAACGAACACCCGTTTAGGCATTCGCTGCATGTTTGCAGTTCTTGTGCACTAACAAATAAAAGAAACAATCATACAACATGACGAGCATCAAACACCAAAACAATCATAGAATCACAAATTTACTTAATGTGATTGCGGGCATGTGAAATTATATATAATTTTTATTATAATTTATATATTATTTATTTTATTTATATATATTATAATTTTTAACTTATAGCGACTAAGTACGTTTATAGCCCCGGAACGGAAGATGACAAGAGATTAAAATACGAAAGTTACTTACCGAATAATTTCGGGTCCCGTATAGACCTATGCAATTAAACAATTTATTTAAATTTTTGCAATAAAACGACGGCAGCTAGCTAGTGGTTGGTAGTAAAACTCGCAACAAGACTGAAAAATAATTGAAGAAACCGATAGTTTTATTATACGTAAATAATGTTGAGGTTAGCAAATCGACACATACGCCTCGCGTACGTTTAAATTAAGTAATCGAATATTAATACATTATTTTCTAATGATTTCTACCACCTTACAACACATCAAAACCTCACATAAACCACAACTCTACGCATTTGTATGCACATATCACTGCACCAGTTCATATAAGATTTATTTTGTTCTTATAATGGGAGAAGACACTGACTTCTGTTACACAGGTCATACAACCTAGCTCAGGAATCAGGGACTTTAAATATTGATGTACTTTTTGTGAGATTACACCTAATAAATTAATGAAATGCTTGTTTGATAGTATTGTTATACTTTACCAGTATATATGTTTATTGTTTTGGAAATATGTAGAGATTAAATTTTGCTCACGTGAATGTAGGTTTTCGTGGTATATAGTAGTTTTTCCGTTATTCTGTTGTAGAATTCACGCTACCGTGGGAGAGCCACGCTTTGGCACGAATGGACCGACTCGAAAAAACAGAAAACCGGTGTGAAACAGCACTTGCGCTGTTTCGCCGAGTGAGTGAGGGTACCGGAGGCCCATATCCCAACCCGTGCTCCCATCCCTCACCCCACCCCCCAAAGGCTGGCAACGCACTTGTGACGCCTCTGGTGTTACGGGTATCCATGGGCGGTAATAGCTTACCATCAGGTGATACGTCTGCTCGTGTGCCCAAAACTTCGTTGAAATTATCATATTTTTATGTAATTACGTTTATTGCAACTAATTTAATTTAATTTTATCCATATAAATTAAAAAGAATATTTGGATTGATATTTATAAAACTCAGGAATTGCAAAGAGGTAATTATCAGCAGAGCGATTCAATATCATTAAATTATTTTAGATGGAGAATATAATTAAAAATAAAGGATTTTTTTAAATATTTACCTTAGGGTCTGTTTCACAATGTCCAAATAATGTCCCAAATAAGCTACTTGGCACTTAACTGACAAATAAAATCATCATTGGCATTTCACTATCCTCAAATAAGGATAAGTGGTAGATAAAGTGCTAACTAAATTATAGGTTCGATCATCTGTCAAGTAAGGAACTTATTTGATGGTTAAGTTACTTAGCAGGTCATTTTGAAGAAAAAAAAATCTATTTTGTGTCTTTTGAAATCGAAATATATTAAAAATGGATATTTTTGACGGCAGTGGTTAAAGAAACTGCAATAGCTTTCCAGCATTCCTTTGTCTGGTTCCATGTCTTCTTCTACCTATTTGACTAAAATCCTCCCGAGTAAAATTAATACTTCTTTCACGTTTTTGATACATTGTTTGACAAAAATATGATAGAGAACTACAATCAGCGAAGCCAAACAAGCCAAAGATAGACTCATTCAAGTGTTTTTTATAACATTTGCCTCACGTTTCGTTTCAATTAAAAACAACTGATTTCTAAAACTGCTCCTTTGTGTTAATAAAATTGTTGTAGGCTGCATATTGAGTGTATAATATTTAAATTTCACAAAATAATGCACGAAAATTCGTTTAATATATTTTTGAAAGTGATTTAATCCAAAAATATTTTGTGTACTTTTTAGGTTCGTAAACTGAAACGTCAAAATGCGACGTTGCCAGTTTTATCTCACAAGTAACAAACTGACACATAAACTTAACGGTTAGACGATTGTGAAACGCAATCTGTTCTAACAGGGAGTTTACCTGCCAGATAATTTAATTGGTAATTAGTTAACCAACACTTTACTCAGACTTTGTGAAACAGACCCTTAATATAATTAACCTTTTGAGAATAATTGGTGCCTGGATTAATTAATTTTAAAGCAGGAGGAAGAATTTACAACATGTGAAAGAGAATAAAAGTACAGCATAGGCAATTATTAACATCGACAAAATATCAATCACAATATCGCTGTGTATGTGTAGGTATCAATAGTCGTGGCATGTTTATATAGAAAAACTTTGGAAGACACGACGGTATAGTTTGAAAGTATATATTATCATGTACTTTTTACAAAGATAGATTTCATCAAGAGACAGTTAGTTATGACGGCATGACAGGGAGATAAATGTTACCTCGTCGGCAAACTCTTAGCATGGGCTCCAGACGTGAAATTATTACTAGTAAAACAACAATCCCGTAGATATTGTTTGCCTAATTTGGATTATCCCGTGCAACTGTTGATTGGGTAGTTTAGGCTTTAGGTTTGGGGAACGAGTTTTCGAATTGGATGGCTTTAGGATAAGACTTATTTAAAGATAAACGTACTTAAGTACAATTATAAGTTTAAGATTTTGTTTATTTTATAACTTCAAGCACAAATTGAAAAAAGGATAAGTCTAATAGGCATCAATTGGAAATGCAGAGAAAGAATGAGAAAATTTTTAATGTAATTACAAACCCATTTGATTATAAGCTGCTGCATATTTTTGGGCAAAATTTTCATAATTATATTAAATTTCATACTCCTGGAAATATGTAATACTGGCTTTTGCAAGTGGTTTCGCCTGCATGAATTTCAGATACCGCGTTAATCACAATATAGCTTTTGACATTCAATAATAATGGGCTTTCTTATTGGTGAAAGAATTTCCAAAATCAGTACAGTAAATCCAGAGATAAATAATGTATTAGCATATATTATTAAGGTCTAATAGTTTTGATTAGAGGTAACACCACTAAGCACTAGGCAATTAGAAAAACGGCTGCGCATACTAGCAGATGTGAATGTGTATGCACAAAGTGTTTTAAATGTAGTGTAAAATATTTCAGAACAAAAAAATATTGTATATCTTTAATTTAACGATAAATAAGATAGGTATATGTTTTCCGATAACTTTATCTGGGTATGTTCAAATCACGGTTCAGAGAGTATCTAGACAAGCGTACAGGGACAATGTTCTGATAATGATCAAAAGCAAAGTAGTAAAAAGTAAAATGATCTTATAATAGGTACGTGTAAATTGTTATAATGGGGTTATTTTTTCTTTTTCTTTTCATATACAAGTCATTTCTTCTACTCAAAGTTTAACAGTATCAATCATTCTTAAAACAAATACAAACTTATTAATACTACAACACATCTACAAGATTAAAATATGCTAACATGCTCTTAAAGAATCTCTTATTCTTTCTTCCTGACAAAGTATAATAATTCTTTAATATTTTTGTACCAGTTTCTTTCAAGTTAATTCTAACGAATTGTACCCTAAAAACGATACGGAATGTTTAAGTAAAATGAATTTGACATTTACACAAAAGGATACTAGAAATTTTCCGGTTTTAGAGGCGACAGAATTGACAATCGGGCGAACCCGTGACGTGTGTCGGTGCCGCGCCGCTTCGAACTCTGCGAGAATCTACGAGTTGTTACAAGTCGAGCATACGAATGACTACTTCAAGCTAACATAGCACATAACTATGAATTGAATTTAATCGATTATAAATTTGTGCAGAAGTTTTATGTTAAATTATTGATATGAAAATCAAATAAGTTTAAAATGTTCATTGTTTTGTTCCTTTCTTTTCTTCCGATATTAGTATACAAATTACACAAATCAGTTTAAAAGCTGTCTCACTGTTGTTTAAACGTACACAAGTATACATATGAATAAGTAGATAGACCACAAATAACTATTTCTTTAAAATAGAAAAACAAATACATACAATTCTGCTCATTCTATTATAGGTCCATATAATAAACGAGCTGCTGGTACAATGTTAACAAATCACTATAAACGGATGGTTAAAACGTTAAGTGAAGAGCAATACATTAAATACATTAACATGGCGGCGTCATTGTAAATCATAAAGAACGTTCCAATATTTTGCTGAAATTAATTTATAATGTACCGTTTTAATTTATGAAACCCAATCTGATTATTTATATTGTTAATATTTTACATCGTTTACCGCCACTCTGTGATGGTGAATCATTAACATTGCGTGATGCTAATGATTGTGATCGATTCTTTGTTAAATGAAGAATAAATATATCGGTGATTGTGTAGTTAAAATGTGTTTGAATAATAGCAGATTATATCTACTACGGTGGCCAGCTTCAACGAAGACCATATTACTATCCAGGGGATGGTATAGTTGCTCTAAAACAACAGGTGGTAACCACTACTGCAATAAAATTCAAGAAATAAAATAGTAGTGTTAGACGTGTTACGATTATTGGCTAGTACTAGAGTTCATTTAATATGATAAGAAATATGATAAGAATAACCAGCTGCTACTACCTTTAACTTTAATCAATTATTACGGATATCACTAAGATCCAGATAGAGTAAAACTCTAATAATAACTGTAAATAATTGATAGCCCTATAAAAGATGTATCCATTAAAATATTATAAATTTAAAAGTGGTTCTGTCTTTTTAACCCCCAACGCAAAAAAAGGAATGATATTAGTTGGATGTCGATGTCTGTCTGTCTCTGTGTGTGTGTCTGTCTGTGGCATCGTAGTTCTCAAACGGATGGACCGATTTGAATGCGGCTTATTTCATTTGAAAGCCAGTTTCCTTGCCATAATTCTTAGTTTTTTGGGTAATATCGGTTCAGTATTGTAAGGGTATCAGCTCTTTTAAAAAATGATGTAAGGCATTTTAGACATATGTTTTTAAATTTTAAATTTTAACTTTTTTTCCATCTGTTTGTCGACCACTTCAAAGAAATTTGCCATGAAGACAGTTTGATTCTTAAGAAATACTAGTCATTTCTACGATAGCCATGTGATACACAGAGGTGATGCCTTGGGCAAAAGATAGAATTACATAAAAGCAGATTTTAGAAGTTAACTTCAATAATATTAATATTCAGTCTATTCCGGGATTAAAAAATCTTTACAAATACGGTTAAATAAAAAGTGTTTTCAAAATTAAATTGCCATTATCAGACATATTATGAATAATAAAGAAGACATTATATCGGATACGGGATTTTTTAATCAATGAAAATTTGAGCTTTAGTTTAATTTGCTTCAAGTTACATTTTTGTAATAAGCTTAAAAAGTCGTAAAATATGCACAAACACATTCATGCGATGAAAAAAGTGTTTCAAAGCAAACGTTATAGCACAAAGATTTACTTTAACTTTCTCATTCAAGACTAGCTGTATGAAATGAGCTCTCAGCCAGGCGAAAAACATTATACTGCTTTATTACGAGTATGCAAATATAACCACGCGAGCGTTATGGCGACCTGCAAAATGAATTGGCTACTGACTGTACGACTGTGCTAAAGAACGCGAATCTAGGACACAACTAAGCCATAAGGGCGTATACAGATGAGCTTCATTTCTCCATCAGCGATACCAATATGACATCTTTTCAAATCCTAATTCAGTCAGAGTAGTGTAGTGAGTTGCATTACTGTGGAAACGAGTTTTGGATTGAATTAGAGTTTTTTATAAATAGAGATCCTGGGTCGTACTAAATGTTTGTATAGTCTGCAAATATTTTTTTACAGTTTGGGTGTTTTCTACGTATAATATATAAGTATTTACGAAAAAAATATATAAATTTATTTATATTAGTTGTCTAGTACCCATAATACCAGCTCTGCTTAGCTTGGGACTAGATGGCGTTGTGTGTTAAGTGTCCAAAATATAAAAAAAAACAATTTAGTTGATACATTTGGCTAAAGAATAAATGTTCGGTGCTAAAAACTTGAATGTAGGACAGATTCTCAATCATCAGGTTGTGTACAGATAGGCTTCATTTCCTCAGCGATGCCAATAGACCTACCGTTTTATTTCAGTGTTGTGTTGAGTTGCATTATTGTGGAAAGAGCGAGCTCTGGGCTATGCACAGTGTATAAGACATACGTACGCAGACAAGTACAAAAAAAATAGTAGACAAGAGCGGAATTACATGAAAAAAATAGCATCGTAACAAAAATCAAACATAAAATCAAGTCTGTGAATATACGTGGGAAATACTCAGTAGGAGTTTTTAATTAATCGTTTTTAATTCGAGTGACTTAAGAATACTTAAAGTACTTAAATCAAGCCATTTCTGAAATGCCTCGTGGGAAATTTTGAGTGAGTGCTGTGAAAAATTAAAAGTCCATTTGCTTGTGTTTTTAAAAAAATACT
The DNA here is from genome assembly GCA_003709505.1 of Hyphantria cunea. Classification (NCBI taxonomy): domain Eukaryota; kingdom Metazoa; phylum Arthropoda; class Insecta; order Lepidoptera; family Erebidae; genus Hyphantria; species Hyphantria cunea. The sequence goes on along the minus strand of PKRV01001356.1, from coordinate 241,774 downwards.
GTTAATTTATCTAAAATAATAAAAAATCACTACTCCTATAAAATTATAAACATAGAGGAAACATAAATAACTGTAGGCACAATTTTTAATTAACTATAATATACAAAAAAACGTATATACAACGGGGATAGAACCATTAAACAATTTTATTATAAAACTAATTGACCCACCCAGCCTCGTTTGCTTCTCATGCTGCTCGTATCGTGATCATTTTTTAAACACTCTTCATTGGTGCTCTGCTCTTATTGTGCTTGGCGTGATGATATAGCTTATAGCTTTCCTCGATAAATGGGTTACCTTACTTTGAAATAATTTTTCAAATCGTACTCGCAATTTCTGAGATTAACGCTTTCGAGCAAAAGAACGAACGAACTCTTCAGTTTTATATATTACTAAAGATAAACAGAGACTGAAAATTTTTATGGGAAAGGCAAGAAATACAATGCAGACCGTCTGACTGAACTCAATCTGATGGACTTAAGAAAACGAATCATAATAAAATATAAAGAAGGAAGTGGTCTAAATTTTTTCACCTATCCTAAACCAAAATCCTCTAGATAACTAACTTGCTTGAATATTATTTTCTCGGTGGTTTAAGTATCACAAGGATTATATAGACGACAGTCAAATTATATTAGGCAATACAACAAAATATTGCGGTTGAGGCTTTCTGTGCATATTAAATTGTGTACTGTTATATACCTACTTGTATTTTGTAGCAGTAAATATATAAATTATTGTTGTCTTACCATAATCTACAGATACATCTACAGAAATATAATTTAGATCTAAAAATATTCGAATAATAATGAAATAACAAATTTTAGGCTATAGGGATTGTTAGATCTCTCACTTTTAAGGTAATCTTGAATTAAAATCTATTTATAATATAATCTACCAGTCACACGCGGACCTGGCATATAATGGTTACAGAAAAAAGCTAAAATTTTTTCTTGAAGTGTATTTTTATACATATCATCATCATCATCATCATCATGATATATATCGTATCAAAATATAAGTTATGTTAGACCATTGGTATAGAACTTTTTGTGTTTTTGAGGCGTTCAAACTAGCTGACCCCTACAATCTCGTCTACGTTTCCTATTGCTCGTAGCGTTATGTTATAAATCGTGAAAAATTTGGTCATCATAAGAAACGTTATAGTGAGCCAACCTCAAAAAATAGGGATACGCTGTCGCGCACTTTTTTGATTCTTTAAAACGAACACATCTGCCATACATTTTTTCTTTGAAATTTTAACCCTTTACACATCGCACGCAATAGAAGCTCTCAAGTGGAATAATTTTCCCCCGTTTTTAAAACATATTTTATATTAATGAAATATGTTGTAAAAACACTGCACTGAATCGTAGCATGATGATACATATCTTATAGTTTTTCTCAATAACTGTGCTATCTTACTGTAAACGAATTTTGTAAGACGGATCACTCTTTTCTGAAATTAACTTATCTTTATTTAAATTAAATTATCTTTATTTTTATAATACATATTAGTATAGATAGAATATAATCTGTATCTTTACCTTAGTTGTTAAAACAATACGTCTGTAAACAGCGCTTTTACATTGTAGCTTTACATTATTTTGCTTATTTCTTTTGTGAATGAAGTTTAAATTTCATAAGGCAAAGTAGTCACTGTTACCTTTACTGCGCCGTCCATTTTTATTGCAACTAAAAGCTAGAATTAGAACGTAGAAGAAATGTGAGACAACTTACGAGTTTATGCATCAACACGTAACTAATCTTGTCTCGAGTTTCGATAACGGAACCTTATTAGCTGAGGAAGTTTGACGCGCCTGCTTAAGGTCTTAAGAAAGTCGTTTACCCTGTTTTAGCTACTTTAGTTAAATGTTCAAGATAAGAAATGTAGCAGAAAATTACATACTCTGCTTTAAAGAGAATTTTTTTTTTGAGAGATTCGTACTTCGAATTATTTTGTCCACAGTCCAGGTGAGTCTAATCTTAAATAATAAATTTAGTTTATTTGTTGGTTTTATTAGGTTTGTTTTAATAAAATACAATAAAAATTAATTAAATACCTTAAAAGGAAATGTTAAGGTCTTCTCACTTGTCAAACAAAAAACAGGATTGAAAAAATAATTGTTCAAGTAATTTTCATTGCAAAGTTTATAATTATAATAATAGTAATTAAAATATTAATGGTTCTGTTAAGTTTTTTAAGTTAAACTGCCAAGAAATATTTCGATAATGACAAAAAAAGCTTGATGGTACTATTTTATTTAAAATTCAACATAAGTATTTATGTTTTAGTATGTATTATTTATTACTTGTAGTCAGAGTTTTGCTTAAAATAACATAAAATTTAATAAATACGTTTGGTACTTTTACCATGTCCTTTAACATATTCCCTAATTAATAGTACTCAGTAAAGTCGTTGCTTAATACAATTAACCATCACATTACGATTTCTTGGCATGCTCTATAGCGTGCCAAGTCTATTGGGAACCGAGTTTTTACAATTGAACTGAATTCTGAAACTAATGAGACCCGAACACGAGCGAATGAATTTGTTATTCCAATTTCAAAAACATTATATAAGTCATTAGATAACATTATGCACGAAACAGGTCATTACGCTAAATTGATGTTTACTTAAAATTTCGGGAGTCAATGTTTTCTAAGATCAAAAGAAGAAAAAATATATTCCCATTTTTCACGGTGGCAGAAATAATTTGATTTCAGTAGAGGGATGTTGGCAGTTGATTTTAAATTTAACTTTTCTGAACTTGGCAAGGTGGAATAGATTTTTATGTACCTCGAAACTGTAAGTGTTTATTTTTGTGAGAAATTTTCTTTTACGTATTAAGTACAAACAACATAGAAAAAAGGAAGTTATTTTTTTTCTAATATTATGTAGATTTGAATTGCGTAAGCAGGATAGAACTCACTTTATAATTGCGTTCAATTATATGATAAACTAGCTTAGCTTTTTTTCTAGTATGAGCCTGCCTAAGTGAGTCTTCTCTGCCTGATTTGAAAACTTGAGCAAAATCAAATAATGGGGTCACCATACATGATCTAATGTCAACGTGTTTCCTACCAACCGGAGCCGGCCCGCTTGTGCTGAAATCTTTCTTATCTTATCTTCTTATATTAGTATATTACTCAGACTATTATAATTTTTCCCTTTCTTGTAAATAATAACAACGGGGCAAACTTATTATTTTTCTTCATGTAAAAAAACATTTGAATAAGGAGCAGGTTTAAATGGTTCGAACGGGCAACTTTTTGATCGCGGATCCAATTATTTAACCATTAAACAACCGGTGGCAGCATAATTTTAACAAACTTTGTAACCGTTTGTGACCAAATCAACATTAGCCGCTTTTTGGGAACAAAATACTACCAGACCCTTAAAGTGCGCTTAAAAAGGGTAAATGAAATAATTTATTCTTTGAATGATCATTTTATACTGGTTCTAACAAGTATCTCATGAAAACAACTCAACAGTCCCAATTAGACATTAGTTCTCTCTGTATCAGTTTTGAACGAGTTAATGCATTCAAATCCAGTGTTCTCAGTCCAAGAGCTTGTCACTTTCATAGTAAAATTAAAAATAAATCGTCTGGTGGCTCCTGTGTTAAAATAAGAAGGCAAGGATACAACTTCTCACACAAAACTATACAAAAACTATTATGTTGGGCTCTACTAACAAAATTGATATATTGTAAATTTATTACTTCGAGGCTAAGTACCGATGTCGGACCATCTTGTGGGGAGCGTACCCTAGCTCCGGCTTCTCCGTTTTTACTTTTTCGTTTTGCGGTTGTTGTGGAGAGACCTTATTCCAGCATTGAACTGATATACTTATTTCTAGGTTCTAGTAAGATTTTAGTGACAAATAACTGTTGACAAGCTCTTAGCCTACAATGGTTTTAGTAGATAGCGCATTGTGTCATCTACAATCCAGTGTGCTCGGTCACGTGGAATATCACCGGCCCAGGGAGCCGTAGTGGAATCATCAGGATTACATATAACATGTTAGAACTGGTCCAAATAGATTTGTGGAATAATATGGATAGCAATTTAGAGTTGCTAGAACTTTTGCAAGTCTTATACCCACTTATACTGTTTTTTGAAATTTTCAGGTAGGAATCTAAAGACACACATTTTAAATTTTATACGTGATTTTAGACATAGTTAATCACTTATAGTCTATGCTCCTTAATTTTTATTTTTAATATTGATTGCAAAGCTTCTGAAGTACTGTCTTAAGTAAAAAGATTAGTTGTCATAGTTGCTACGTACTTTGACGTGACATTCTTCTTCTTTTGATGAGATGGCAACCAGCTGGATCAGCTATTTCTACCAATGTCAAGAATTTTAGTTTGCAATTCTAAGACGTCGAGTCTTCAAGTCTAATGATAAAAAATATAAAAAATGTGGATGACATAAAATGGGGACCGTCTTTCTCAAGAACAAAAAACGATCTCCTTGACGTGACATTAAATTGTAATTGAGTCAAATTTAATGTGGAAGTCACCTAAAATTTATGTGGTAAAATTTATATCTACCAAATGTAAAGAAATTGACAATTATTAATGATTTTTTGTTAAAACAAAATCTGTACTTGAGCTAAAAATACACAATACAATAAACTACTTCTTTATTCCCACGTCGCATACCTACCACCATGAAACTCGCTGTAAATAAAATAAAACCGGGTAATGGCGTTGAGTTTATTGATGTTTTCTAAATTCAAGATAATGGCACTACATTAAGTGCCTTCTTACGTGAACCTTATACGTACCTGTTGAGACGTAATTATTTCTAAGAGATAAGGCTGTATTTTATTTCTCTGTGTCTTCAAATTGCAGTAAACGTTTCTGTTATAGGAAATGTAAACCTAAATAAAGGTTAATTCAAGAAATCTGAGTCTTGTAGTTGCTATTCTAATAAGTAGAGAATGTTTTTTTTCGAAGTTCGTAATGTCTGCTAACATAACTTTATGTTTTAGTAATCAACATATAAAGTAACACAAAATCCTTTTTCTTTCTATGCGGAAATTCAATCAATTACCACCTCCTCCTGGTGACATGTCGGATTCGAACTGACTAAAACCTCACGCTGTCTCAACTACAAGAAGCTGGTGAACCAGGTGCACTCTAGTAAGAAAAACCATGGAACCTCGGGCCTCCTACGTTTTGCAGATGGCTCCCTTCTGTGTGAGAACTCCGATGTTCCCGTTACTGTCCGCAAAAGGGGGGCGCGCAAGCTCCACCGCGTTCGCGCCGCCACCCAAGCCTGCTTTTGCTAGGCTTCAGGCTTGAGCTAATGGAGGACGGAGGCGCCTGAGTCGTCTGAGATTGCTGGGCCGTTCTCGAGCCTGGCAGACTGGGATAGTTCTCGGCCCCGCTTCGTCATCTCCTTGGCAAGTTGCGGGGCAGTGTGTTGGAATTGAACCGACTGAGCCCCACGGTGTGCCACTCTGCGTCTGAGACGGGAGGGATCCGGGAACCACTTTCTTATACCATCCGGACCCCTCCCAGCATTTTCCCGTACAGAAGCGGGCACCGTTTACAGTTTAAAAAGTCTCAATTTAGGCGATGTACGGCACACACGTTGCTTCCTCGCTTGCGTCAGCTGGTCTATGAAGCAGATGGAGAAGAAATCCCGTACCGTCCATCCGCAGCCACACTCAGGGCGGTATGAGGCGCTGGTAGGCGCGCCTCTGTGCCCGGTTCGCCGGCGGCGGATCGGGTCCGAGTGGAGGTCGTCCTCCCAGGCCTTCTCCGCCGCCTCTTTCTACGAGATTACGTCTTTGCAGAAGGTCGCGACCGCAGTAAAACTGCTCTCACCACCGGCAATGGAGCGTACGACGGCTGATAGCGAGAGATCTCCTCCGATGTCTGCGACACGGAAGCGGATGAGGGGACCGGCGCTGCGGTGCCCAAGCAGAACACACCACCAGCGTGTGCTGGGCTGAGTCTTCACTGCAGTTGCAGTGGTAGCAGGCGGGACTCCAGTCCCTCCTGGTGACCGAGTGCAGGTAGTTCCCGAAGCAGCCGTGCCTGAAAAGCACCTGCGTCAGTCGGATGGAAAGGGTCCTGTGCTGCCGCCTTACCCACTCGAGGATGACCGGCTGGAGAGCGTCAGTGGTGGTGAAGTCAGCACGTGGAGCCTTCATCCGTGACGACCACCGAACCACCGTGGCTCGACGGTCGGCTTCACGCCACTCGCTTACCTGTTCAGGTGGAGGGCGAATGCCTCCTACCGTCGAGGATCAGGCCCAGATGTTTCATCTGGACCCGGACCGTTACGAGGATCGAGTTGACCACTATGGAGGCGCTGTGAGCCGGACCATGATGGGGCCCATAGAACAGCAGGGCCTCCTTCTTGTCCAGGGCCACCCGCAAGCCCCGTGCCTCATACGCCTGACCACTAGAGAGACACTCCTGGTGGCCAGGCACGTCGTCTCCTGAAACTTCGCCCCCCGGGCTGTCGCCAAAGTGTCATCGGTGTAACATATTACACCCAGCCCGGGGGGAGACGCTGTCGAAGGACCTAGTCGTACCCCAAGTTCCACAAGAGTGGTCATAGGACAGACCCCTACGGAACGCCGCATGACATAGGTCGTCGCTTCAAGGCGCTCTCTCGATCCTCGTAAACTCCTGTATTATTGCAATCTGCCAAATGCCGCTATCACAACATGTATTACATTGGTAATAATTAAAAATTTAATAAATATTAACAGTTTTTGAAGTAGATTATATTGTCATCGAACACTATTAGACTAAATTAGTGGTTGGACACATTTTAAAAAAGGGCCACGTGAAAAGCACAAATACCGACGAAAATGCATGTAGCGATTGAGAAATGTGTATGAAACAAAAGAAGTGTATCAGAACCGTAGCGACTGAAGATCAACTATCTCTACCTAGAGGGGTCTCTGGGAATCAGGTTTGACTTTGTGTATGTATACTGTAATATATACTGTGTATGTATACTGCAATAAATTCTAATGCCGTAGGAAGCGACGGGATCAGCCGTAATATGGTCCTTCCTGTCCTGGATGAAATCCTTCCTATCATTTGCCACATTTTTAATTATTCCATATCCATCAACACATTTCCATCTGCTTGGAAAATGACCCAAATTATTCCTCTTCCCAAGAAATTTAATCCATCCTCCATATCTGATTATTGCCCCATATCTATCCTTCCATTTTTCTCCAAAGTCCTCGAGCGTCTCATTTACACGCAGCTAAGTTCATTTCTTACAAGAAATTGTTTCCTTAATCCTTTCCAATCTGGTTTTCGCCCAGGCCATAGCACTACCACAGCTCTGGTCCATATTACGGATGATGTTAGGTCGGGCATGGACGAAGGTAAACTAACGGTTTTCACTTTGCTAGACTTCAGCAACGCCTTTAACACCGTTGACTTTGATGTCTTACTGGGTATCTTGTGTTCACTTAACATATCTCCATCGGCAATTGACTGGTTTCGTAGTTACCTGTACGGTCGCCAGCAGCGTGCTTGTATCGATAATGTTTACTCCTCTTGGCGTACAACATCTGCAGGTGTACCTCAGGGCGGCGTTCTATCACCGTTACTTTTTGCAATTTTTATAAACTCAATCACTAATCAATTACTTTCTTCCTACCATCTTTATGCAGATGATCTCCAAATTTACACACGAGCCAATCCAGACAGTTTAACGCAAGCAGTGGATATCATTAACAGAGACTTACAACAGATATGCAACTGGAGTACGGAATATGGAATAAGTGTAAACCCAAAGAAAACACAAGTAATTATAGTGGGTAGCTCCAGGTTACTGTGTACAATAAACTTTAAGCAGCTGCCAGATGTTTGTTGCAACGGCTCGGTTGTTCCATATAGTGATAATGTTAAAAACTTGGGGATCTATATGGATAGATACTTATCTTGGGGTCCTCAGATTGGGGAAGTTAGCCGTAAATTATTTGCAGCAGCAGGATCTATGCGAAGGCTACGAAACTTTCTTCCCACTGACACTAAAATTGCGCTCGCACAATCTCTTCTACTTCCCATCCTTGACTATGCCGATGTCAGCTATCTGGATCTCACCGAAGACCAACTGAATAAACTTGAGCGACTTCAAAATCTCTGCATTAGATTTATATTTGGATTACGCAAATATGATCATATTTCTGAGTTTCGTTCTAAGCTCAGGTGGCTACCAATACGCTTTCGCCGGAATCTACATATTCTTTCCCTTCTATACAGTGTTCTGTTTCATCCTCATACTCCTCTTTATCTCAAAGAACGTTTTCAGTTCTTAAAAAACACACATTGCAGAGACCTCCGGTCATCGGAGAATTTGATATTGAAGATGCCAAAACATTCAACTCAGTTTGCGGGCAGGTCTTTTACTGTGCAAGCGGTAAGACTTTGGAACGATTTGCCTGAGGCAATTAGAAAAGCAAAAACTTTGCTTACTTTTAAAAAGCTACTAAAGGACCATTATTTGTTATTATGATTTTTTTTTTTTTTTTTTCTTTATCTCTGTCTACATCTATCTTAATATATTTAGTTATATAGAATATATATAGTTGTATATATATGTGTATTGTACGTATGTGTATGTATATATGTATGTATATATATATTTATAAATGTATGTGTTTATATATACATGTATTGTGTATATGTATGCATGTGAATACTTATATAGTGTGAGTGTGTGTATGTGTGTAATGTGAAAGTGAGTGGGTGCTATTTCGGTGCATGAATGTTTAAATGATATTTTTTAACCACTCACGTAGAGGATTAGATGTGTTACTTGTACTCGTATGTGAGCTACCCGAAGTTTTTGTATACTGAAAATCCATTTTGTGGTTGTCTGGAAGAGATCGCCGTGAGCGATAAGACCGCCTATTGTATCATTTGCATATTTGTGACTCATCTTCTGTTTTTAACTTTGTAATTTTGCATGTATACAATAAAGATATATAATATAATAATAATAACTTGCAGTCAATCAGTGCATGAATGGGCCGGCTCGACCGGAGTGATACCACGGCCTCACAGAAAACCGGTGTGAAACAGCGCTTACGCTGTGTTTCATCGAGTGAGTGAGGATACCGGAGGCCCATACCCCAATCCAACGCCCCCTATCCTCCTCACCATCCCCCTTCCCCCCAGGCCGCCATAGTGTGGGTCACTATGCTGCATTGTTCATTTTCGCATTGAGGATGGTGACCACCACTCTTGGACTCTGCTCATGCTTTCCATCAGGCAGGACAGATTTATTTGAAGTATATGCTTCAAAAAGCTCTACCTATTCTGCACTGCATACCAACTCAAAATTTATATAAATATAATTTAGGAGCTATTGACCGCGTGTATCTCGGTTATGGCAGTGAAATTCAGCTTATATCCTGCTTCAAGAATCAAAGTATTTCTATTTTAAATTTCATTAAAGTCGGAATAACAGTTTAGCTGCGAAAGCGCGACATATGGGCAGAGTTACTTTTGAATTTATAGTCTCTGCCTGTGTTAGTATGGATGTCGGTTCTATTTATTAGTATCATATTCATTAATAATGTTTTCAGTATCTACCGAGTTAAGTAAAACTAAAACGATCCTCTAAAAGTACTTGTACTCCCACTCATAGATTCCCAGATAGTTGTTCTGCGTTTATGTTTGTTTTGTGTGCTTTAGTGGTGTATTTGTTGAGCTCTCCGCTCAGCGCCACGTACTTGATGTGAAAGCTGTATCTGTGAAAGAGCTTGATGGTTTTGTTAAAACTTTCTGCTATGATGGTTTTGTGATTTTAAAAGAAGCTAATATAATAAAAATTATGATTGTAACCTAATATATTCTCAACTCAATCAAAACAATGACGAAAGTTCACTGTTCAATATTTTATTAATATTCTCACACTAAACAACGAATGACGACACATTGCGCAACGGCGATAGGCACTTGTAATTTACTGATGGTCGTAGTTAGCGCGTGAAATATGTGATCCCGACGAAAACTATGCCACACAGTTCGTAAGAGACCCAGCTATCACATACTCAAGATAAACCTTCAAAACATACACGCACGCCATTTACAGCGCTTTTCTCCGTTGTTTTAGAACCGCCATAGTATATTTAAATAATAGGAGATAGCCTTATCTTTAACGAGAATATATATGTCAGGTACATACGTAATATTTTATTTTAGCGATAAAGCCGCCATTTGTACATGGTCATTATATTGTTTAGCTCAAATATCTGTATCAATTGGTGTACAATAAAGTTTATTCTATTCTATTCTATTTTAGATACTTGAAATAATATTTATTACATTTGTTACACACCGTACCAAGATTTGCGATTTGAAAGTAAAACAATGTATTCAAAGTGTTCAAAGATAACGAAAATTTTGGGTATAACATGGAAAAGATTAACAATATGATAGCATCACCATCAAGTATCCTGTAATAACTGAAGAAGTACTTTTTAAACTAACCACTTGCGTAAGTTTACGTTGCAGTCCTCAAGGGATTTTAGAAATAAATTGAGTTTAGCTTGAGCAAAAGTTAAGATCTCGAGAGTACCATTTATTAGTACAGAGTAAACTTGACTGCATGGCTGGCCTAGTGGTTTAAGTAGTCGCCACACCGCTTCCTACTGCGCCAAGTGGGTTCAAATCCTACATGGGACAACACTTAGTGTGATCCATAAATTGTTGTTCTAAGTTTTGGGTGTACTCTGTATCCGTTTCATGTATGTTTGTAAAATCCCCCGTGACACAGGATGTATATTCCCATTATAATACGGGAGTTGTCTTTTTAAGGAAAAAAAAGAAGAAGAAACTAACAGAATACAATCTTTTTGTCATTAAATATATTTAGATAAAGTTTTTAAACTTAAAAACTATGTACAATAAATAATTCTGAAGTATATTTTTTCAAAGAATACATTTTATTTATACGAGCCTGTCAAAACGACTTTATCCTGCCTATATATAAGCAGAATCCAAGAGTGGTTGTCACCATCTTCATTGCGAATGCAGACAGTGCAACAATGCGGCATGATGTTCTACATCATTCTACTACATTTTCTTAAGGTATCAAACAACAACCCATAATGTCCCACTGCTGGGCTCGGGTCTCCTCTCAGAAGAGGGTTAAGGCCATACGTCCCCACGCTGGCCAAGTGCGGGTTGGGGACTGGCAAGAATACGTTGTGGCTACGTAAATCTTGCCGTTGGATGTTTTTAAGCCGCCCGAAGGCCTCCAACTAAGCTTCACGACTGTTATCCTATGATAACAACCGGGACCGACTGCTTAACGTGACCTCCGAATCACGGAGACGCTCATGGTAACATGCCACCAGCGGTCACCCATCCAGGTACTGACCGCGCCATCGTTACTTACCCTCGATGATTGTTTCTAATCACCGAGTGCAACTGGGCTATGAGCGCCCATATTAAGGTATCACTTGAAATAAATTCTGTGTTGTTGTTCGGGTTTTTAGAAACACACGTGAAACTGACCCAAATAAACAACAGTTTTTTGGATCACATAAAGTATTGCCCATACAAAGTATAAGCCCACAACACTCAATGCAGTAGAAAGCGTTGAAGTGACCGCTTAAACCACTACGATATCCTACAGACCAACATCATCACAAATAAAGGAGAGTATAGCTTCAATTCCATTATATATACGTTTATTAATAAATGCACATTTCTACTGTTTTAAGTATCTGTAAATTTTTATTTAATAGCAATTTAATATGTCGTAAGAAGTGATAAAGCTAAACTGTTTTTCATTACATTTATTATACTTTAATATTCGAGAAATATTGAGGTCTCGGAGAAAATAATTAGCTACAAAATTTTCGGCCTCATTTAGCCGCAAAGTAGTAGAAAACTAATTAACCGATTTTACTGGTATTAAAGTTCATGGGAAGATGGTGCGTACTTATTATAATTTACTTTAAAACTTATCTGCGATAATTTTCTTCTAATGACTGTAGTTTTTCTTTCTCTTGTAGTGAAAAACGAAGTTTATACTTTATCTTCGTTGTGGGTTTGAGGGCTCCCTTGTAGTGTAGTCTTCATCTAAAGATACTAAATATTATAAATATGAAGATCCATTTTACCATCATCATCAGCCTACCGCAGTCCAATTTTGTACGTAGACCTCTCCAATCACACGCCTCTTAGTTTTATCCTCGGCTTCTCGTATCCAGCTCCTGCCAGTCGTCTTGCGCAAATCATCACTCCACCTGGCCTGTGACCTTCCTACACTATATTTCCGAGACGCGGTCTCCAATCAAGAACTTATTTATCCTAACTACGGTTATCAGTTCTACGACAAATATGTCCAACCTACTGCCAATTCACTTTCTCATTCAATTATTTAGAGATAAATAAGTTATTTTACAAAATAAGTCAATAATTTATCAAACTTTTTTTATGGAATAGAGGGCAAACGAGCAAATGTATCGCCTGATAAGCGATTACCGCCGCCCAAGGACACGCGCAACACCAAGTGCGTTGCCGGACTTGAAGGATGGGAAGGGAGATGAGAGGAACGGTTGGATTATAGACCTCCGGTATCGTCACTCACTCGGTGAAACATAGCGCAGACGCTGTTGCACGCCAGTTTTCTGTGAGACCGTGGTTACTGTGAGACCGTGGTGTGGTGGTTGAGCCGGCCTATGCATGCTGAAGCATGGCTCTCCCACGGTAACAACTTATTGTTTAATTCATGTGCACAAATTAGCTACTCTTCACTTCATCATATATACTCTTGGAGATTTACTTTATTTTTTTATTTAAAACCTTACTAATTATAATTTAACTAACGCGCATTATAAATTGCTGTAAAATAATCATTTGATCAAAACCAACCCAACAACAACAAGAAGTTGACTCCATACCAAATTTCTAGTTTTTTATAGACTAAGAAAAGAGAACGTTGTTTTTTTCTGATTAAGTTTTATGCACACTTCCTAAGAGACAGCTTATGACATTATTTCGACAGAATATTAGCACGTCACAATATACTATTTCCTTGACCTGATGACTATGCCTGAAATTTTAAATCATTTTTGGAGCTAGAACACCCTAATAATAATGGATTGAGTATGTCATCAGGGTCAAAAATGTGATGTAAAGTTAAAACTTTAAAGAAATCAATGATTCTCATACACCATATAACCTAAACCTCTTTCATTGAAAATGATGAGTTTCATTGTAAAGTATATATAATATTTGCCAAAAGCACAATGAATTTAACAGTTAAAATAGGTTAGAATTCGATGACCATGTAATTTGTTGAACAGCAAACACGTTAAGTATGAGTACATACATTACTGAGGATACCACAGACGCTCTATATCAATTTAGTGAGGAGTTAAAACGACCCCACTAGAAATACTTGACAAAACAAGGGCATTGTGGTCATCGTGCCATACGCCTGGGGCACGTCATTACGCCTGTCCTATTCACCCTTAGATTAGTCTAGTGAGCCCCACATCAAAGAATAAATGCAATCAACGTTCGGCACGTTCGGACATGTGCTGTCATGGCCCACCGGTGGGCCTTGTCTGCCACGAGCTCTGCAATGCCCATTACAAGTCGTTGAGACATGTCTGTTTGAATTGATTGTTCGTAATATGTGATCAGAATATAATGGGGCAGTCAGTTTGTCTAATAATACTTACATAAATCAGATTATTCCTCTTAATATGTTACTAGCAATCGATAGAGTTATTTAAAAGGTACATAACATTTTTGCGTTATTGAACTTGTAAAAAGTAATCAAATTGCTCGCCATTTCCTTTTTCATTGATGCAGTAAGCCAGATCAATCATCACTGGAGAGCACTAAAGTGATGAACTAGTATCTTACCTGTTTTAAATGTAAAATAAAGCATGAATATACATATATTTTTTATTTCAGGAGATTTCAGTGAAAGGTTCAAAGTTCACTTTAGTATTTGTTTTGAGATAAGATGAAAAAACATTAATTGGTGTCGTACGTATTATTTGTTTTTCAAAACAGACCACTCGATTCTACGACAAACAATTTAGTCAAACTGAGAAATATGAGTACATACATGTACTACGTCACTAGCTGTGAACAATCTCACAAAATAATCTATTAAATTTTTGAAACTCCATGAATAATTTCTTTTTTATACGTGGCGTGAAATCGGAGAGGCCTATGTCCAGCAGTGGACTGCGATAGGCTGAAGAAGATGATGACGATGATGAGAAATATGATGAATTATTTTTCATAAATACTTTCTAACGAGTAACGTAAAAATGTCGCTACATAGATAGATAGAAAACTCTTTATTTGTACACCGTATTACAGTTTTACAAGAAAGTACAGAAAACGACAAATAGATTTTGTACAAAGGGCGGCCTTATTGCTGAAAGCAATCTCTTCCAGACAACCTTAGGATGGATCGAAATGTATCGGAGAGACAGTAGCAGTTGATGGTGCAATGAGTTTTGAAGAAATATAAAATTCTAATGAATATAACTTGAAATACATACAAATCTCCATACATGCATATAATATATAGGTACCCATTCATATAATATATATACATACATTAAACATATATATGTACATACATACTTACATATACACACAAAAATACAAAGGCACGTAAACATATAGATACATACACACATACATACATTTACACATATACGTACCTATCTATATAAGAAATCTATAATTACTCAGCTATACTACATATTACATTATAGGTAGCTACGACTAGCTGTGAACAATCTCACTAACTAATCCATTAAATTTTTTAAACTCCATGAATAATTTCTTTTTTATACGTCTACGCTAAAAATTTTTTTGGCAGGCTATTAACTAATCAAACTTTCTTTTAAAATGATTTTTATAATCATAAAAAACATGAGCATTTGAAATTAAACTATTCACAATGTTCTTTCTTTAATAGAAGCTTCCAAGTAGAGAATTATTCATTACCAGCTATTCTAGGCCAGTCATTTTATTGAACCTAAGTTATTTTAGGTGCGAATCAGAGTGAAATTAGTTTCAGTAAATCGGCTTCAAATAAAATCGAGCTTGGTGCAAATAAAATAAGAAAAGTATTTGTTCACTTACTTCGTTAGAACCATCTTATGAAAAAATTCAATCATTATTAACCAATTTAAAATTTACTCGTCATTTATTTAATTTCTATAGAATTTTACTACTACACATTTCATATTATCACACCGGCACTTCGTCTTCATTTAATTATATATCATTTATATATATACATATATATATATATATATATTACTACTTCAGTTATACATTTAGCTAGCTTCTTGTATTCACCTCAAAATGCTTAGAATAATCACTTATAATCCAATCGTCTTTGTGACTATTATGAGTTAACAGATCAAGCAAAACCCGCAGATCACAAGTCGTGGCAACTTATTTTAATAAGTAAAGAAGTACCACTTGATATTATTGATCACTATTTGATTAATTAGGTTTTCCATTAATACTTATTGCTATTCTCACATTCATTACCAGACTGTAATATGGAATATATTTCCAATATTTTATTAGTTTTCTTGTACGAGAATAGTTCAATATAAGCCGGTCAACGTTAGAAAGCAGGCAATTAAAACAAAACAGAGTCAATTCAAAGATTTAAAGTTAAATAATAGAAAGGCAGAAGTTGCTTATTGTTGATATGACATAATGTCGGTCTCTAAAGTATCATTTCAACAATAAAGTTGTTTATAGGTCTTAGTTTCGGTCATACTGGGAGAAATAACACTGACAATAATACTTCACATGTTAGCCGTAACATGTTACTGCTAACATGTTCAGTAATGTAGTAAAATACTACAATAATATGAAAGTTTGGATATTGTTAGAAAATAGATGTTCAATCTTCAAGGCAATGTTGAGTCAGAAAAACTCTAATATAGCTAGTTTGCATTTAATTTTAACACCAATTTCTATCAAACTGCTTGTAAACTATTACATATACACAGAAAAGATCAAAGTTTTTACATATGGGGACAACAAATGGATAGTAATTCTTTTACTATTGTAGATATAGATAAGGGTAATTGCCATATAATTTTTATGTTGTGCCTTTTATTTAAAACCCTTTTTAAAAGAGAGACTGCGATAACTGATTAATGTAATTAAAATAGATGAATAAATCAATAAATATAATTATCACCTTTAACACTTTTCTTTTATTCATTGTTTTGTTTAGGTATTAGAGTTTCCTTTTATTCTCCTCTACTACTCATTACCTTTTTTCGTCTCAAATCTTTATTTTAATGTAAAAGAAGAACTCAGTTTGCTAAATTATTCCATACAAAAATCCATTGTACCTGATCATCAAAATACAGTCGAATTTATAAACCTCCTCCTATTTCAGTAGTCGGTTAAAAACGTTGTCTATAAAAAAGCTTAGAAAACTATTTTATGACTGTACGTAAAAACTTTAAAAAAAATATGTAGCCGTCCAGACCATCATTAGTAATCTGTTGTACCTCAGTTATTAAAATCAGATCAGTAGTTAAGGTGCCACGGATTAACACACAAATACTGCTATACAAAGACTGCTGAAACTATTTCGTCATTTTCCTTATATTAAATCTTTGTTTTTCTTAAGAAATTGAATGTAGTAGTATATCTATACAATCTTTAAAATAGCAACTCATTTTAAAAAGTCTCTGTACTTTATTCCGAAAGTTATCAGAAATCCTACTCACTTTCGGTTTATACCAATCCTAGCTACTTATAAATTTTGCCAGTATACTAGAACGGTGAAAAGCGAGCTCCAAGTGTACCGCTGTTACAGCGTCAGCATATTGCCTGGGCCACGTTCCACTTGTATTATGAAGTCCTATTTTGCAGTGACATTTTTCGTTCAACACTACCCGATTGGATTTTTCAAACGTGTAAATTCGATAAAACACAGACCGTGGAGAATGAGTGAGTTATGGCTGTTTCAGATTGGGGAATATAGTCACGGCAAGGCTAAGAGCTCAGTACGTAATATTAAGCTGCAATACAATTGCTTTGCCTTTATTAGTTCACTTTGGGAAAATTATATCCCATGTATTTGCAAATCTGTTTCATGTGTTAAATAAAAATATTTTGTCGCTTTACTTTAAAACTGTGTGAGTGATCATAACACACATTTCCTACTGAAAAGTGCATTTTAATATTTTTATATTATTTTAATATTTATATTATATATTTTTGAAGATGACTGTGATATTTTGATGGTCTCTATGACGCACATATATGGAAATGTTTTGTACTACTTAAGCATTAGAATTTCGTAGAATCGAATCGAATGCGTACACGTAAGATATAATTATTTTAGAAATATGAAGAATGGATGGCTGGCCACTCTATTTAAAGCTTTTAATCTTAGAATTTAGGGATCGTTGAATAAGATAATCTGTCACTTGGCGTGACAACCAGAACTATATTGCAACTAAATATAAATTTGCTTGATAGTTCCATTTGGTAATGGCGGGTCGCGTCATCAGTGGTAAATGCAACGTGAAAATTCCGCCACTGATGCGTTTGCCCGTCTTGGACGGCCTTATGACGCTGTAGATGCGATTGTACTTAACAAGCTTATTTAAATAGTCTTAGGTACGTGTAGTATTTTTATAAAATTGTATTTAAGATATATTATATTCTTTTTTCATGAATCTGAGAACATTATATGACTGTTTATATCATCACATCTAAATGTTTAAGTGGTACTCATACAAAAAAGATATTAGACTTTTGGTCCTTTCTGCCTGGTTTCTGGTTCAGGACTGGTCTTCTAAGCAGGAGCTAAGTAAATGTATCATTAAATTGGGGCTAAAAAAACAGCACAAAACCCCCCTAAATATGCATGTTGCTATAAACCTATTTCCCGAAGATCATCAATAAAGCTAAAGCTAAACATGTCTCACTTATAAATTATAATATAGTACATAAATATCTATGATATAATAGACACATAATAGATATATAACAGTATGATATAAAATTAACAGTCTCTATACCACTCCTGTTCTCAACAATGCAATGGTCGCAAGTAATATATTTGAAATTTTCCAGTGCTATGAAAACGTTACGTGATCTCGAGTGAGCGTTTCGTTTTTAAAATGGTCCAAAACATCCGTTGTCGCCTTAATATACCTTCGATCCCGTTCCTAATAAATTTAAGTAGTCTAACATACTTCTCTGTTCTAGTGCCGCACTGAATTCAAAATAGCCGTAATCATCATGATCTTAGTACAGTTTGTGTCTCATAGTTACATTCTTTACATTTTACACTTGATATTTAGGTGTGATTATAGGTTGCAGTAGATGATACACTTGTACATGTTAACTATTGGACTCATACTAAACGAACATAGCACAAATAAAAACTTCCGTAGTGATATTCATATATAAGATGTAGCGAGGCACCTCCTAGCTCAGAAGGGGCCTATACACTGTAGTGTATTGTTAATGTGCTGATGCATTTTTTTTATATAGTTTTGGTCGCAAAAGAGGATACGTATCGCCTGATAGTAAGCGATTACCGCCGCCCATGGACACCCGTAACGCCAGAGGCGTCACAAGTGCATTGCCGGCCTTGGGGGATGGGGAGAGGGATGAGGGGAAGGGTTGGATTATAGGCCTCCGGTATCCTCACTCACTCGGTGAATCACAGCAGGCGCTCTTTCACATCGGTTTTCTGTGAGGCTGTGGTATCACTCCGGTCGAGCCGGCCCATGCTTGCCGAAGCGTGGCTCTCCAACTTAAGAATACAACAACAGAAATCAAACCACATACTACTATCTACTATGTCTTTACTTGTGTAACTGTTTTATTGATTGTTCGTGGTTACCTGATTGAGCTTTTTTATATCTTATCTCTTTGTCCTTCTCCAAGAGCTATTGAAATCTGAAAGAAATAGATTTATAAAAGATACAGATTTAGAAAGAGCTTAATGTATACAAAATTTATCAAATACTGAATACAATGCACAGACACGAGATATATAATCATGCTGCCAACAATGACTTCCTTTGATAGAAGGAGGAAAGTATAATTAAAAAACATTCCAACACGCCATGAAATTGCATAAACCTCGTAATTTAACTGATAAATTAGACAATTTGAATTTTAATGTAACTTCTTACTTTTAATGGGGGTGTGTTTTTTAAAATAATGTTCGACATTAAAGTCCCCTTGATTTGGACCCGCCTTATATTTATTGCGAACAGTATATTGCACTTAATCATCGAGGAAATGTTAACGCTATCATTATTTTTCATGCGAGAATTACTCTTTGGAAAAAAATTATTTCACCGTAGTGTCTCTATATTTTAATTTATTTCAGCTTTTAAATGATAATACTTGTAAATCGCGTCATCGTAGTTGTGTTGAACATTTTCTACATGAAAACCTATTAACTTCAATATACTTGTATAGATCAGAACATTACACCGTGAAATTAAATAATTATGCATTTTTACAAAAAATAAAATATTACGGAGTTAATTTTAAATTAATTATTAATTTATCATTATTTTTTTATGTGTTCCTCACAGAGCATACGTTTTTAGCTGTCAATGTAAAAGCCCAAATGGGCTTACGCATTACATTGTCATGACTCATAATAAGTTTATATGGGTGTGTGCAATTGTGAGTGTTTTGTTTTAATTGTTATGTGTGAGTTTGAAGTGCATAAATATGAACAGCTAACGTGTTTTTATACATCTAAAATCTGTATGTGTAAACATTTCCCTTTCGCAAAAAAGTCATATTATTTCATATCAAAAAAAATCTCTCCTATGATGTTCTTTAACATGATCTAATGAATAAATATATATGTGGTTCAATATTGAATCTACTTTCCTAGATCTTCATGATCTTTAGCGAGTAACCTGAAGTAAAACCTTAAAGTCCCTAACCAACGAATAGTACACCTTCTTCGCTACCCGTCGGTAGACTTGTAGAGAATGCCTGTGGTATTAAGTCTGCCATTGTACAGATTTTTTAATAAATAATTTAATAAAACCAGTTTAAAACAGCCGAAAATATATAGAAGTAACTCTTTGGAAAACGGATGTGAAGTGAAGGTGACGTAGTGAAATAAAACCAGGAAAAAGAGTTAAAATCAAATGTTATTTCATTTCAAAGATAAACTACGAAAAATAAAATAAATAAGATTCTTAAATTGCTATCACAACAAAGAACCAAGTGGTCTTTCAACCTAACTACCATCCTATTTGCATTACAAACGTTTGTCGCCAGCCCTCTTTGATGTCAATACACAAAACTGCTCCGCTGCCTGTTTAACTAGCCTCTTCAAAGCCAAAGGAATTGGGTCCAATAATGTGATTTCTAGGGACAACACAACCAAATATAGACGTTATTAATGTTAGTGGACTGGAGTGCAATGTTTGTTATTGGTGGTAATTCTGTTGATGACATCACTAAACTAAAATTCCCTACAAATTCTCACATCTTAGATTTCGCTAAATTTAGTTCGGAATCAACTAAAAGTTGATCAGAGGTACACGTTTGTTTATTAGTAAAAAAAAAACTAAACTAAAACTCAACAATCGTACGTCTCTGATTAACTCTTATTTGGTACTGAAATAAAGACAGTGACAACTAAGATTTAAGATATCAATAAATTGACTATAAACATTTAATAATAAAGTATATTAATCCAACAAGAAATTTTAGTGAATATAAGTTTAGTAAGGTCAATGACAGAATTAGCACCATTATTACATTTTTCTTAATATACTTCATAAATGTTTACAGGAAACATTTACAAAACTTTGTTAAAAACATTTTACTCGATATTGACTCCTTTGTTTTGAACCTAATATTGTTACACCATGTAAACAAATTGAAATAAAAATTAATAATTTTAAATGATTTTGAATGATTTTTGGTGAATTATTTATTTTAATAATAATCACATAAATGTTTCTTTCTCATGTACATATTAAATTATCGTCTATGCATACAACTTATTCGTATGTATGCCTATTAGTAGAATCTTCTATCATGTATCATATTAAGTAAGGAACGTTACGTATATCTAAGACAACCATCATCATTATTTCAATAGAAAGTTCCCTAGTGGATAAAGCACTGTGGGTAGGTGTTAAAAAGTTCACACGCTTTTGTAAAAGCTCTCGTCATATTTTAATAATTTAAATTCATTTTTCCACCAAACTAAGCAATTCAGTGTGTACTTACTTAACATATGCAACTGCTTCACGGTTCATATGTGTTGAGCTAAGTTTTGAAGCCACCTGCCAGCTTTTGTGCACAACTCAACATCTTCACAATAAGTTTTTTTGAAAAGTTCATCCAGCACTGATAGTCTCCTTTATAATGTCCCAACTCGCCGAAATACAAATGGCTCAAAGCACTCTCGAAGAAAGTTTCTCCAAAAGGATGGCCCAGTTGGAGGCACAGCTGCGTTCCGGGGGGAACTCCAAAGATACTGTTGCTCGAGTCTCCGAGGAATTCCGAACATTCCGAGAGCTTATGTTCAGGATGTTGGGCCTATTGCGGAGGCAGATTAACGAGTGCACCAAGATGTTGGACGTCATAGAGACCCGTCATCGTCGCAAGGCACTCATCTTCCTCGGAGTGCCTGAAGCTGACCAGGAGGATTGCAACAAGACTTTACTGAGTATCATCAATCAGAAGATGGGCCTCAACGAAGTTACACCATTACAGGTCAAGCTCTGCCACCGTTTGGGGGCCCCATCGA